>JBAMCK010001009.1:0-15000 GCA_037075185.1 Drosophila pseudotalamancana | reverse complement strand
CCGATGCTCTTCTTGCCGTGCAGCCGCTCGAGTGCATGGTTCAATCGATGCTTCTTGAAGCTCTTCAGATAACGGAACTGCATGCCGCACACGTCGCAGGTGAAGAGCTTGTCCGCCGGCAGCCGGGCGCGATGGTTCTGCTCCTTGTGCTTGGCATAGGCGCTGCGATAGCGGTACGACTGTCCGCATTGCTCGCAAATGAACGGCTTCTCCTCGCCGGGCCCGATGTGCGGATGCTGCAGTGCCGCATGCTGCTCCAGCAGCCAGACGTTCGGGAAGTGGGCGTTGCAAACGACACAGCGGGTCTCCTCCTCGATGGGCTCGCTGAACAGCGAGGAGCACGTGTCCGATGGACTCTTCAGCATCTGGCTGAGCTGCTGGTGCTGTGCGAGCAGAGCGCCGCTCGGCGGCGGCGTCGAGGACGTCGACGAGGAGGAGCTCTTCTCCTTGCTGCTGCTCGAGGTGTCCGTGCAGCTAACGGGCGTGCCTGCCCCGGACAACAGCAGCTGCGTATACTGACGCAGCCCGCAGGCATCCACAATGACGCCCGGACCAGCAGCTCCAGCTCCAGCTCCAGCTCCAGCTCCAACTGCAGCTCCAACTGCAGTTCCAGATCCAATTCCTGCGCTCGGGGTGCTGTTGTTGGCGTTGCGCCTTCGCTGCTGTTGCTGCTGCTGCTGCTGCTGCTGCTGCTGCTGTTGGTGGTGCTGCTGCTGGGCGAGCAGCTGCTCCAGCGACTCCTTGTAGAGGAGCGCGCTGCTGTTGGGGGTCACCACGCTGCGGTCGCTGCGATCGCTGCTCAGCTCCACGATGGTCACGTCGTCGTTGTCCGCGGCGAGCCGCTTGGCCTCCGTCTGCGCCTCCAGCTGCGACTCCGTCGAGATGGTCGACGAGGTGGCCATCTGCTGGGGCGAGGGAGCACCCGCCGACTTGGCCCCCTTCGTGGGCTGAAAGAAGGTGGTGGGCGTGGCGTAGCGCATATTGAATGCGGCATGAGTCTGTGCCACTTGCTGAGGCGCTTGTTGTTGTTGTTGTTGTTGCTGAGTTGCTTGCTGCTGTTGATGTTGCTGCTGTTGCTGTTGCTGTTGCTGTAGTTGTTGCTGTTTGTACTGTTGATCGTTGGAACGGTTCGTTGTGGACTGCGGCTGCTTGGCGGCGAAGCCGGCACCAGTCGGCTGAAAGTCCTTGGTAAGCAGATCGCTTAGCGTGGTGAAACGGTGGGGAAACTCCTTCGGAGCGGTCAGCAGGCCGCGAGTGCTGCGGGCGAAGAGATGTGAGAGCTGTACTCGAGCTGCAACCAATATACACATGCAAATGCAATCACTTACCGCAATGCCTCCTCGGCCAGCCAGGTCTGGTGGTGCAGCAGGTTCAGTATTCTGGACGGATCAATGTCAAAGAGGCTCAGGCCGAGCGGTGTGAACGGAAACGCGAACGGAGTCGCGCACCTGGTGGCGCCCATCGCGCTCATCGGTGAGCCAAAGGTGCGCAGCAGCTGTGGAGCAGGCATTGGAATAGATCTATATTAGAGTGGGCGTGGCACGGGCAATATGGGTCGACTATGCACGCTGCTTGTGGGCAGAGGGGCAGAGGGGGAAAGGTGGAGAGGGGGTGGGGCCAGTCAGCTGCAGCGTGTGGCATGTGGCATGTGGCATGTGGCATGTGTTGGTGCAAGTGTGTGTTCAAGGCCGAGAGTCAAGAGTCAAGAGTCACAAACGAAAGACAGTTGCGTTTACAGTTGCTAACAAAGGGCAGGGGGAGCGAACGGAAGCAGGGGAGAAGGGGAGAGCATGCAGTGCGCTATTCACATACCCTACACTCTTTCAAAGAGAGTCTATGACAGCAAATGAAAGCCTCTACAACTAAGCAAAATTAATTAAAATAGTTGCTACAACTAACTTAGTTCCGTTGCCTTTTTGTTGTTGTTGTTGTTGTTGTCTTTCGTCGGGAAGTACTTACGTAAGCGTTGCCAGCGATCACCTAAACAGCTTTGTGCAGTGGCTAGTGTAAATATACACTGTCATACAAAATAACAATTCATCGAGCATCGAAACGATTGGAAAGAAAAAATCAATTCAATAGAGTGGAAGCAACAATTGTTCAAATTTTGCAGGTCTTATTTTCCATAGATGAAAAACTTGGAGAGCATTTAAAACTTAAACGCTTTCCATAAAATATCGATATGATCAAAAAAAAAAAAAAATAAACGCAAATGAATTATTTAAAGGCTTAATTACTATCAGGAATTTTACCGCAATAACGAATTCCTCAAGTAATTGCAATGAATAACATTTAAGAGCTTCAGTAAATGGTTAAGCAATTACAATTACTTAACACTTGCATTTGTAATTACTCGCTTATTTTTTGTTGTAATTCATTAGTAATTGGTAATTGTTGAAGTAATTTCAATTACTCAACACTTGTTTTTCTAATTACTTTATTTGCAATTAAAAGTAATTGAATTCGAGTTATCTGGTAATTAATTAGTAAGTAAAGTAATTTCAATTACTCATCACTTTTAATTCTAATTGATTCACTTATAAGTAAAAGTAATTGGAATTTCAATTTGTGGTAATTACAGTTACACAGAGTAATTACACTTAATTAAACCTTTAATTTATAGCTTAAAAAGTAATTCTCGAATATGTACAGTTAACTTTCTATCATAATGCCCATTAAAGAAAACTTCAACACGTTATTTTCAGTAGTTTTATTTATATAGAATTTACTTTCCCTTCTTTTCATCTTGTTTTGTTGTTATTCTTTTCTTCTTCTTCTTCTTTTTTTTTTTTTTGTTTTGTTCTGTGTTTCATTCTTTTCTCTTTTTTTGTTGTTTGTTTGTTAGTTTGTTTTGTATTGTTCTTCTTTTCTCGCTCATAATCTTTGCTCTTATTTTGTTGGTGTTCTCTTTATGTTTCTCATTCTGCTTTATAAACGGCTACATTCTCTTCAACTAGAAATCGCGATGTCTGGGCTATATAGCGGGCCATATTTCAAATCACATTTTGTATGCTTCTCATAGGTTGGCCTTGTACCTAGTGCTATCTAGCCTGACTTTACATATCTTCTTCTTATTCACTCCAGGCTTGGCTGCTAAGTAAATCCCGGATAGCCTTTTTTTCATAGTATTCTATTGAATTTCGCTATTTCAAGCCGATTTTTCCTGCGGGGTCTTTCTGTTGTGTCTGTGTGTGTGTGTGCGTGTGTGTGTGGGCGTGTGTCTTTTTCTGATCTGTTTATTGTTTTCTTTTTTTTTTTTTGTTTTTTTTATAAACTATGATATGCCTTGCTTTGCTTAAATATTTTGTTTATAAACTTTTTAGCTTTTCATTTAATAATTTAATATAAATTTTGTTTGCCTTTGGGGTTTGCCTAAAATATCTTTAATTTACCATTGTCTGTATTCGTCTGTGTGTGTGTGTGAGTGTGAGTGTGTGTAGGTCAGTTATTGAATTTCTCATCTAAAATATTTGTTGTTGCTTGTTTGCGTCTATTTGTTGGTGCCTGATATAAGCTGCTCTCATTATTTATTCATTATTCATTAGTCATTATTCAGTATTCATTATTCATTACGAGTACTTGACTTGTTTCCATTATTCAGCGTTGGACAACTCGAAAATGAGTTGGCTAAAAGTGTTGCTCAGTGCTTTTAGTTGGTTTTTAGGTTTTAGGCTTTAGGTTTTACATTCGACTTGCTTCGACTACGAAAAAAATATATATATATATATGTAGGTATATATGTATATGTATATATAGATTTTTTAACCTTCCTTTTCTGTGTATTGGTTTGTTTATTCTTTTCTCTTTTTTTTTTCTTGGTTTTTGTTTCTTTTGTTTTCATTAATATTTGTTAAATCAAGCTCAAGCTCTTGAACCGGCCTTTAGACCAGATATAATAGTTATACAATACTAACAAATAAGAGTTAATCAAATTTTGAATCACTGTGAAATGTTTAAAGAAAGCTCAAAGAATCGCATATTCGCTAATACTTTGTTTTCTCGTCTTTCTATGTGTTGTTTTTGTTGCATACTTTGCGGCGTCTGCTCGAAAGCTTAACAAATCGCTGAGAAGGCGAGAGTAAATCATCTGTGAGTGTCTGTATGTGTGTGAGAGTGTGTGTGTGTGTGTGTGAATTGATAAATGAGTGAAACATGCGTTAAGTAAATAATCTTTTTCTTTATATCAATTTATTTGCGAAAAAAATTATGTACTCTAAATATACATATATAAATATATATATATATATAAACATACATATATAATGAATATATATATTTATATATATATGTAAGTATGTGGCTTATGTTAAGTAAAAACAATACAAATAATGAAATGGAACTTAAATATAGTTTTATGTATATATATTTCAAATTTGAAAATGATTTTCACTGCTAAATAAATATGTTGAAAATGTGGTTAAATGCTTACAAAATAATATCAATAATACCTATTTAAAAATATGTATATGTGTATGTATATATATATATATATACATAAATATATACATACATATATATATATACATATATATATATACATATACATATGCGTTTGTATGTCTATGCATGTGTGTTTAATAATCAAAAATTAAACACAACTTAACTTAAGAAATAATAAAATTGAATTTAGTTGCGCACCTCTTAAACTATTTTTTATAGCTTTTTAATGTTCGTATGTGTGTGAGTGTGTCTGTGTGTGTGTGTGTTGTGTGTCTGCTCACTTATGTTTAATGAATTATTGTAGTTTAAATTGTTGCTCTTGCTGTCGCTTTATAGTAAGTTAATCATAATTTATAAATATGCATGTATGTCTATATTGTTAGGAACATATTGACGTAATTATAACGTATTGCAGCTATTTTTATTTTGTGTTTGTTTTCTTTTTTGTTTTTTGCCTTTTTGTTTTTGTTTTTTTTTTTTTTTTTTTGTATTTTGAGTTTTGTTTTTACTTTGTTTCAGCGAACGAACCTTCGCAACAGCTCAGAAGCAGTTCAAAAATTCGTTTCAGTTTCCATTTTCATTTACGAAGCTGAAGTCCAAGCAGCCTCTGCATAACTCTTAACTATCTGATAAATAAAAAAATATATATATAAAAAAAAAAAACAGTAAAACCTATCCTCAATTTTATTTTGCGAGCCTCAAGCAAACTGCACAAAAATTGTTTGCCCCAAAATAAATATTTTTCTGTTGCTTCTCGAGCTGCCTTAAAGGTCTAAAAATAAGTGTGTGTGTGTGTGTGTGTGTGTGTGTGTGTGTGTCTGTGTACGTTTGTATGAGTACTTATACATGTACGTATATATGTATGTATATTATTTAGCAAAAAAAGTGATAAATGGAACACCGCGCAATAAAAAACAAACAAAATTAAGATGAGCCTCATAGGAAACGTAAAATTTCAACCGTAGTTAATTAAAACTATTATTTATCTATTTATTACATAATATTATGAATTATTGAATGTTGTTTGTTTGTTTGTCTGTTTGTTTGTTAATTTTTAATATTTTTTTGGATGTGGCAAAATTAGCTAAATTAAATATAAAAGCGAAATGGAAATGAAAATGTTTTTTAACATTTTAAATATAACTAATTTTTTTATATATATGTATATATGTATGTGTGTGTGTGTGTGTGTGTGTGTGTGTGACTGTATATAAATAAAAATTGCATTGAAATGCAACAAAACAACAAATTTATTATTTGCATTTCAGAATTTCATTCAGAATTTTGTCGTTCGGATTTTTTTGGGTTTTCATTTGGTTTTTGGGAAGGTTAAAAAATTTGCTTTTTATTTTTGTTTTTGTTTTCTTCAAAGTTTTTTTTTGTTTTTGTTGTTGTTGTCTCTTACATTTTATAAAGTATTTTTGTTAAGTTTTAGTATTTTTTTTGTTTTTTATATTTTTTTTGTTTTGTTTTGTTTTGTTTTTGGTTTTAATATGTATTTGTTGTATTGTTGTGGCTGTGAAAATATTTGCGCTCTATAAACTAATATATTTCTCCATAATTTTTGTAATTTGGTTTTTGTTTTTTTTTTTTTTTTTTAAATATTTTTGTGGATATGCAAAACTACTTTGTTGTTTGTTTGTGTTTCTACTTGTTGTTGTTGGTTTTTTTTTTGTCATTTTAGTTGAGTTGCTTGTGAGATTGTTTTAATGCCTAACTCTAAATTGTTTGTCTGCCTGGGTTTGAGTTTGTTTTTTTTTCGGTTTTCTTATTAGAAACTTTTATTTAAATTTTACACCCTTACGAATATTCGCTCTGTGTGTGTGTTTGTGTGTGGTATTATGTATATAGAATTAGTTATATATAGATGTATGTATATATACTCCATTGCTCACTAAAAAAATAACTATCAAAAAAACTGCAATTCTGACTTTTTTTCTTATGCTTTGCCGCTTGTATTTTTTTTTTACATTTCTTGTTGCTTTTTATAAAATATTATTTTAGTATGTATAATGTATATATGAATTGTATATATATTTATGTCCATATATATATATGTATATATATATAATGTTTTTTTTTTTGTTTTTTTCATTTGTTTTTTTGTTTTTTTAATGGGGAGTAGGCACTACAGTGTTGTTTTTTATTATTTTGTTTCTCATTTTTCAGTTTTTCTCTTTGCTTGTCTTATGGATATAACGGTTCTTGTTAATCCTTACCAAAAAATTGTCGAATCGTTTATCTTCTTAAAATAAGCCTAAAAGCCTTAATTGTTGCTTCTCATTTAAGTACTTAAGTGTATATTAACAACTCACTTTCTTGTTCAGCCTAAACATGTGCTTCTCTTGGTATCTGTGTGTGTGTGTGTGTGTGTGTGTAGCTTTGTATGTGTGTGTGTTTGTGTGTGTGCCAAAAGTGTCATAGAACTGGCAAGCTTTATGCTATCAAGTGTCCTACTATATACTAGTCTATATGCATACACACTATATATGCAGCAGGCTGTCAGCTAGATCCGTATCTGTAGTATTTGTTAAAAAAGTAATTCATGTGTGTATGTGTGTGTATATATAGTATATAGTGGGAAATGTACAGTTACTCGTCTGTGGGCATTCAAAAATTGGTTCTATGAATGTTGTCAGTGTTGTAATTGTTGTAGGTTAAAATGTATCCTTATAGACAGCAGCGGCCAATGGATCCTAGACATCTGATAACTGCTTACTATTTGGGTATATGTTCGTATTTACATTCCAAGTCGGATCTATACACATATACAATACATATGTATATATATATATATGTATATGTGTGCCTATATGTGTACCCAAGTGGCATCCATTTAGCTTCTTTGTCAGCTTTTCATGTTTTGCAGTGTTGTAAAACGAAAACAAATTTCTATTTTATTCTCTATGGTCTTAATCAAGTTTACAAGTCTGCTATATACATTGGTAAGTGTGTGTGTGTGTGTGTGTGTGTGATCAAGTTTGAATAGCTCGTAATACGGAACTATTTCAAATAGCACTCAATTACCAAGAGTAAAAAAAAAAAACACACACACACATCCACACATTTTGTATGTAATTATATTTCTGCTTCAATTAACTGTCTGTGTCTATGTATCGATTTATTTACAGTTGTCTCGAATTATTAGCTTGGCACTCAAACATATTTAGTTATTGGGGTCTTGGTTGATTAATATTCCGTAGTATTTATTGCTTGTTTTATACGCCGATGAAACCAATTTCTGTTTTATTGTATTTCACTGCATAGTTTGTTAGTCTATATATCGGTTATCTGTTATCGGTTAAATTTTTTATCTGTTATCGTTTATCGATTATCGGTTATCGGGTTCGCTGATTTGTATTACTGCTCACTAACTGTTAATGGCTCTTACATCATTTATCGGCTGAGTTTCTACAAGTTTCGCTTATTCAAAATTAACTAACAAACAAAAAAAGGCAAACTTTCATTTCTTCTTCTTCATCTTCTTCATCTTCTTCTTATTTTGTTTTGCTTAGGAAAAAACAAAGAAACAATTGTATATTTAAATGCTATCTCATTGTCATTTAATCTGCAGTAACAATTAGTTATTCACTTCGCAAACAAAAGATCTGAGAGGAAATAATGAAATAATGAAAGAGAAGCAAGTACGTATAGATAGATAAATAGATAGGTAGATCGATAGATAGATAGATAGATAGATATGAGGATAACGAAATCGTTTCATCTTTATGTATATTTATCATCAATTGTACATCGATATATGCATGTATCGATAAATGTGGCTATTATTATTAATCGGTCACGCACTCCGTTTCCGTAAGTCTTAAATTATTTGTATTGTAGGTGATTATGTATTTGTGAACGTGTAGAAGAAGGCATACTATCAATAGGGGTACATTGTTTACTATTTTGTCTTGCTTTGTTAGTAATCGAATACCCTTGCCGATCTCTCAGTGACTATCGATGTGGTACAGTTGCTAATGTCGGAACTAGTAGTAGTTGTTATCTTATATATGTCGGAATTGGCTCAGTTGTGCTCTATGTTCTATGCTATAGGAACGATTCGATTCGATTCGATTATCAGCAGCAAGGGTATTCAAAGTTCGGCTAACCGAAGTTCGTATCTTTCATTCTCTTCATTCTTTGTAACAAAGTGTGCCGCAGTTGTTGTTGAAGCTCATGCGAACTGGCTCCATTAGTTGGGTTGAACTAGCGAACTAGTTCATTTGAACTATTTGTATTGTATGTGATATTGAATCAATTGATATGCGCATTCGAATTTATACTCAATTCCCTGCAGTGAGTTGCGTTTCGGTTTATTGTCTTAAAAAATGTAACTATGGGCAGTTGAACTATTGGAACTGGTTCGATGAACCACCCAACTGCAGCACACCTCAAATGGAGAGTTCATAAATGAAAACAAAAATGAAAAACAAACAATATTCGATTTAATTATACACTACGACTGTAAAGAAGGCATTTGGTTGGGATTGAATAAGATATATTTGAGATTTACGATATTAAAGGTAAGCATTATAACGACTTCACTTTCTAAATTACGGTACTACTATATCATAATTGGGTTTACTTTGAACTATTTCTGTTTGCTTGCTTTTCTGTTCTTTGTTGTTTTTTTTTTTTAATATTTTTTATTTGCTTTCTGGTGGCAATTGAATTTAAAAGAAATTACGTATAATTAATAAGGTATTAAGTACTTAATAGCTCATTTTTGGGTCATTTAAATAGTCTTCTGTTATCGGTTATAAACGGTTATAAACGGTTACAAACGGCTATAATCGGCTATATAATCGGTTATAGTTGTTGCGATTGGTTTGTGTAAATAAGTTGGAGTTCTCATTAGTTATTTATTGCTGTTGTTAATAGTTTGTATAATTTAATAATATATGTAGTTGTTTCTTCATCTTTATCTTCATCTTCATCTTCATCTTCTACTTCTTCCTCTTGTTGGCGCAATAAAAAATATGCATCAATTTAAAAAAATAGTTACAAATATACATATGTAAGTATGTATGTTAAAAGCATTTTGCAGCCATTTGTTTTCATTTTTGTTTTTTATTCACTTACAAAAGGTTTTTAACAATTTGTAACGGTATTTGCTGTTGTTTGTTTGTTTGTTTGTTTGTTAATTAATTAATATTGGTACTATTGTTGCTTGTTCATTTTGTTGTACATATATATGTATATATGTATTTGCTGTTTAGTTATATTGTATTGGAAGAATCTGTGTTTACCCTGAGCACTTTTCTGCTAGACAAAAACTCAAAAAGAATCTTGAACGAAAACCTTTAACAATTATTATTATTATTTTTTCTTTAATTATTTATTTATGTGTTGTTGTTGTTGTTGTTGTTGTTGCTGATAAGAAATAAATAAACGATTCTATAGTACGCAAAAAATTTGTGTTTTGTTTTCTTTTTTTTTTTGTTCAAACGTTGTTTTTGTTTTCCGAAACTTGTATTTTGGATTTTTGTTGAGTTTTGAGTTTTGAGTTTTTGGAATTTGTAATTTATTAGTTTTGTTTTCTTTTATTGTTTTATGCATTTGGTTAAATTTGGAATTTCTTTTCTTTTCTCTTCTCTTGGTTAATTGCTGTGTGCCAAAGCTTTTGGTTAAGATATTATCCATAGATATACATATATGACAAAAGGTTTTCTCCTTGTGTTCACATTTTAGATTTGGATTTTATGTTCGTATTTTTTTCGCGGACTTGAAACAAAAAAAGTTAAGATCGTAGCAGTAGATCGTATTGATAAAGTAATATGTATGCTTGTAGGTATGTATGTATGTATGTATGTATTTAGTTATATAAATTCGACTTGTACGCAAATCTAGCGTCCATCTTGCTGTCTCTTTTCCTCTACGTTTCGTTTCGATTCCGTTTTGTTTCATTGCTAACGCGTACTTTCTTAGTCTTCTATTCATGTCTGTGAGTGTTTGTGTTTGTATGTGTGTGTATGTGTGTGTGTTGCGTATGTATGTGTGTTGTCAGGTCAATCTCACTAGAATTATATTCTATTATGTTGCTGTACAAATTTATAATTAGCTTGCTTAGCTTCGATTTGCCATATATGCAATATAGCAGTATATACTACATGTGTATGTGTTGCTGGTGTCGTAAGTGAGTGGGAGTTGGGAAGGGGGGGATGATTTTACATGAATTCCTTTTATATATATATTCATATATAAATAACTTCCTTTGCTTACTTCTGGGTATTTGAAATATATTATTATTGTATGTATTGTATATGTATGTATATATTTATATATATATATATATATATATATATATATATATAGTATATAGTATATTTTATATATATATATGTATATATATAACTTTTACTACTTCTGTATATATATCATTTAAATTCCTGTTTCCTTTAAAATGCATTTTTGCAGTACGCCTAATGATATTCTGCTTCTTCTTCAATTTGCAGGGTGTGTGTGTGTGTGTGTGTGTGTGTGTGTGTGTGTGAGTGTTTTTATTTTAGATAATAACTCTTAATTTCGTATTGCCTCTACTGCTTGTGCTGCTAGCCGATAACTAAGGGAACTGATAAGCACTTAAACCAAACCGAAGCTTCTCCTCCTTTTGCTTCTCCTTGTCCATTTTACAAACAAACTTCTTTCGTTCTTTAATATTCTTCTTTTCGATATATTTAATTTGAGTCTAATTTTGCTGAGAATCGCCGAGGAGGCTGCACTACACATGCACTCGTCTTCTTCTGCTACGTTTATTATGTTTTTGTTTTATAAATTTGATATTTGAGAAGCGCATAGAAGGTGCTTTTTTCTCGTTCTGTGCGCCTTAAGATACAAAAAATTAGTTGAAATTTTGTTTCCTTTGTTTTAATTTGTGTTCGTTTTTTGTTTTTAATAAGCGCTCTACATTTTTTATATTTATTTTGTTTATGTTTTTTGCCTAAAAAGTGTTTTTGATAAAATTTTGACTAAAAATTTTTATTAGCATGTGCGTACTACTCGACGCAGTACTTTCGGGCTTCTCATTAGCGATATTTTTGTAGGGTATCTAAAAACCTGGCAACATCGTAACAAAAAATGTAATTATAAAACAAGCAAATGGAAAACTTGAAAAATAAAAATATGAAACACAGGAACAACAAATGTAATATCTGCATGTGTGTGTGTGTGTGAGTGGGACTCGAGTTTTTCTATTTATTAAATTGTAATTTGTAGTTGTATATTTTGCTATGAGTTTTTCTTTTTCTTTTGCTTTTGCTTTTGCTTTTTTTTCATTTTTTTTATTTTTGTGTTTTTTTTGCTGTCGTTGAGGAACTTGTTGAAGTGTTTTCAAATGGCGTCTTGAAATTAAACAAGTTAACAAAACATTGAATTAAGGCCCACGGTGCGGAGTGGGGAACCAAAGTAAGGAACTTTTGATCACAACTTAAGGACTACAAAAAACTCGTACAAACTTAGGCGCTAAACTTAAAGAAATTAGCAAATAATTAAAAAAAATATATATAATAAATGTTTGTATGTATGTAAGTATGAATGATGTCGAAAAATGTAACACAATGAATGTAAATGATATGCGAAAAATGAACCAAGAATAACCCAAAAACTTCATTGAAATATTCATTTGCTTCAACTGTTTTTTTTTTTTTTTTTGTAATTTTGTGTTGTGTTTTTTTTATTAATTTTTTTGTTGTTTGCTGTTTTTGTCACAATTTTTAATTTTTAATTTTTTATTTCTTTAATTTTTAGCATTTGTTTTCTACTCATGCTTTTTCTCATATAGCTTACAAATTCATTGTGTGTTCTTGTAATATTTGTTGTTGTAGTTTTACTATATGTATTTACTAAGCGCAGGAAAACAGAAAATTTCCATTTAACATATAAGAATGCATAATATTGATTTGGATACATTGAAACAGAAATACGAACAAAAACAAACAAAAAACTTAAAGTTGTTGCCATGATTTTTTCTTTCTTCTTCTTCTTCTTCTTCTACTTTATCTTCTTTTTTGTTTAATGTTGTTGTTGTTGCTGCGCTAAAGCTAAATAAATTTCATATAAGTTGGTACAATAAGTGTAATAATAATCATAATAATAACATTCGCTTACACATTAAATTAGAGATAGGAAAAAAAAAGAATATTTATATAATAATTAATTAATTATTTATAATAAATTGTTTGTTTCGTAGAGACACAGAGCATAAAACATTGTTGGTTGTCAGTGCAGTCGAAATGATAATTCAAAAAATTATTAATTAATTGGTTAAATTAAGAGAAGAAAGAAGACATTTTCAATGTGTGGTCGCAAACTTTGTGGCCGAAATTTTCAGCATCGCAAAACCCTTCGAACTTCTTCTACGCTTCATTTGCTTGGAATGTTTCTCTCTCACTTTCGACTCGGCTTCGCCTTTCCGCATTTTGTTGAATTATTTAATTCAAAAATTCAAAAAAAAAAAATAATAATAATATTAAGCAAATTGATTCCTTATTACTTATCTATATAATTAGCCAATCGAAAAGGGCCGAAAAATTGAATTTTCGCGTTTTCTCATTTAGCTTTGCTTTTGTTTTTATTTTATTTTTAGTTTTATATGTTTTTAATATTAATTAATTCATTATTGTAATTGTTTTTTTATAATTTTGTTTCTAAAAGGCCGAAAATCACAATTTTGGTTTTGTTTTGTTCCTAAACGTTAAATTTTGTTTGCTTTATTATTAATTAATTATGTTTACATATTTTACCGTAAATTATGAATTAATTTTTGCTCATCGAAAATTCTTAGCATCACAATCTCGAATTGATGCCTGTTGGATTTCCCCTTTGTTAATTTTTAGTTTTCTTTTACATTTCCCCTCCCCCTTCCCCACTCTCTTGTCATTTTTCTCTAATACTGCGCTCCCTGCGAGAAATAAGCCAACAACAAAATCTTTTTGGCGCCATTTTCCTTCTTCTTTTTTTTGAAATGCAAAGCGAATATTTCTTGAGATTAATTTTCTTTCTCAGTGTTTAAATACGTATTCACATATTTGTTACTTTTTTTTGTTTTTGTTTTTGTTTTTAATGCTATCACAGCCAAATTGTTTAATCCAAAATGTTTATTTGTTTCCTTTTCGCTACGTGTTTTTTCTTCATTTTCAATTTTGCTTTTTTTTGTTTTTGTTTTTATTTTTGGTTTGCCGAAAAAGTCTTCTTCTTTGTTTTGCTTTTTTTTTTTTGTTTATTTTGTTAAAAATTTAGAATTTTGAATTTTGCCTAGCGTGCATTATGCGTTTTTTTTAAATTTATTCTTTAATCTTTTGTCGATTTTCATTCACTTTTCAATGAGCGCTTTTGTTTTGTTGGTTTTTTATATTTGTGTTTTCTTTTTTGTTTTTTTGTTTGTCTGCTTTTCAACACGAACGAAGATCGATAACTATAAAAAATGCGCAAGGCCGTCGATAAAATAAAATCGCCCTCTATATTTATATATATATATATATATATATATATATTATATATAGATATATATGTGTGTGCAATTATATATATATATGTATATATATTTAATGTCTGGCCAGAGTCGCCCAAAACGCCGCCGTGTACGATTATTTTTATAATATAATAGATTTTTGTTATAATTTTGAGATCGATTTTGTATTGTTTTTTGTTTTGCTTTGTTTTATGTTTTTGCTATCATCACTTACACTCGGCTCTGGGCTCCATTACAGCATCTGGCTGAGATGTGCGGAAAAAACTTGCGACAACTGTTGTTATAGTTGGGAATTGGTCAGCGAGTTGGCGACCACGTTGCCAAGCAGCATTATATATTCGTATTCATAGCAATCGGGTTTATAATCTATATAATAATAATGTTTTATATCCTTGCAAATGTTTAGCCAAAGTTTATAATATTTTGTATACAGTGAAAGAAAAAGTTTGTTTATCGATTCATAATGTGTGTGTTTATATTGTTGTTTTTTGTTTGTTTGTTTGTTGTTTGTTTGGTCAAAGCAAAGTAAACTGAGCGAAAAAGCTGCAAACAATTGGCGACACTTTGACTCAGAGTGTATGCCAAATAAAGTAGGCAACAGAATCTTGCAATCAAAGCGAACGTTGCTCGATGTGCTTTGGTGTATGTGTGTGTGTGTGTGTGTGTGTGTGTAAAAGGAAAAGCAAATAAGCCAGCAATGCGATTATATTCTACAAATTTTGAAAAGTCTCCCAAACTATGTTTCAAATCAAATTTTCAGAAAAAAAGGAACTTAGACAAAAATAACTAGAAGAAGATGAAAGCCAGGTTTAGCTAAGCTCAGTATTTAGTTAATTAATGAATACCGTTCGATTCTCTACAAGTGGCACGAGCTGTCAGTAATCGAAAACCCATCTCTAACACGCACTCTCATCTCTAACTAAAAACTAATTTTCGGCTTTTGCACTTTTGCAAAGCCATTTCTTACAAATTTTGCAACGGTAGAGAGACGGCAATAAAATGTATACATACATATGAATATACATATGTATATATGTATATATAAAGTATAAATTGCGAAGCTATAAATCAATAGTTATGGACTGCGA
>JBAMCK010001006.1:0-10817 GCA_037075185.1 Drosophila pseudotalamancana | reverse complement strand
CAATATGAACAAGCACCCAAAAATAATATAACAAAATTACAAGAACAACAGACTAAGGACCTAAAATACCACAACCAGGCCAGAAACCCTATACAAACCTACAACACTGGACAGATAATTTACGTAAAAATCAACACACAATTAGGATCTAAACTTTCCTCCAGGAACAAAAACGAAATAGTTAAAGAAGACAACGACACAACTATAAGGACAGAGTCAGGAAAAGTAGTACACAAAAGCAATATTAAAAATGATTTTTCTCTACAGGATGTTGGGAGTAATTTCAATATAGGCACGAGTGGAAGTGATTAACTATATGAATAGTCACATAGTGCCCTTCATAAAGGATTAGGTAAAATAAGTAATTCTTCAACTAGAATAATTCATTTGATAGATATAATACAATTTCAAAAAGCATTGGACAAACTTTCAAATCATATAGACACCGAATTAAAAACATCAGATTTATATCATACCTTACAATTCGAAATAGAACAGTCAAAATCAATCTTTCACTCTCTATTATATCCAAATAAAACTAGACACACAAGATCCATAAATGCTCGTGGCTGGGTCTCCTGACCATGATGACTTTAATCTAAATAACCTCATTTAAAATATTAACCAACAAACCATCATTAATACACATTTTCAACAACGAATAAATACTCTAACTCAAATCAGCAACATATTAACCAACGACATCTAGAAATATTCATGCCCTACTACCAATTTCGATACTAACATACAAATACAAACCCGTCTGGTTAAAGAGGAAATAACAAATATAAAATACGGCATACAATGGAAAAAATTCAATTTATATTTATTTTTGTATTAAGTCTAGATCTTTGTCACTCATGAGGATAATAAATAGCATCCTCATCCGCATACAAAAATAAATCAATAAAGCCGAAATAGATCTGACAATAGAAGAGATGCTAGAATTGGCTGACGTATCCGTCTTACATAATAATACTATAATTCTATGTATTGTCAAAATTCCTAATTTCGAGAATGTAAAATACGAGAGTATCATTATTAGACCAATACAATTAAAAACTTACAGTTAAGAGAAATTTTTAAATATAAAGACACAATTTTAGGATTATGAAATAATTGTAAAACCTATAAACATAAAAATCTGTAATCAAATACAATTAATAGATTTAAGATATGATGATTCTATAGTTCGGAGATTCGTTCTCCTGACTTAGTTGCCATAGAAAATAATCTAAATAACCTCATCCAGAATACTAACCAACAAACCATCATCAATACACAGCTTCAACAACGAATAAATAATCTAACTCAAATCAGTAATATATTAACCAACGCAATCCAGAAATATTCTTTCCCTACTAAATATCTCGATACTAACATACAAACGCAAACCCGCCTGGTTAAAGAGGAAATAACAAATATAAAATACGGCATACAATGGGCAAAACTCAATATAATAAACAGCATCCTCATGAATGAAAAAGATCTAGACTTAATACAAAATCTAATAAATAATGCTGAATTAGATCTCACAATAGAAGAGATGCTAGAATTGGCTGACGTATCCGTCTTACATAATAATACTATAATTCTAAATATTGTCAAATTTCCTAATCTCGAGAGTGTAAATTACGAGAATGTCATTATTAGACCAATAATAAAAGATAATACAATTGTAAACTTACAAAAAAATTCAATATGCGACTACAGCAACGCAGACCACATCGAGAGCTTGGAAGAAATCATAGAAGAAATAATACTGCTTAACAACTTCCAAGGCAGACTTAAGTGGGAAGACACAAATGAAATTGTGCGTGGCACTTTACTTATAAAATATCACAACTGCACTATCACGATAGATGACCGAGTGTTCTCCAACACAGAAGAAACACAAATCAACCCCGGAACTCCGATAATACTCGGTCTAAAAACACTAGAGAATCTTCAGATTAATAACACCAATCATATAAGTTTCCTAAAGACTCATTCTGCTACCAACAGCATTGGTTTACTGGCATTGCTCGCAGGTGTTGCAATATTAACAGTGTTTCAAAAATGCGAGCCAACAAGAAAGAAGTAATCTTACAAATCGCTTCTAAAATTCCTAACACAGTCAATTGCCCAATTGCCACCACCTGCGAACATCTTCCAAATCTGCAATTCACCAATATCACATTTTTCTGACAATTGAGGACAATTGTCAAACTGAGGGTGGAAGAGTTAACGTAAGGAAAATCAAAAGCAGTTCAGTGCCCCGTTGCAAAGCGCCGCGCTGATGACCGGTCTGCATTGCATCCGCTCCAAGCAGCAAAACAATTCTTAGGAATTGTGGTTGCGAGAGCAACAAGCCACCTAATTTTGCAACAGAGTTTCAATTTAATAACGGAATAAGTAAGTCGCTTCGCTGCGACAAAGAAATTTATTTAAAACGTGTTTTATCTTACATGTGTATATGTACATATATATTTTATTGTAGGTATGTATATAAGCGAAAGATGAAAGTCAAGCTAACGGAGCACTTTACATTCTTTTGCATCGATCTTTGCCTTTTCTTTTCGGCAAGTTTTCATGGTCGCTGTGCGCTGACGTTGGCTAATTATTATCAATTTCATGCAAAAACAAAAGCAGCAACAGAGACACAAAAAAAGTGGCAAAGCTACTTTTTGTTGTTGCTTTCTTTTTTTGGTTTATCTTTTTTACCTGTTTTTTCTTGCATCCCGCTCGAACTTACATCGAAACCCTGCCCATTATACACGAAAACGCACACACATACAGTCATGCTGACACGCTCGCATGCATAGAACCGCACACAAATGTAAACACGAGCGCGCTGGTTGCACGTCATTAAGTGCAAAATAAGAACAGCGCATAAAAAAAGAGACTTCTCTAAGTAATTCGCGATGAATACAGCTAACGACGCTCTGACATCATAAGTAGGATCGACGCCACCTTCTACATTTACTGAAGATCAGTGCCGAGTAATTTTGCAAATGCAAAATCAAAATTTTGTGGAGGTTGTGAAGACAATGCCAGCTTCAACAACAACAAAAGTGGTTTGCGATTGCTGATATCATTTCGAATGAAAAGTCGTTGGTGTGCGACAGTTCATTGGTTTAGCATCCTATTTCCGCAAGTTTGTACCTGGCTTCACTCAAATAATGAAGCCATTATACGCCCTAACATCAGGAAAAGAAAGTTTTTCTTCGAATGCAGAGCTCGAAAGCATTCGAAAGAAATTGTATGCATCCTTACAAATGAGCAGGTTCTAGTAATATTTGACCCACAACACCCCATAAAATTGCACACTGATGCTAGCTCGATCGGATATGGTGATATGCTTTTACATCGTATCAACAACCAACTTCGTTTTTTAGAATATTTTTTAGCAGAATAACTTCCGCCTCTGAATCTAGATACCATTCCAATGAGTTCGAAACTTTGACAGTATTTGCGTCCGTAAAACATTTTCGTCACTATATGCTTGGTAGAGAATTTGAGATTTATACTGATCGCAACTCAATGAAGGCAGCACGCACTAAAATAGACCTAAGTCCTAGATTTCACCGTTGATGGTTCTATTTACAAGCCTTTAATTTCACAATACAATATATGCAAGAGAAATGTATGGCACACCTAGATTTTGTATCTAGAAGCCCAGTTACTTCGACACCACAGTTAGTATTGGTTAAAATACCTGAAAATCTAATAAACATAGCAGAAATATTTCTCATAACTTTCAGATGGTCTATGGTGTATCAGGTACATGAGTCGATCATGCATCTAGGATGGCAAAAGACCCTCGACAGGGTACATCAAAATTTGACAAAATGAATAAAAATGTATTTTTTGTACCAACGCCCATTATAGCCGACCAGGGTAGATATTTTTCAAACACACAGTTCTCAGAATTATTTTGTTCAAACAATATTAAGCTACATTAAATTACGACTGGTGCAGGTCGTGCTAATGGGTAAGCTGACCGCGTAATGAGTACGCTTACAAATGTATTAACCGCAGTTGAATTAAGTCAGAGACCCTGACAAGACGCTCTTGGCGAAGTGCAGTTACCGTAAAACTGTACTACTAATCGGGCAATTGATGCAAGTCTCTTGGAGATGTTGATAGGGAAAGAATCTCGACCTCTCGGATTGGTTCCTCCATTGGTAACAGAGCTTACACTAATCCAAGGCATCCGTTGTAATACACAGTGTTGGTGATTATATCCTTCTTGAAAACGAGGAGAGACACCAAACAAAACGAGACCAAAAATTTAAGGATCACTTTTGGTAATATGGGTTTTGAATGGTGACAGATACAGGTTTAAGTCGTTAACAAGCAAGCAAATATATAAATATTGTCATGAAGGTATTAGAAAACTTCCAGAAGGAAATGTTCCTCAGGAGTTAGACAGGGAAGATTCAAGTTGGTCAAAGGTTCAAAGGGTCAAGTGGAGATTGTAAGTCATCCGTCCAAGTAAGACAATGATTGAAATATTAAAATAATTAATTAAGTTTGAAATTTTGATCACAAGAAATAAAAAATTGATAGGCGAAAGATTATTATTTGAAGTTGATTGAAAAAATTGGTCATAATGCCAACAAAAGTGGAAAACAAATGTTTTGATTATGGCGTGTGGCGCATAAGATCATGTAATGCGAAAGCAGTTGGGTTCATGATAATGAAAAGAATAAAATACGAAATGTTGATTGAATCAAATGTTGAGTACACGAGGACGTGTTAATGTCAGAGTAGCCGTGTCGGAGCGTACTGTGTGCACAAGTTATAAGTCGGTGGTCAGTGGTTGAATCGTATCTTGTTGTAATTATTTTCACTTATTCATGTGGTTAATAAACACGTCTTGCTCGTTTAAAGTAAAAATTCAATCTGAATCTTTATTTGGCCACAATGCCATATATATATCGAATCTTAACATTAAGAAAAGTATATAATATATATGTGCATGTCTGGAGTGACCCTATTCTGGTGTCTGGTATCCAGCGAAGTCAACATCATACATCCTGTCAATGTGCCGACGTTGTAGAATGTTGCAAAGTAGTACAATGTACCCCGCTTCAAGTGGGTTCATTGCAGGTCGTTGTTATATATATGCATTTATATTTGTCGGAGCGTACTGTATTTACGCACTGTATGCGATTGTTGCTGCGTACCGCACGTACGCGCTGTGTGTGCCTGTGTGGCTGCGTATGTGTGTATGGATATTCTGGTTTACACCTGATTCCTACATGTGTCAAAGTGAACTGTATGCACGCACTGTGTGTGTGTGTTGCTGTGTATGGGAATTCTGGTTTTCACCATATTCCAACATATATATCAAAGTGAACTGTATGCACGCACTGCGTATGTGTGTTGCTGTATATGGGAGATCTGCTTTTCACCAGATTCCTAATTTCATCATATTAGTAATATTGGAGTTTCTGCTCTTCCTGGCTGTTAGGTTTGAACTGGCTTTATTCAATTATATTTCTTTTCGCTTAAGTCTAATACATGAAATTCTTATATCTACATATATGTGGTATGTGGTATGTGTGTTACTGTATACATAAGCATGCAGAAGGCATGTATATGTTATGTATGGTTTGACCACTTGAGCTGCAAAGTGCATGCTCAGCGTTCCCACGCTGCGATCCGCCTGTACATAAGTGGTGTGATCGCATTGCCTTAATGAGCAGGTACGTTTATGTAGTTTGCTGAGGTCATTTGGGTAATTGTTTATTTGTGTTTATTATGACAAAGTGTCACAATGTATGAACTGAATGATATACCCCTTTAGTTGTGTATGATGGTAGGGTAGATATGCGACACCTCCCTTTTTAAAGAAATGACGTAATTCATGCAGTCATTGACAGTTTTAGTTTATATATTGTGTTTAAAATTTTTTTTTTTTTTTTTTTTTTTTTTTTTTTTTTTTTAGGTTAATGTAGTCATTCAATTGTGTTATCTCTGTTATTGTTAATTATTTGTTTTCATTGATAACTTTATTTTGCTGTATATTTTGTTTTAATTTTTATAGAAGAATTAAAGTTTTCTTTATTTATTTTCCTTTTTTTTTTTTTTTTTGTGTTTTTAGGTTGATCAGGCCTTTTTTTTTTCTTTCTTTCATGAAATGCTTCATTGAATATATATTTTTAGTCTATCCTTATGTACTTTTTGTATCTTATTTTTACTATCTTTAATAAAAATGTTGTCGTTATTCTCTATTTTCTCTACTATATACGGACCTAAATATACTGGGTCTAATTTATGCCCTGTTTCGTTTCTTAAAAGTACCTTATCTCCTACATGTAATTCAAAATTATTAGTGTTTTTGTCATACAATGATTTCCTATAAGCTTTTGCTTTTTCTAACATAACTCTAGCTCTTTTATAGGCTATTTCTAATCTAAACTTTATTTCCTTGGAATAGTCATCTAAATTGTAAATAGGATCTATTCTATTGATTTTATTAAAATCTATGAACTGTTTTGGTAATCTGCCAAATACGAGTTCGTATGGACAATACTCATGCGTTGCTGATGGTGTCGTGTTGAAACAATAAGTAAAATATTGAATCCAAACATCCCAATCAGATTTATCTGCAGAGATGTATGAACGAATGTATTCATTAAATGTTCGATGACTTCGTTCTATTGTCCCCAATGTTTGGTGATGATATGCAGTTGAGGTGAGATTCTTGATCTTCATGTACTGGCATAAATCTGTTAAGATCTGGTTTTTATACTCTGTTCCCATGTCCGAAATGAACGTCTTCATTGGACCGTACTTGAGTATGAAATTTTCAAAAATTGCTTTAGCGACATTGTTTGCGCTTTTGCTTTTGATTGGAATGGCCACTAAATATTTTGTTAGGTCACATATTAATGTGACTATGTATTCATTACTATGTTCTGATTTTGGTAGCGGACCAATTGTATCCACTATTACTATGTCAAAAGCGTTTACTGGTGTTTCGGTAAGAGTCATAGGAGTTTTTGTATGTCTTGTTGTTTTAGACATCTGGCATTTTTGACAGCTACGTACGTACTTTTTTATATGACGTGTCATATTCTTCCAGTAGTAGTGTCTTTTGATCTTTGCTAGCGTTCTTGTTATGCCACTATGGCCTCCTTGAATTGGATCATTATGATAGGTAGACATTATTTCAAGTATCTCTTTTTCATTTTTTACTTGGGTCACCGGCTGGAGTAGCGCTACTCGTAATGATTTTAATATCTTGTTGCCCATATGTTTAAAAGAATCTATTGAAACTGATTCAAAGACCTTTTTCGCTCGGTGCCACCTTGAGTTGGCTGATTTTTAATATACCGGCCTCTTTTTCGAGCCTTTGGAAGAACTGACCTAAGTCGAATATTCCATTAGTATATAAATCGCTAACTTCAATTCTTGCAATAACTTTATTTCCATGTTTAAATAAACAATTAGATTCTGTTATTCGCAAGGTCACTACTTTCCGTACTTCATCATTTGCAATGACTTCGTGTACGTTGGGCTTAGATACTATTTGATGATTTTGCCTTGGCAAAAGTTCTTAATTTCAACTGTACAGATTTTTTTTGTCTACATTGTCGCCTGGTAGTGACTTTCAGGACTTTATTTCGAATGTCTTTGAGTTCTGTTATAGTAATCCTTGAAAGTGCGTCTGCAACAAAATTATCTTTCCCCTTTAGGTATTCTACTGTGAAGTCGTATTCTTCAAGTTCTAGCCGCATGCGAGTTAGTTTGGAGCTGGGGTTTGTCATAGAAAAAAAAGGTATGTCAATGGTCTGTGATCTGTTTTAATTCTAAAATGTTTTCCATAAATATATGGTCTGAAGTGGGTAATTGCCCAATGAATTGCTGCTAACTCTTGTTCTGTTGTGCTTTTATTGCTTTCCCTTTTGTAAATGAACGAGATGCATAAGCTATTGGGAGTTGAATTTGGTTATGGTTCTGAGTTAGAACCGCTCCGCAGGCTTGTTTACTAGCATCTGTTATTATGCAAAATTCTTTGCGAAAAATCAGGATATTGTAAAAGTGTGGGTTGCATAAGCTTTTCTTTTAAGTATTAAAATGAGTTTTGGCATTTACTGGTCCATTCAAAAGGAACATTCTTTTTACATAATCTAGTTATGTGCCGTGAATAATCGGCAAAGTTTTTTATAAATCGACGATAGTAATTACAAAATGCTATGAATCGTCTTGCACTGTCCGCATCATGAGGGACAGGATAATTTTTTATGACGTCAAATTTCTTGTCATCTGGCATAACTCCTTTGTCGGTGCATTTGTGACCTAGGAATGTCACTTCATGCATGAAAAATGAGCATTTTTCTGGATGCAACTTTAGGGTAATATTTCGCTATTGCACTAAAAACATCAGTTAAGTTTTTAATCATATGGTTTTCGGAGCAACCAATCACCATTAAGTCATCCATGTAAAGGAATGCTTGTGAAGTTTCTAGGCCTGAGAATGCTATTGTCATCATTCTCTGGAAATGAATTTGGTGCTATTTTGGGACCAAATGGTAATCGCGTGAAGCGATATGAGCCATTGCTCGCTGAAAAAAGATGTTATGTTTCTTGAACTTTCTTCCAGTTCTATTTGGTGAAAACCTGACATTAGGTCGAGGATAGAAAAGTATTTAGCTCGACCCAATTGGTCTAGAGTGTTATCGATTCTAGGAAGCGGAAATTTATCGGATAGTAGTTTTTTGTTGATTTGACGATAGTCAATCACTAATCGCCATTTCTTTTTCTTCCGAATTTTTTAATGATTTCTTTGGGACTAGCAAGAGTGGGCTATTATATTCAGATACAGACGGTTCTACGATTTTATCATTTATTAATTTTCCTACTTGTTTTAATTTCATCTACTTGGATATGCGAGCTTCTGAAGTTTCTTATCTAAATTGGTTCATCATCCTTTAATCTTAGAGTTCTCTTATAAAAATTGTTAGTAGCTATGGATTCCGATTACAATCCGAATGCATCACTATACTTGATACATAGATTTATTAACTGTTCCTTGAATTGTGGTGGAAAATTTTTCTTTAATTTGTCAAGTACTGTTTTGCTTCTAATATCTGGATTTGTTGGAAGTATTTCGTAATTTGAAAGTTTTTCATAAGTTAATTTCTTTACATTGACCAATTGGTCAAAATTAGTGGTATTTAAGAGACGGATGTAAACATGCTTGGATGCTGTTAGTGTATTTGCAACATAAATTCCATTGTGTATATCTTGATTTGGTACAAATATGTAATCGTTTGCCGAATTTATTTCTATTTTTCTTACCACTTGGGATCTGGATGGCAGAAGTAAATTATTATAGCCAGAACTATATGGAATTTGAACATAAATCGGGTAATTTAGATTTTGGGGTCTAATTATCAACCAGTCTTCATTTGGTTTGAAATCTAACTGGCAGTTGAATTTTTTTATGAAGTCAATGCCAATAATTCCATCACACGGTATGTGCGAAATCGGAGTCTACTAAATGAAATTCGTGTGGAATTATGTATTTGGTGTTCTGAAGTTCTACTGGTGTAATGCCTTGGGATCTAATTACTCCTTGGCCTATGCCTTGGATATTTATAATTTTATTGTCTTTAATGTCATAATTATCTGAATTTATTTTTAGAAGTGATATATCGGCACCAGTATCTATTAAAAATGTAAGTTTTGTTTTAGTTGAGTGATTAATAAAGCAAACAAAGATATTAAGACTAAAGATGATTGAGTGAACCTTTGAAATTATTGTGTGTTATTGCCTAAAGGGCTCTGAGAGTTTTCCGACGTATTTTGCGCTACTCTCACATTGTTGCTACTATAACTTTGGTTGGAGTTATTTGGGCCTCTTCCTCGATTCTGGCCTCGTCTTCATCACGATTATTGTTATAGTTATAGTTGTTATTACTATTGTTATTTCTGTTGTTATTGCCTCTGGTTTAGTAATTGTTGTGGTTGTAATTTCTGCCACGATTATAATCCTCATTTCTCTAATGTATTGAGATTTGTGCCTCGTTGATAATAAAGGACAGTGTTACTGTGACCTGTTATCTCAGTGCAACTGTTTACAAACTTTGATTTTGGCATCATTCATGTTTGATGAGATATGCATAGCATGATAAGTTTTTACCTTATCAATGGAACAATTTTGTGTCATTGCTTTTACTAACTGTTGTGGTGCTGTACTTATTATAAAGTGTTTGGTTTGGTATTTCACTGATATAGGCGCTAAAGGGGCCTTTGCCAGTTTTTCCACCTCTTGGTGTAGCCAGTTCGCCGTTTTTATTCTTTTTTGCTGCAGGGTTAAAAGGCTTAGCAGATATTACTTCTACTTGCTTTGGACAATTGAGTAATGATTCCAGTTATTGTCTGCTCATTACTGATTAAATTTCTTGCATGGCCTTTAAGTTTGGTTTTAATAAGGCTTATGGCCGTGAGCTCATGTGTGCCTTTTAAAGTTTCCAATAGATTTAAAAGAATCTAAAAAACATAGATTTTCTGGCTTGCCATCTGGCTTCTGGTAGTGATGTGGCCGGTTTGATAAAATCTACTACTGATTGTGCCATTTCTGTGTTTGTAATTATCAAGTGCTTTGTATCGATTGATTCGGTTGTTGTTTCTTCCAGTGTTTCTATATCACTATCAAATTCAACATCACTCGATTGTATAGATTCGTCTACTGTTTTTTAGCTGACTGGAATTAAAGTCCGCCAATAGGTTTAATTCCTGGCATTTATTGAAATGTATTAAGCCTATTAACGACAGAAATTATTCTTGTGTTTCAGGGATTTTAAAACCCTTAAACATTT
>JBAMCK010001005.1:0-11093 GCA_037075185.1 Drosophila pseudotalamancana | reverse complement strand
CAGATATCACATCTATAGATTCTTTATTTGTAGACTTTGACAATTACAGTTATACAAGCAATTTTGTTCTCATTACCTATCAAGTTTATAGCGTGTCCTTTTAATTTTACCTTTATAAGGCTTACATCATTAAATTAGTGGGTGCATCTTCCAGATTCCGAACATCTACAAGATTCAAAACTTACTTTCTATCAAACTCCGGTACTAGGGAAATGGCTAATTTATGACTTCAACAACAGCTTGTTGCATGTTTGTGCCAGTATTCGTACAGGTATTTTTTACTTGATTATTGGGTTCTTCCGGTATTTCAATTGCACTGTCGGATTTTGCGTCAATAATTGGACTCACTCACTTCTTCAAATGATTTTTCGTTAAAATGAGCATGTCATTTTAAATAAAAGAAAAAAAAACTTTGTGTTGTAAGTTTGTTGTCACATGTACTTAGGATATCGACAATATTGTTTTATTGGGTTATTACGTATCAACTTTCAGCGTTATATGTTTGTTAGTACTTTTGTATGACTTTTCAAATTTGTCTTTCATAATATATTTCATCCTATATTTCATATAAATATATTAACTTCAATTGTAATATCTTTTTTCATACATTTATTCGACTTTTAGAATCTGTCTTTAATAATATTATCGATTTCATATAATATATTGAGTACAGATGTCAGCCTTTGCACTACCGGCTTCTGCTCTGCTCCGTCTCATTCCGAGAAGTTCCAATAGTTCCGCTGTTCTGTCCGGTCCAATTCTTCGTGGATCAGCATTTTTATACCGTGAACCCACTAAAAATGGGTAAACAATTGCACTGTCAGACTTTGTGTCAATAATTAAACTCACTCACTTCTTTAAACGAATTTGCGTTAAGATAAGCGTATAGTTTAAAATCCTTGGAAAAAATAGTTTTATTGCCAATATTTTTCAAACTTTTAACGCTGATTGTAGTGTGCTATTGTAAGTTTATTGTCACATGTACTTAGGATATCGATAATATTATTGTATTGGGTTATAACCTATCAACTTTGATTGTTGTCTTTGTTAATACATTTGTATGACTTTTCAAATTTGTCTTTAATAATATACTTACTATAATAACAATTATACTATAATAACAATACAATACATATAATAACATACAATAACGTATCAATTTCAATTGTAACAGCTTAGTTAATACATTTATACGACTTTTCGAATCTGTTTTTAATAATATAATCGATTTCATATTATTCAGCGCACCTGAATAATTGTTTCCAGCCCTAGAATTGGGTTGTCTTAGCTAAAAACCCTTACATTAACTTATGGTTACGTTCGCGATACAATACTTTTTTGTATGTATATTAAAATAATAAAGACATTAACTTCCCATTCATGTCATTATATTCTAAATGTTTCTATATCAATGTCAGTGTCCATGTCAATTCTACTTAATCTAGTTAGATTTTTTTGACTATTTTTCACAACAGTCCTTCTGTCCGTATGATTGAAAATTATTATAGCTAGAGAAATTTTGGATATAAGTTAATTATTTTTCTTATATCAGGGTGCACTTTCTTGCGGTTATTCTGTTTTTACGTTTTATTCCCTTGAATCCAAGTGACCGAGGTTAGCTTAACCAAGCCTTACAAAATATTAATTACTGGAGGTTAATATCGGCTATGCTTTGTGTCGACATAGCGTCAAGTTTGGCATATTGACAGATTAAACTAGTTAAAGGTAAATATGTTATATGTTAACTTATATACCTATTGGTACAATAAGAAGACAAGGTGTTTTTATATATCTATTTTTGATTTTATATATCTATTCTATTACTATACAGTTATCAGCTACTTAAAGCATGGGTACTTTTATTCTAATGAAGCTAGAGACCTAATATATAAATGAATATAAGTAGGTGTATTCTATGCAGACGTTTGATGCTCATAATTAATTCTATCCCCTATCCACTTAAATTTATTTACCCATCTAGTTTTTAGCGTCTCATTTTAGTTTGTCTTTATAAGGCTTACAGCTGTAAATTAATCGAATCTTCCAGATTCAGAGCATCTACAAAACTTCATAACTTTAGCTTTGCTATCAAACTCCGGTATTAGAGAAGTAGCTAATTTGTGACTCCAACAATAGCTTGTTCCATGTTTGTGTCAGTATTCGTGTCTTGGATTCTTCCGATGTTACATCTTCACTGTCGGATTTTGCTTCAATAATTGGACTCAGTTCTTCAAATGAATTTTAGTTAAAATGAGCATGTCATAACTGAAAAAAATCCTTGTATGGTAAGTTTGTTGTCACATGTACTTAGGATATCGATAATATTGTTTTATTGCATTTTTACGTAGCTATGTTATGTATTAATACATTTGTATGACTACTCAAATTTGTCTTTAATAATATATTTCATTCCATATTTCATATAAATGTATCAACTTCAGTTATATATATCTTTGTTAATACATTTATGGGATTTTTCGAATCTGTCTTTAATAATATTATTGATTTCATATTATATATTGAGAACAGGTATTTTTGTCTTGATTATTGGTGTTTCAATTGCACTTTGGGACCTTTGACTTAGGTCAGTTCTTCCAAAGGCTTGAAATACAAGCTGGTATACTTGAGATCAGCCAACTTAAAGTGGCACCGGGCGAAAAGATCTTTGAGACCATCTCAATAGAATCCTTCAAAAATATGGGCAATAAAATATTGGAAATATGAAGAGTAGCGCTACTCAAGCCGGTGACCATATTAAATAATAAAAAAGATCAAGAAGCGATAATGTTTACATACCATGACGATCCCGTAAAGGAGGTCACTCATAACAAAAACCTTGTCCAAAGTAAATAGATATTATTATTGGAAAAATATGACTTATCATATCAAAGAGTACATTAATAAATGTCCTAAATGCCTTACTTCAAAAACAACAACACATGTAAAGACCCCAACGACAATGACTGAAATACCAATCAAAGCTTTTGACAGAGTGATAGTAGATACTATAGGTCCACTACCACGTTCAGAGAATGGTAATGAATTCGCAGTTGCGCTAAAATGCGATCTAACAAAGTATTTAGTAATTATTCCAATTCCAAATAAAAGCGCAACAACAGTCGCTAACGCAATATTTGATATTTATACATAAGTATGGTCCAATGAAAACGTTCATTACGGATATGGATACAGAATATAAAAATCCGATAATAACAGATATATGCAAATACATGAAGATTCAAAATATAACATCTACAGCATAACACCACCAGACATTAGGGACAACAGGACGAAGCCATAGAACATTCAATGAATATATTCGTTCATACATATCAGCAGACAAAACTGATTGGGATATTTGGATACAATATTTTACTTATTGTTTCAACACAACAATATCAGTCACGCATGATTACTGTCCATACGAACTAGTTTTTTGTGGACTACCAAGATAGTTCATTGATTTTAATAAGGTAAATAAATAGATCCCCTATATAATATAGACGATTATGCTAAGGAAATAAAATTTAGGCAAGTAGTAGCATACAAAAGAGCAAGAATAATACTAGAAAATAATAAAACAAGAAGTAAGAAATACTATGATAAAAAAGGAGTAGACATTAACATAGAAATAGGAGATATAGTACTACTAAAACACAAATCAGGACATAAGTTAGTTGATACACCACTCCACACAATAAAATATTTTTGTTCAACACCTAATTTTTATTAATTAACAATTACAAAAAACATAGTAAGTTTTTAGTTATAACATTAAATGAAATTAAAAAATGTTATATATATAAAATTAATATTTACCACATATATAAATAACTTCATTAATTCCGTTATTTTAAAAAGAAGGGAGGTGTAGTATGTTACAAACATAACCATACGTATTGTAGTCTATAACTATATGCGTAATAGAATACTGTCATATACCCAACCAATTGTAGGGTATGACAACTAAACATATAGTGACACTTTGTCATTATGTATACAAAGCGCACTAACATAAACACAAATGCCCGCGTAATATGATCGTCCACTTATGAATGGATCGAGCTCGTGAGAACTATAATATCAGCAATATCAGCAGTTCTGCATTTGACCGAATTGTCTAATAAAAATTAACAAAACAAAATAAGTAAAACAAAAGGATAATAACAAGAATATTCAATTTGTTGCACAAAGGTCCCAGAAACAGGAAATGCTATTAGTGGGTTAGCAGAATTGTTTAGGCATTATTAGAATGCATCTATTCTAATAATTAGCTTACTCCTAGGGGCGATCGTTTGAGGCTGTTAGTCTCTTATATGATGGGCTTTTCTTAGAGGACCTCATTTATATGTGATAAATAAGAATGAGCATATTTAGAAAAACAAGAAAATTGTTGGGGCAAGCACATGATTCAGAGGACCCGAAGTCTGTTGTTCAGTTGGCGGAACAAATATTTCATGGTCTGGTTATTGCCATTCATTCCCCTTGGGAGTTACTAACATAAGCTGTCCAAATACGCAATACCTAACGCAAATTTGAGCAGGTGGATGTGTCTGATGAAAAAAGTATCAAAGGAGGAGCATTTTACTCAAAGGGCGTGGTTTACTCACCTTGACCTCTTAAAACAAGTGCGCAAGAATGCAATGGTATTCTGCCGGCATGTTACGTAGAGGATATTGTGATGGAATGTAATTTGTCAATGTGTTGAAAACATAGTTTCGAGTTCCCATGTTCAACCCTGTGTCCTGTTATTGCTTCTGATATTGTCCTTATAAACATTATTAATATTAAATACCTCTGCTGCGATGATTGCTTGGTTTTGATAGAATAGGAGATTATTTGCCTACCCTGTACAGCTATTGACAAATTTGAATATGCCAGCCTGCATGATAAGTTTTGCGTTATGGTTTTTACATCTAATGTGTGTATTTGGTTGCTAATTTTCTATAAGCCGTCGTCCTGGGTCTGCTGATCTGCGGTATTACTATTTTGTATTAAAATCAGGAGATTTCTAGATATCACATCTATAGATTCTTTATTTGTAGACTTTGACAATTACATTATACAAGCAATTTTGTTCTCATTACCTATCAAGTTTATAGCGTGTCCTTTTAATTTTACCTTTATAAGGCTTACATCATTAAATTAGTGGGTGCATTTCATCGAATCTACAAGATTCAATACATCTACTCCGATACCAGGGAAGTGGCTAATTTATGACTTCAACAACAGCTTGTTGCATGTTTGTGCCAGTATTCTTACAGGTATTTTAAACTTGATTATTGGGTTCTTCCGGTATTTCAATTGAACTGTCGGATTTTGCGTCAATAATTGGACTCACTCACTTCTTCAAATGATTTTTCGTTAAAATGAGCATGTCATTTTAAATAACAGAAAAAAATACTTTGTGTTGTAAGTTTGTTGTCACATGTACTTAGGATATCGACAATATTGTTTTATTCGGTTACGTATCAACTTTCAGCGTTATATGTTTGTTAGTACATTTGTATGACTTTTCAAATTTGTCTTTCATAATATATTTCATCCTATATTTCATATAAATATATTAACTTCAATTGTAATATCTTTTAGAATCTGTCTTTAATAATATTATCGATTTCATATAATATATTGAGTACAGATGTCAGCCTTTGCACTACCGGCTTCTGCTCTGCTCCGTCTCATTCCGAGAAGTTCCAATAGTTCCGCTGTTCTGTCCGGTCCAATTCTTCGTGGATCAGCATTTTTATACCGTGAACCCACTAAAAATGGGTAAACAATTGCACTGTCAGACTTTGTGTCAATAATTAAACTCACTCACTTCTTCAAACGATTTTGCGTTAAGATCAGCGTATAGTTTAAAATCCTTGGAAAAAATAGTTTTATTGCCAATATTTTTCAAACTTTTAACGCTGATTGTAGGGTGCTATTGCAAGTTTATTGTCACATGTACTTAGGATGTCGATAATATTATTGTATTGGGTTATAACCTATCAATTTTGATTGTTGTCTTTGTTAATACATTTGTATGACTTTTCAAATTTGTCTTTAATAATATACTTTATATAATAACAATACAATACATATAATAACATACAATAACGTATCAATTTCAATTGTAACAGCTTATTTAATACATTTATACTACTTTTCGAATCTGTTTTTAATAATATAAATGATTTCATAGTAATCAGCGCACCTGAATTGTTTCCAGCCCTAGAATTTAGTTGTCTTAGCTAAAAACCCTTACATTAACTTATGGTTACATTCGCGATACAATACTTTTTTGTATGTAAATTATTGTATTCCATGCTCATAATATATTAATCACAAATGATTTCAGTACGCAGTTGCCGGAGTAATAATTTTTGAAGACGTGTTGAGTCTTCTCTATTCTAATTAGAACTTAACTAAACTGTTACAGCAGGCCGCGACTTTACCCTAAGACGCGAGTGCTAGCATCACGCCACCAGTCGGCATGCCGACTCGGCGGATTCCCTACTACACGACTTTCGGTATATGAACTGTTGTGGAGTCTGTCAGCGCAGGTCATTGAACCATAGTTCGGCGCATCAGCATAGCTCACATAATGGGTACTTATTCTCTAAACGCTTAGTCTTATACTTATATCTAGCGTTTAATAGTCGTCTCTCCATCTATGTGTTCACGCTGTTATATGTTAATGTTACTTGTTAACTTATATGTTAAATGTTACGTGTTAACATATACAAAGCGCACTACATAAACACAAATGCCCGCGTTATATCGTCCACTTATGAATGGATCAGCTCGTGAGAACTATAATATCAGCAATATCAGCAGTTCTGCATTTACCGAATTCTCTAATAAAAATTAACAAAACAAATAAGTAAAACAAAAGGATAATAACAAAAATATTCAATTTTAAGCACACTTCCCCATTATTTCTACTAGACACTCTCAGTTCGCTCGATGCCTACCTACAAATGGCTTAAAAAGTTCGCATCTGTGGCGATCCTCCATCTACGTATATCTTGTCACCATAACTCTGTACCCTTTATAATTCACTTTTAATCAATTGATATTTGAATCCAAAATTCTTTTAAGCTTCACCTCCACCTCTATGCGCAAACTGTTCACTTGTTCTCTCACTTGGCTAAGTTCCTATCGACTCTTTCTTGTAGCCTTCTTCTTGAGACAAGGCTTGACTAACAGCGCCCGCTACTATGGCTTGCAACTGGGTAACGTCCATGTCTGTCGGATTTCTTTGCGTTTGTTGAAACTCTTCTGATTGTAAATCCCACCCGTCTCACTATCTATTCTTGCTTATTCCCTGTATGAGCTATTTGTTCATTGGTTTTCAAAACAAAAAATGCGTATTTGACACTTCACATGAACGATTCGTATTTACGCCGATTATGTGCAACCGGCAAAAGGCATTAATAGTGTTTAATTTGTGCAACTATAGATATTTCTGTCTCGTTGCAGACAAAGGGAAAAAAGCAAAATCACAATTGCGCTTGCTTACTTTTAATTTGAACAACAAATTTTTGTTTTTCCTCTATTTTTTTCTAACTTCTGCTATCGAAAAATTCCCCTTGTGGCTATATTAATCACATATTTCAGTAACGGCAGTGTGTCCGAGTAATAATTTTTGAAGACGTGTTGACTCTCCTTTATTTTAAATAGCACTGAACTAAACTATTACAGCAAGCCGCGACCTTACCCTAAGACGCGAGTGCTAGCATCACGCCACCAGTCGGCATGCCGACTCGGCGGATTCCCCACTACACAGACTTTCGGTATATGAACCGTTGTGCTAGTCGTCAGCGCAGGTCACTGAACCGTATTCGGCGCATCAGCATAGCTCACATGCTGTGAACTTATTCTAACGCTTATCTCTTATACTTATGTGCTAAGCGTTTACGTAGTCTCTCTCCATGCTACGTTTCACGCTCTTACATGTTAAACGTTACCCTATAACTTATATGTTAAGTGTTACTTGTCAAGATGTACATTAAAATAAAAAATACATTAAATTCCCATTCATGTCATTATATTCAAAATGTTTCTATATCAATTCAGTATCCATTCAATTCTACTTAATCTAGTTAGATTTTTTGAATATTTTTCACAACATCCTTCTGTCCGTATGATTGAAAATTATTATAGCTAGAGAAATTTTGGATATAAGTTAATTATTTTTCTTACATATATCAGGGTGCACTTTCTTGCAGTAGGCACGAAGAAGGAGGAAGGAAATTATTCTATCTACGTTTTATTCCCTTGAATCCAAGTGACCGAGGTTAGCTTAACCAAGCCTTACAAAACATTAATCACTGGAGGTTAATATCGGCTATGCTTTGTGTCGACATAGCGTCAAGTTTGGCAAATTGACTTAGTACATTTTAAACAGATTAAACCATAAAGTAATACTATTGTTAACTTATATACCTTATATACCTACAATAAGAAGACAAGGTGTTTTTATATATAATTTTAATTTTATCTATTCTATTCTATTACTATACAGCTATCAGCTACTTAAAGCATGGGAAATTTTATTCTAATGAAGCTAGAGACCTAATATATAAATGAATATAAGTAGGTGTATTCTATGCAGACGTTTGAGCTAATGGTTATATATCTACGTCCAAAAGGGCGTGGCAAATCAGACTAACTATATCTTCCGTTTTAAAGCTAGAACCATCAAATTTGGTGAGTTACCTACTATTTAGCTTCTATACATTCCCGCCCATAAGGGGAGTCCAAATCGGGGTTAAATATATTTAATCTTGTATAATCTGTAAAAAGCTAGAAATTATAAATATAGATAAGAATAGTTGAGCTGAACATAAAAATATAAGGTTGTGTGTAGTCCCAAAGGGGGACTAATTTGTAAACTAGATCACCAAATTTTGCATTTCAATCGCAAGAGAACTTTTTTAGAGATAAAAAATCCGGCAGTTTTACATCTAATCGAGTCCAGGTCCTTCAAAAATAAAACAACTTGAATTACGAAGCCTTTAACTCCTACCCCACCTGCATTGTAAATCAATGCCATGTACATAACTACAACAAATGTGCAAAATTAATTTAATTGCTGTCATTTCGGATGTCTTGATCAAAATTGGAATCAACTTTATGCACCTGTGCATCAAAATATGTATTACGTTAACGTTTTTTATTTATTTCCCTTTTTCAAAATGGTTTGGGTGTTTCCGTATGAAGCTTGAATTGTTTTCTTTATTCGAGTTCCCATGGCTTCAAAAGTTACTTTTAGTAACTTTAACTTCTTCGATTTTTACCTTGATATTCAGATATTACATATATAGATTCTTTGACAATAAAGTTATACAAGCAATTTGGTACTCATCTAGTTTTTAGCGTCTCATTTAAGTTTGTCTTTATAAGGCTTACAGCTGTAAAGTAATCGAATCTTCCAGATTCAGAACATCTACAAAACTTCATAACTTTAGCCTTGCTATCAAACTCCGGTATTAGAGAAGTAGCTAATTTATGACTTCAACAACAGCTTGTTCCATGTTTGTGTCAGTATTCGTGTCTTGATTATTGCATTCTTCCGATGTTACAACTGCACTGTCGGATTTTGAGTCAATAATTGGACTCACTCACTTCTTCAAATAAATTTTAGTTAAAATGAGCCTGTCATTTTAAATAACTTAAAAAAATCCTTGTATGATAAGTTTATTGTCACATGTACTTAGGATATCGATAATATTGTTTTATTGCATTTTGTCGTAGCTATGTTATGTATTAATACATTTGTATGACTACTCAAATTTGTCTTTAATAATATATTTCGTTTCATATTTCATATAAGTGTATCAGATTCAGTTATAATATCTTTGTTAATACATTTATGGGATTTTTCGAATCTGTCTTTAATAATATTATTAATTTTATATTATATATTGAGAACAGGTATTTTTGTCTTGATTATTGCACTTTGGGGGTCAGTTCTCCCAAAGACTTGAAATACAAGCTGGTATACTTGAGATCAGCCAACTTAAAGTGGCACCGGGAGAAAAGATCTTTGAGACCATCTCAATAGAATCCTTCAAAAATATGGGCAATAAAATATTGGAAATTTAAAGAGTAGTGCTACTCAAGCCGGTGACCATATTAAATAATAACAAAGGTCAAGAAGCGATAATGTTTACATGACGATCCCGTAAAAGGAGGACACTCATATCAAAAACCTTGTCCAAAGTAAATAGATATTATTATTGGAAAAATATGACTTATCATATCAAAGAGTACATTAATAAATGTCTTAAATGACTTACTTCAAAAACAACAACACATGTAAAGACCACACTACAATGACTGAAATACCAATCAAACAGAGTTATAGTAGATACTATAGGTCCACTACCACGTTCAGAGAATAGTAATGAATTCGCAGTTGCGCTAAAATGCAATCTCACAAAGTATTTAGTAATTATTCCAATTCTAAATAAAAGCGCAACAACAGTCGCTAACGCAATATTTGATATTTATATATAAGTATGGTCCAATGAAAACGTTCATTACGGATATGGATACAGAATATAAAAATCCGATAATAACAGATATATGCAAATACATGAAGATGCAAAATATAACATCTACAGCATAACCCCACCAGACATTAGGGACAACAGGATGAATCCATAGAACATTCAATGAATACATATATTCGTTTATACATATCAGAAGACAAAACTGATTGGGATATTTGGATACAATATTTTACTTATTGTTTCAACACAACAATATCAGTCACGCATGATTACTGTCCACACAAACTAGTTTTTTGTGGACTTTCAAGATAGTTCATTGATTTTAATGTGATAAATAAATAGATCCCCTATATAATATAGACGATTATGCTAAGGAAATAAAATTTAGGCAAGTAGTAGCATTCAAAATAGAAAGAATAATACTAGAAAATAATAAAACAATAAGTAAAAAATACTATGATAAAAACGGAGTAGACATTAACATAGAAATAGGAGAAATAGTACTACTAAAACACAAATCAGGACATAAGTTAGTTGATACAACACACCACAATAAAAATTTTTTCAACACCTAATCGATCGTTTAAG
>JBAMCK010001004.1:0-370322 GCA_037075185.1 Drosophila pseudotalamancana | reverse complement strand
GTACTTCTTAGCGCTTCGTTCGATTTGGTAATTACTCTTCTAGTACACACTCCCGCAAGGACGACGCAGTTAAAACAAACGTACAAAACAAGAGAAAGGGGACCAAGGATCAGAAGCATAATATAATCTATGCGTATGACAGAGCTAACATTTGTACTTTCATTCACCAAAATGTTGGATTAAAGATTCTTCACGATGAGAACATTGGAGATTATCGTGATGAGCATTCATTTCCATTTAGCTATAAAACAAAATCTCAATTGAATCTATCAGTAATTGGAGTTAGCAATAACATTCCAGATACTAGCATTCAACCAAGCCCCAAAGTCATATCCCAATTTGAAACAAAAATTAATAGCGAACCTGAACCGGATCATCAAAAGCAAGTAATATTATCACCATTGAAAAAGGAAAAGGAAAATGAAAAGAAGGATGTAGATCGAAAGGATTGTGCTGCATTGAATTTAGTTGCTGTGGAGAAGTTTAACCTATTATCCAATTTTGGATCAAAAGACACTCTTTTAAGTGTATCAACTGACTCGAACGACTCCGAAAATGATGCTAAAGACCATCACTCCGAAAATTGTAAACTTTTGCCAGAAAAAGTTCAAATGCCTAAAGGATTTGATTTCCTAAGTAACTGGTAGCTGCATTGAATTTGTACTAAGGAAAACCCGATTATACAAGTCTTTACCAAAAAAGAATCCAGTCTGAATTTACAACTAAGTATCATTACATTTTAATAAGAACGCCTGATTAAGCATTATCAAAAATCAACAATTTTATACTAAAAATAAAATATAAGGCCACTATATTTATATTTACACAATATTTCCGTTTTTATTGTAAGAGCTGATCCAAAACATTAAGACAATATTTTATAATACTTATTTCTTTAAATTTTCTTTTTTATTTTATTATATATAATTTTGATTAAAGGATTTTTCACTTTATTATTGTTTATTAAGATTGTTTTTTCATATTGGTTATTAAATTGAAACATCTCGAAATTTTGTTTTTTAATCTTATTTTAAAAATTGTTTATAATAAAAACACATCATCTTATTGTTTCCACAATATATAACACAATCATGGATCGAAATGACGTGCTTAGCAGGGGTGTCACTTTTATACATACTTTTTTAGGTTATATATTAATAATATGCAAAAATTTGCTCAAAAGTGAATTCTTTGTTTCAACCTGCTTCATTCGAATAAACGGGAAAATTTCATACTTTGTCGGTGGTTTGAGTGGTAGAGTGGCTATTGAACCTGCTTGCAAGGTAAATGCTATAAAACTTCAGTACTTGCTATTTCAAACTTTAAAATATACGGTCTCATTAGAAAACAAAGGCAGAACAAATTGCATTAATTTGATGCAGTTGCAGCAACGAGTTGCAGTGTGTCCTCCCTTTATTGCTTATAAAATATCACTGTCACAAATTTTGGATTATTATTAAATTAACATATTTCTGTTCTTCAAGTAGATCAATATACAATTGAGTAATTCATATTTTTGTTAGTCCTAAATGCAGTCTATCCTGATTTTGAAAAGAAACACTGATACATATATGAACCAACTTTCATGTTTGTTTAATTTGTTAAATTTAAGTAACTTTTGGCAAATTAAAGGATTTTTTTTTCAGTAGATATACTAAAAACACTAAAAACGAATTATAAAAGTTTATATTTTTGTTCATGTTCTTCCACTTGACCATGTTATGTATGTACATTTGTTTATTATTCAATAGCACTCGTTATCTAGTATTTTAAGTAGACAAGTATTCATTGCTAATTGAATTAGCTAGATGAAAGCGAACAATTATAGAATTTGGCAATGCTCGCTGTGAGTCCCACATTACTGCGAAATCCGCTAGATTATTGCCCCGCAGCACGTGAGTTTAAACGTGTTCTTCCGAAATGGAATGATTGCAATTGTATTTATTTTTAAATAAGCCTAAAAATACATTCAATACGCCGGCTATGGTGCAACGGTATACTTTTTGAACCCCCTATATATGATATTATAATTGTTTTATGATGTGGGAATTCAGGTACATTGAAACCAAAAATAAATAAGAGCATTTACTAATTACATTTACAAAACGAATTCAAATGAATTGCACTTTGTTTTTGTTTACTTCCTCTTTATAAATAGTTACTTCTTGAACTTAATACAGACTAAGCATATTTGATAAACTGTGCCTAAATAATGGGCGTTCATTCAGTACAATAGCGGTGCTACGAGTACCAAATATATGTAGCCTTATAGTCGCTTGTGGGCGATCCAACCGATTCGCATATTCATATAATGGACATACATTGCTGGGTCACATTTGTCAGAGCTGTACAATTTAAATAGAACTGGTGTAGTGGCTTGCTCTTGACCACAAAGTACATTGTGGTGCACATGTGCCACTAATAAAGTGGATTTATAGTTGCTTATCTGCAACGTATTCCTACATATGTGTACATATGTGTGTATGTACAACTACACGTATGATTGTTTAGGCTGATCATCCACAATTTCACACATGAAAAATGCTTTGTATTATTATTTTTTAGAATCCTTTTATAAAAAAAGGTCATTTACAAAAAATGTATATAATATATTTATATATATAAATCATTCTTTAAATTTTAAAAACTATGAAAGCACTAGTGTGGGTTTTTCGACTATGAGATGCTCTGCTATAAGTGCTATGCCGGTCGAACATTCTCTCCCACTTATACCCATACAATTCTTTTCTATTTTAACGCTTTATCTGTAATTCTTCTTACATGGGAAGAATAAATAAATCGACCTCGTTACCGGCAATGGCAAGATAATAGATACATAGATACATAGGTTTTCTGTTCAATATCAATCAATCAATATCAACTTTCCAATACCTTTATCCATGATCAGGAAAGGAAATTTGAAAAATTTACCTGTTCAGTCATTGCGATTAAGAGTGGCATACAATGCTAGATTTTATTTGATGGCAAATATAGTAAAAATTTTATTATTGACTATCATCATAAAGAAGAAAGTGCTTTTGTAAACGTCCAACCATCTAAGCTTTCACATAGCATATAACCGACGGTTAGCATCAACATCAACATCAATTATAATTGATTGCCGTATGAAATTTGAGATATTTTATTAACATATTGTAAGATCGATATGAAAAGTATAGTGCTCATATATGAAGCATTCAAGGATATTTAAATGTTTACAGTACATAATAGATGAATTCACTTATTTAGTCGGAACTATACTGAAATCCCATTGCCCAACGCCTAAGTAGTCAGTGCTATTGGAGAAATGGGAAGTAATTTTTTTTTTATAATAAATAAATTTTTCGCATGGAAAGAAGGTAAAATTTCAAGTAAATATATCTTTACGAAATCATTCGAATAGAAGGGGAAAGTATTAAAATATGTGATTTTTTAATGAATGATCCTTACTGATAATATTAGTAGTTTATGAAAGCTCACTCAGAATGGTTATACGATCCTGGGCTTTTGAAAATCCTATAATAATATCAATCTGTTTGCCTTAAGTAGAAACTTAAAGCCTATGTGCTATTTAACGAAATCAATAAATTCTATATCTAGCAATAGAATTTTAGGTCAAATTTTTTTGGACATCTTAAAAAAACCCTTTTAATAAGAGAGAATGTTAGGCTTAGTCCTTGGACATATATCATATGTGCATGTGTTATTGCACATTTAAATACACAATCCCAATCTGTAACCTTTCAATAGTCAAGATCTTTATACCCTCAGTCCATTTAATGGTACGATGGTGGTATGATGATTTTCTGAAAATGCATTTAACAGGCCGAAAGGGGCGTGTTTGTCCCTTTAAGTAGTCTGCTCTGAAATGCAAGGCTTAAAAAACTTAAAACATTTCGAATATAGTATTATATATTAATCAATTGATAACTTCAGCTGCAAAGTGGATATAGGGTATCCCCATAACAAATACGCCTAATAGAAACACTCTTACTTGCTTTTAGTTGTGACGATTTATAGCTGTTTTTCATCGTCGACGTCACAAAACGTTTTCACGCCATTTTCCTCTCAGCCAAATCAATTCAGTTCTACTTTCTTGTGTTTGTATTTGTGTGAATACGTGTGCATGTGTATGTACATATCCATAAATATCCATACACATATACATGCATATGTCATAGATTCATGTGAATGTTGACGTGCATGTGTCGCTACGTGTGTCCGATTTATGAATGTTTCCGTTCGTGTGCCTCCATCATCGGTTTGACTTGGTCCAGTTAGTTCAGTTCTGTCATTAAGATCAAACACAAACATTTTCGCGTTCCGAATTATTTTGCAAAGATCTTCGATTTGTGGTTTATCGACAATCTAGTCTAATTAAAATTTACCAAAATAAATATGGGAAACACTACTATGGTTAGTAAATATACGATCAAAATTGGTTTCTATCAACTAAACGATGAATACAAACCAAGTCGTAAATACCATATTATAGTTGAAAAATGTAGCCCGACGTGTGATAAGTTATATTATAAATACATATTAATATACCTGTGCTATTATCCCTGTTTCATTGTTTGTGATCCAAAAGAAATGCTAATCTAAAGGCTTAAAAAATTAATGTTAATAGTTAGACTCAGATATACGGTATAAATTTAACCACTCCTTTGGCCGATATATTTTCCTTTTAGAATTTTGCTAAAATATAAGTAGTAATTCATCTAAGGCTAGGCACGCATTACCTTTACGTATGTTATTTTGTATTCTTAATCACATAGTTATTATTAATTTTAATTAATATTTCTTAGTTAAATATTAATTGTGTAACTGGGCTATTAAGCTAGGCGAGTGAAATATCAAGGACTTGGTCCAAGCCAGACTACTGAATGGATAGCTGGCTTAAAAAGTTAATATGTGTTTGAAATAATTTCTTCTTATCATAAAGTCTAAAGAAAGAGACTGGGAACGGTAATAAGAAAGCTGATCGAGAGGATTGCAAATAATATATATATTTATATTTATTTATATATTTACCTAACCACCCAAACCGATTCGGCTTGCTAAACTGATATATAGAAGTAGCCTCAAATAGAACCCATGATGTATATTGGTGAAAGAAACTGTTGGCTATTTACAGGGTATTGGCGAGTAATTGAAGCATGACTTGAGCACATTTCACTGTTTTTCTATTTTAATTAAAACATTTAAGTATGGAATGCTGTCCGCTATTGGCGAGTTGTTTAAATCGATCTGTTAAGTCAGACCGGAAACTAGATAATTTGGACCCGGGTTCAAGTCGCAGGCTAGTGTATGATTGTTGTATTAATCAGTGCTATTTAGGAAATGCATTGTGGTAGTTTTTAGCTATGTAGTATTCATTATATGCATGAATACATAAAATTAAGTATAGGTTTCTTATATATTTTGCATGCAGTTCCATTATAAATAGCTATAATATATATATGCTTATATCCTATGTACGCAATCGTTAGAACTTCCTGCATGCCAAAAATTATTTTCCAAATATTAGTCTTAGCTTGATATATTCAATAAGTTTGAAAATTTTCACAATTGGAAAGCTTTGTATTCTTTTGCTTTTGTTTGTTATGTATTGTTTCATATGATGAGGCAAAAGACTTTGACTGCCAGAACGAAATCTTCTTCTTGGCATATAGCCGACAGCATATTAAGTATTTATTTATATGTTCACCCTACACACATGCAGTCGCGAAATGCATCTACACATGCATAGGTTAAAAATAAATGTTAGGACGGAGGGGCTTTAGAATATAGATGAGAACCTTCACGCAAAATTCCCGCAAAAATGCAAAGCGGCAGCAACAGAAGCAGCAGCAGCAGCAGCGGTAGCAGCAGCGACAGTGTGACAAACAAATATGAAAACTTTTTGATTCAGCTTATAGTACGTTGCTCTTCTTTCTATTCATTCAGGTAAATCAACTAGAACTTGCGGTTGATGTTGCTTCGTATTACCTGCACTGTCGACGCGTCCATCTCGCCTTCTCAGTGCGAAAAGACTTTTTGTGACTGCGCTTTGCTTCAACTTATTCCTTCACTGACATCCAAGCAAACACAGCAGGAGGTTTTATTGTTAGGCGCAGTGACAGTTTAGCTGCAGCGCAGGCTTGTGTGCTTTGTGTGCGTGTGTGCAAATATAATTGCTCGACTCACGGACTTCTCGCTGCGGACTATATTCCTCAAGTACCAATAATTCAGATATCATGAGTGTAAGTTTATGATTATGGTGCATCGTGTATCTCAAAACTAAGCACAAATATTAATATGTATATATATTTTTTTCGTGAATGTGAAACAACGTTTGAATATAACTTTCTTCATTGAATTGAATTCAACTGAAGTCAATGTAAAAGTCTCTAATTAGAAGTGAAATTAAATGATTCCATACTTCAGTATACCTTTCCAAAACATTCACTTTTCATACAGTAAAATAAAAAACGAAAGACAGATATTTAAATATTTAAAATGCTCAGTTGATACATAAAGGAAAAGTGTTAAATAATACTTTCTGTTGAAAAATTAACATTATGCTTTAAATTTTTAATTTGAAAAATATTTGTATATAAATTGGAGTAATTGAATTAATTTAGCTCGAACTATTTTTCATTACAGGACGAACTTACAAAGGAACAAATTGCATGTAAGTTTTTATTCATATGCTTCTTATCCAATTTTGTTTAATGCTTTATTATTATTTACTGTGATCAGTGCTGCGTAATGCATTCAATGCATTTGATCCGGAGAAAAATGGGTACATCAATACCACCATGGTTGGCACTATACTCAGCATGCTGGGACATCAGCTGGACGATGCCACGTTAGCGGAAATCATTGCTGAGGTCGACGAGGATGGATCGGGTCAAATTGAGTTCGAGGAGTTCACGACCTTGGCAGCTCGTTTCCTTGTGGAGGAAGATGCTGAGGCGATGATGGCCGAACTGAAAGAAGCCTTCCGACTATACGACAAGGAGGGCAACGGCTACATAACAACCGGAGTCCTGCGAGAAATTCTTCGCGAGCTGGACGACAAGCTCACTAACGATGACTTGGACATGATGATTGAAGAAATTGATTCTGATGGATCGGGTACTGTAGACTTCGACGGTAAGTACGTTGCGAAACAAAGTGTTCAAGTTTCTAATAATATCTTATCCTTACAGAATTCATGGAAGTGATGACGGGTGGTGATGATTAAGCCAACTATTCGCCATTAACGGATGTCCTAAATATAATGCTTATTTTTGTTTAAAATTAGTTGGATCGTCTACCTAAATAAATTCTGAATTTTGAAAACTTTTTAAACACTTACATTTCACTTCTATTTGTCTGCATAAATAAATTATAAAATGTGATCATGATGTAACAAACTTAATAATGAAGGAGGGAGTGACTGATTAGTAATATTGTATTCTAAGACTCCACAATTCGAAAACAGCTACAAATTGAAAGTATTAATTAAAACAACTACAAATTGAATTCAATCTTTTATTCTTAGTAATAAAACTAGAAATTTATATAATAAATTATGTAATAATATGGGCTTTTGTCAGAAACGGCAGATATTTACTTCAGTTGCTATTTTATCTTATCGCACAATAAAAATAAACTTGGAAATTAATTTTAATTTTCTTGGGTCTTCAAAAGTTTACAAATATTAACAGTTCAAAGAAATAATTATCTGTAGGACCAAAATTCTTATTGAATATATTGAAGGTTTTCACTTATAAAACTGCAGATGTGAAATCTATTTTAAGCATGAATAATATGAAATTTCAAATATTTAAAAATAAATAATATTTGGTCAGTTAATTAACAGGATTCGATTTCTTAGCTGATCAATTTATAGATAACAGTAGTAGAGTAGAAAATTATTGTGGGAGTCAGAGATATCGACGGAGCCACTGACCTTTCAACACATTGGTAGGACATCCAACAAATATACAGTTATTTATTATTAAATATTTTTAAAATATGAAAATGAGTTTTATATATTTTCACAAACACCTTATAGCCTGAATAAAAACATCTGAAGCTTCAAAATAATTTCTTCTGCAGTTTCAATTTATAAAAAAGATCGAAAATTGAACCAAGCAATACTAACTAAACATATGTATGTATGTAGTTGTATGTGCATGAGTTCGAAATTCGCGAGGACCAAAAATCCTCACTTTTACAAATTTGGCAGCCAGCAAGAAATATTCACACATGCACATCTATGCTTACACGAATACAAGCACATCTATGTGTCCGTAATTGTTCGGCCAATCAAAGATCTTTTGCAGAGATCTTTTGCAGAGATCTTTTTGACGAGCGCTTCAATAGCCATTCAATTAATTTTCATATAAAGATTTATTCTGACACCAGCATTGCAAACCCTTCAAACTTTGACCATTGCTTTACCCTAAAATCGAAATAATTGCGAGAGATATGGTCATACAGTTATTATTTGAGAGAGCGATCTCTGCTTTTTAGAGCAAGAAAACCCTGTTTTTTGTCTTTCTCGATCAGACGATTGCATACCGCGTCGCTCCGAGAGAACGCAGCAGAGAACAAATCCGAGCAAATACGAAGTCGAGTGGGACCTGTCGCATTCACTTTTGGTGACGAAAAAGTTGTTTCTAAATGGCCAATCTATGTGATGTATGGCCAGTGGTTAAACACGTACACATACACATACATATAAGCGCGCTACATGTAGCTTAATGTATTTAGCACCAAGAACTTTTCAAAAATGCGCGAGGCTCTATCTTTAGTAAGAAACTAGTAAGAAAACTCTACAGAATGGGATTTTCGTAATAGTTAATAAATTGGTGGAGGTATTCAAGATTGGAAGTACCCGAAATGCGTCTGTCCTTTAATAATAATATATACATGTATATACATATGCTTAACTCTTAGGATGTGTGATGTACGAGAAATGTTCGTTTCGTGTTATCGATAACAATCAAGCTTACACATAAAATTTCAAGTCTCCATCCAGACATGTTATCGATATCACGAAGGTATTATCGCTTGTTTGAATTTGCGCGTGGTGTAGAAGAACCTACACGTAAGATTTCAAGTCTCTAGTTGCCAGTTACATACATTTTTACAAAACACAAAAATATTACACCCATTTTAAAAGGGTACAGGGTATAATTGAAAGTAAGAGAGATTTAAGGGCTGTGGAAATATTTCGGAGTTAATCACATTCTATGATAAGAATATTGTTTGCCCGTCACCCAGCACAGACAATAATCGCATCTTTATATAATAATCTATCAAATATATGCAGTCTAAGTAAACCACAAGCAATCAAAATCACAATATCGCTTGCTAGCCACTTTTCTGATTGACTCGATCTTAAAATCATAGCCAAATTGCAAGCAACTCGATCGGCGATGCGCAGTCATGCGGTCGCAGGCATTGTGTGCGTGAGACATGCGTGTTGGTTCTTTTTATGGCTTATATGCATATCTGCTCGGCATCGATTTGTGCTGACGACGACAATTTGGCATTTGTTTCACAAGTTGCTGTGAGTTTGCACGATTCATCGCAGATATCCCGCCCCGTGGTGACATTTCTCGCGGTAGTTTATAAACGGTGCACAGACAAAGATCTGCTTAGACGCTGGCGCTAACTCGATCCGATCGAGAGGAAATTGGTAAATTAATTATCTATGGATGTCTATTGGCACTCGACAATTTGTTCAACTTGTTCGTTTCGTATCAATATCATTAATTTTACTTCAGATTGGACTCTTGATACTTTTGATAAGCTTGTATACAACAAAAATGGTAAGTTATGTAATTTGACAAATAAATACGCATCAAGTGTTCCGCAAATAAATCAATTAAATTGTTAATTTCGACAAGTGTTTGGCCTTGATTGTTGTTTCTTTCAATTGGCAGAGGACATTTGTAGGGCGTACACCTGTGTAATTGCATTGAAAATGTATTTCAATTTTTACCCTTCCATTAATAACAAATACGCATACTATAATCATCATACCTTATTCTAAAAAAACAAATTGGATATTCTTTCCTTTTTTATTTTTTTTTGTCGAATTATTAATTTTAATTAAGTCTAAAAATCCTATTTAAAGAACATGTAAATTTACATTCGTGCCCAATTAAACATGTGAGCAATCAGATTTCTCTCTTAATTAATATCTTTCACAGGCCGACGGGGAGTACGACAAAGATCAATTGAGAAGTATTCGGCCAGACATTTTTGATTAATTAAAGTCTGCTAACGTTTTGTCTCTTGCTAGTTATGCGTAACGCATTTAAAGCTTTTGATCTTGACGGCTCAGGATCCATCGACCATTCAGATGTGTCAAGCATACTTGAAATTCTGGGTCAAAAACTCGAACCTCCAGCCGTGAAGGCGCTCATCAAGGAGGTCGATAAGGGCAGTACGGGCAAATTAAATTTCAGTCAGTTTTGCAAGCTGGCCGCCCGCTTCATTGAAGTCGAGGAGGACGTCGGAGCCCTGCAAGCTGAGCTAAAAGAGGCATTCCGAGTATACGATAAGGAGGGCAAAGGTTACTTGACGGTTGCCACTCTACGAGGAATACTCCACGAACTGGACGACAAAATCTCAAGTCAGGACTTGGACTCGATTATTGAGGAAATCGATGCCGATGGATCAGGAACTGTAGACTTCGATGGTAAGTAATCTGTAGTCCTTACTTATTTTAATCGAAAAAAAACTTCTAAAATTAATATTATACATATAATTGCAGAGTTTATGCAAGTGATGACAGGTAATAATATTATATTTTTATTTTATTTTACATTGTTATAGTTCTAATAATCATAAAAAATGGTGATAAAAAATGAATCCCATTTGCATTTCTAAAAGTTCGCTGATTGGTTGCTTGGCCAGATATTGGTTCAATATTGTCATTACGTTATTTACAACTGTTACTTAAATCAAAATTCTCGTATGTTTAGAACTTAATTGTGCCGTTCCCAAATATTTCACACTCTCATCAGTCAATAACTCGAATATTTATTTGGCTAAGCCGTGACTTTTTGTATCAATGACTTTAACTGTTAACTTATTTATAATCTGGATTATAATATGTGCAAACTCACTTTTATAATTTTAGGATAAGCTGTGAAGTACGAATTATTCAGTTGAGACTCCAAACTTTTGCGTTCAAAACGGATAAATCAGATACACTGGACATGGTTTATGACAATGTATTTTAATTAAATTTTTTGATCCAGAATTCAATTTAAATATTTACTTTTTGTGTACAAAATATACTAACGAAAATATATATTCAAAAATTACATTAGGTTAAAGTTATAAATTATTTGCAGTTTCGAATAAAGGGAATTTATTTGGAGATATGAATAGGGTATGTGAATATCTATATGATTGGAAAACCCAAGCTTTGATGCCTTTAAATGCACTTCACATTTCGCAAAACATCTTTATATATGTTCTACATTGCTTATTTTATATACTCGTATATTGGTGTCAAATTGTTCTGTATGTGATCTGTGTAGACGATTTTGTGCTGCAGCAGCCACAAAAGATACACAGATTGAATATCCGAAATAGCCGGAAGTTTCTTCTAACTGTTCTTTTAAGCTTTAGTTAACGCGAGTCTCATGTTCGAAACGGAAAACATCGACGACAAAAAGCACTTCCACATTTTGCAATTCCAATTCCAATTGGCAACAAGCGAAGCAATTTAAAATCGATTTGGTTCAGATTGTTGAGGTTTGGTAGGTAGCTTGGCCTGGCTTGGCTTGGCTTGGCTTGGCTTGGCTTGGACTCATTCGTTATTTTTTCAACTGTTGCTTTAGTTATTGAGTTGTTTAAGCGTCCTTGACAAGCTCGTTGTTAATTATAGTAATAATATACAATAAGATAATGTTACGCATGTTTATCAAATGAATTAATTAAAAGACTGAAAAGCAATTAACTAACTCAACAGTTAAATTCCAGATTAAATGATTCTCATTTTATGGGAAGATAATCTTAAAGAGTGTTTATCACTGTGTACAGAGAAATGTAGGTAGGTAGGAAGGTAGAAAGGTTGGAAGGTAGGAGGGTTTTCATTCTCTGCTGAGATTAGTTCCCAAAATATGGCTAAGCAGTGCTTGCTGTAATTAATTAAATTGGCTGACTTCGCTGAGCTAAAAGTCATAATCGCATGCAAATCAGACTTAGAAGACCTAGTTAATTTACCTAATTTAGTAAATTTTTGAGCAATTGTGCCTGCAGTAACAGTAAACGGAATAGCATTGAGCTTTAAACAAAATCGTGATTCACAGTCTTACTTCGAGAGTTTATTTTTCGCAACCTATCACATGAACAAAGCCAATAAAGCTCAAGACTCTTTTGTTTTTCTCAGGCCACATTTGGGCGGAGGTGTTTGGCCGCAAAATAAAGCAACAAATTCTCTTATTTATTCCAGTTTCTACTTTACGCAGATACAAATCTTTTATTTGGCAAGCATAATGAAACCGAAAGTGAAGGTATTTTAATTGTGGGCAGGTTTTTCTCTGCGTATGTATGTGTGTCTGTCTGTATATGTTAATACCTATTCACCTCTACGTATGTATGTATGTAGAAAACGGATATTGACAAACGAAATGCTTTGCAAAGCTTTGTAATTATTAATGGGAAAAGAAATACAACATGTAACAGACAGGTGAAGGTATCCAAAAGCACTTCGTTTATGCATGTTTATATATATTCTCAAACATGGTGATCGCGTTTTCTACCAGTAGGTCCGTTTAGCTCTCCCTCCATTTGCATGTATAGAAGTTCTGCAAAACTTTCCGCATACGAGATAAATACATAGCTGCAGCATTTGTGGATTGGCCCTTCCCTATGGGTGCAGGGAAATCTGAACTCCATTACTTTCACTTTTTTGATAACTCTCCTAGTTGGATTTTAGGTATGTATATTAGTATTAGCTCATACATAAAATCAACGAGGAGCATGAATAAATTCCAATACCTAACAAATTTTATGTTCTAGGCGATGCAAAATATTCTTAAATTATGTTATGCTATTAAATTATTATATTATTAAGTCCAATTATCTATAGAGACGGCAACTTCCTTTAATTTTATGACTAAGCTTGAAGAATGTAAAGAAAATAAAATATATTTATATATATATATACATATATACTTGCATTATAAAGTCTTATTTCAATTACTGTTTCTAATCTAGTATATAATGAACCTCTTGTATTAAGAAGCAGCTGTGCATATAATTGATTGTAGATTTACAAATGTATAAACTTGCTGGCAAACTGGCATTATTCTACAATGAAGCACGTAGTGAACAACCAACTCTTCTGGAAAGTGGGTTTACTTCTGACTCTTTGCGCAGTTGCCACGCCCCATTTTCACATATTTCTCGGGGGTAAGCAAACTGCAGACTTGTGATTGATTGATCGATCAGAGCTTTTACAACTGGATATTTGAATAGTTTGCTTGCACAACGATGAGAGGGTAGTGTGCGCCCCGCCCTGCCCGAAGATCTGCATGAATCTTCTCATTTCCAGGATGTGCAGCCCACGCAAGTGTGTTCCTGGTTGTGCATGCAAAGAGGGCTGGGTGAGAAAGGGCTCCACTTCGGGCAAGTGCATCAAGCGGAGCAGCTGCACACGATGGATCTTATGAAGTAGCTTTATGGCATTAAACGGTACACAAATTTTAAGTGAATAGATTTAGACAGACTTCAACCTTGTTCGTTGCAACCGCAGACTCAGGCAAGCATCAAATACAATAGCTGGACATTACCTGCTCCCCAAGCAAATGTAAATTAAAGACCACATTTCACATTTGACTGACACCTCGTTGGGGTGAACTACCGATTAAGTGCCTGCAAAGAAAATGGAAATCTTCAAGTCTGTACATACATATGCATAGCGTATAATCTTGTATCTACGGTCACGCAATATAGATAAGTTGATATTTATCAAAATTCGTCTCCCTTTGATTTGATCTAATTTGAAATTCAAATAAACGTTATGGTAAATCTATACATAATTTTGACAAAATAAATGCACCGAAAGGGATAAAATCATACAAAGGTATTTTCGCACATACATACATATATATGTATATACATACACACATACTGTTTATAAATATAAGAGAAGTAATTTGATTAGTAATTTGTAAATTAGACTTTCGTTTACGGTCTTTGGCCCAGCTTAACCATGGCCATGGCATACGATATTCAAGTTACGATATTGAAAAGCTAGGCCATGTAGATGCGAACATCTCACTCACTGCATTTGCAAACATCGCATTCGCAGCAGCAGCAGCAGCAACAATGCGAACATTCAAACTTTATAAGCTGCGAATTAAAAATAAACAATTAAACTTTTATTTTATGCAATCAAATAATCCCATACGTAGATGAATATTTAACTAACTTACCATATTCCTGTTAATATATGTACATAAAGTACATATTGAATCATTTCATTTCTCTTCTCTGCGGCGCTCTTGGCGAAAAAAGCTTTCTCAAGATTGAGCTTCAAGTTGAGCTTTGAGCTGCGCACCTGGGGCTTTGACTAACTCTTTTTGCTGTTGCTATTGTTGCCGTTGTTGTTGTTGTTGTTGTTGTTGGCACTAGCTGCAGCCAACTTCTTGCGCTCTTCGAGCCATCGCGTGATTCATTAAGCCATTCTCCGCCTGGTCGCAAGCTCGACCGCAACTGCTTGCAGCGGCCTGCCTCTGCGAACGAAAGATTTTATATAGTCATACGAGTCCGCCCTGTGCTTCAGTTTGGTGCTTAGACGCGGTGCGCGTGCTTCGAAACGCTTTGCAGCATTTGGAATTCGCCTCGATCTGTGCAATTGCTATAAGTGGCCACATCTAAATTATCTGACCGCTTAGCAGGTTAATAGTCAAGCCCTTGTGGCCCAACCTAATAAACAATTCGCTATACAAATATCCTGTTGGCTGAAAACTCGTACCAATAGAATCGAATATCAAACAGCAGCGACTGCGGTGTTTCCCTAGTGCGCAGTGAAAAAGAATACAATATATTTCATTGGTTTCGGTAAACAGCTGAAATATAATTAGTTCGAAATGTCTGCCAAATGGACCATGTTGCATAAGGGATTAAAACACTTTCTTGGAATCGTAGCTGTTATTGCATTACTTTCGGATTTACCAGTGGTTCAGGCTGTGCGCATCGGTGCTCCACAGCAGAAGCAACGAATAAAGGGTAAGTCGAAAAACCTGCAGCATTCGGAACCTGCCGATCGGTTTTCCTATTTAAAGGTTACTTTTGTGATATGCTCTATAATTGAAAGTATTGAAGAGAGCTAGATAAAGACAAAGAAAGATAAAATTTCAATTTTGTTTTATTTTATTATTTTTTTCAATTTTTATTTAAATGAATTAACATGTCATGGCCTTGTACATGGTTCAAAAGGCACTTTCATTTTTGCACTGAGGAAAACAAACGTGGCGTATGCTTAATATGCAGACGGATGTACATACGTATGTCCATGTGTACGGAGTATGTGCTCGCCTGCCTGTGTATCTGTGCACTTATGTATCTTATGTATCTGTGCATGCAATTCAACGAGCATAACAAGTTATTAATGGCAGAAACTAACACACGCACTCTTAAAGTGTCAATAACACGATTTATATTGCACGTATTGTTTTATTAAGCCGTCACTTTCCATTTATCACTTGCATGACATCGAAATCGCTCGAAATTTCAATATATATATAAATCTAGTGCCAAAGTTCAATCCAAGTAAGCACGAAAGAAAAGTGAGCGAAATCAAACCAAATAAGAAATGCAAGAAAATGTGGAAAAACATTAATTACAAAACGAAACAAAAAAATAAATAAAAGAAAGTCTCAATGATTAAATTTTTATTACTCTACATGAAGACCGTATGTTCACATTAAAATTCAACTTAAAACCTATATTCTATTAAAAACTGCAGCCATAAAATTCGTGAAAGTTCGAAACGGAATTTGCCATTTTTTTAATACAATCTAATTTTATTACTAAAGTGAAATATATGCAAATAGTTCCATTATTTGTATATTATACACATTTCTTTGTTTCATAAACCAGTTGCTATTGATGTTTTTCCACCTTAAATATATATAGGATTTTATAAATACCAAAACTTAAATGTGTATTCAAATACATCTATTATATTAGTTATACAAGAGTAAAATCTCTTTTTTGTTAGATTGGAATTAAACCTCTACCAAGGCCAACTCGCAATACGATTCGAAGCTATCTTTAAGCTAAAGAGTATCGAACTACTCTATTATTGCATGTCATATCCGTATTTATTGCATTTGTAACGGTATATATAATACCAATTTGATTTAAATATCTCTATATTTAAACTTGACATTCGTTTGTAATAGAAAGAGACGGAAAGTCATTTGTATCACTCCATCTAAAAGAGAGGGGGAGAAAGAGAGAGAGAGAGAGAGAGATAGAGAGAGAGACGGAGGGAGGGAACTGGCTTCAATGCTTGATGGAATAAATGCAATTGTCATTGGTCATGTATTTGCCAGTTGTCAACCATGAGTTGAAACTGATTATGAAGATATACATGTATGTATGTACATATATTTGTATCTATATATGGATATGCAAGTATGTATGTGTATGATCGCGTGCATTCATCTGTAACTCTACAAGATTGCCATTGACACATCCTCCAAGGATGATTTGGAGCAAGTGTATAATTAATTGGGATTAAAGCTTATTGAGATATACTCAGAATACTTTTAATACCAAATGCAAAACCATTCAATATGAATATGAGTCTATTATTAAACATAGATGTATTCAAGAATTGGAATCATTATTATTAATTCGCATTTAATAGACAGATAAACTAAGATTATAGTATCCCGTTTTCATAACAAGCTATTATTTATAAATGCATGAATATATATAATATATGTACACATGTTATATGATTCTTATATTTCTCTTTAAAGAACTTAAATAAATTGGATATTAATGTTAAACCAATGTGGACTTTATTTATATAACCAAAGCAAATATACTGCTACATTCACAATATTAAGACATACTATAGGAATTATGTACCGATTGCCTTTTACACTTTCTAATATTTTTCTGATCAATTTGGTATCCAAGTATGTTCATGCTTCTTTTTCTATACAAAAAAAAACAAACAATTCGAAATGCCCCATTTTGAGGCAATTCAACATCCGTACAATGGTATGCAAATAAATTACTGCTCACGGATCAGGTATATTATGAGTTTTCATAACTTTTTCGTTGCTGGAAAATTTGAGATTATGTAAATTTACCAGAAATATCTAAATATTTGTGTAGATGTGTCGTTATGCACGTACCTATTGAACAGCTTTTGAACTATATCTATAAGTGAAAGCATTTCAGTTACGATTTATCCTACCGTATGGAGTACACACATAAGGTGTAGCTTACACACATATATGTCTATCGAATTCTGAGGCTTCATTGAGTAACGGAATGTGTGCATGTAGGAATAATCGGGCTGGAGATAACTATGCCGTTGCAGTTGGTGCAGCCACACCCCAAAATCAACTGCAATCGATTTTAAATGCGAAATACGGCGACTGAGCACGTTTGTCAAAAATGGCTTTGATGGCAGCGCAAACAAAAACCCAACCAGATCTGAACGGAATATGGGTGTAATTATTATAAAATAAAAATCGAACCAAAATCGCACTGGCAATTTACACTAATTTCCTGTATGGCGACACACAAGCGTACGATATATGTTATGTGATCATGTATGTACAATGTATAACATTTTTAGGTGCGTTAATACTAATACAAAAAGATATTTAGTAGTGTGTATCCGCAACGTATGGCCAGCATATGAAATAGGAAGTATCACGTGGATCGAGAGTAAGAGGGCCCAATAAATTTGATAATCTATCCGTACATATAAGACAATTTGTTTAATTGTTGGGAATGTAAATGTATTCATACATCAATCTCAAGATTAGATTTATAAACATTAAGCCGTTTGTTCTAATTGAATGACTAATTGATTGGTTGATTGATTGATTGCTCTTTAAAGCGCAACCCATTTATCATTGAAGTTACGTTATGTAAATTCAACCTTAAAATTGTCGAAAGTCGATCCCATTTAGTGCGAGGGTCAGAATCGTATATCTCTACATATTATGAGTTTGACTTTGTGTTAATCACTTTATATGTTATATAAGGGTGTTTTTAATGGGGTTTCAGATGAAGTTTGATATTTAGACTTGTATTCCTTCTATTTTAACTTAAAGCGTTCTTTGTATGTGCAAATTTGTACATATATTACTTAAATACGTATACTTATTATAAAATCTTTTTGTGCTATTGATATCCAATTTATTATTATCTTGACCATTATTAAACAAGTATGAAAACTCTAGTCGAGTGTGCCCGACTAAGAGATTCTCTGGCTTGAATTCATTTTGCTTACATCTTAAACTAACCTAATCTAAAAGGTGTTATAGATAACTACCAAACGGAAAGAGTTATCGATTATCGAAAACCAACTCGATCTGCGAGTGGTAAAGGAGAACCCTTAAATACAAATTCAAGTCCCTAGTAATTATACCTCCCGAAATCGTTGAGTTAATACATATGGATAGTGCGCGCATTGCTTGGATATTTCTATAGTAGTAAAAATAGAATAGAATAGAATATGCTGCCATTAAACTGAAACAGAGTCCCCCGAAGTCAGTTGCATCCGACTTGAACGTTCATACTTGTTGTTTATGCACATGCTTGTACATCGGCTGAAAGCGAACATACATGTGTGCAAATAATATGTACGTAGGTACACATGCCAAATTCAAATTCCAATAGCAAACCCGTTGAACCCGTTGCAAACTCAATCTGTATCTTGGCGCTGAGTCTGAGATACATTTTTACTTTTGCCGCAGAGCCAGCTAGCAAATGTCACGTTCGGATTTTGGGATTTTGGCAGCGATTTGTTTGTATGGATGAATGGATGTATGAACATCCATGCATAAGATACAAATTGTATGCATAGCTAATTCTATTAGCTTGATGCTGTCATTGCCGAGAATACATGATTTAAGACTTAAATTACTTTGAAATCAAGTCAAGGTGTCACACTGCCCGAGAAGGATGGGTAAACGGGTTTCTCTTGACAAACCAGCCCCCTAAAAGAACGGCTTTGAAATTTCGCACTCACTTAAATAATTCTCAACTATATCCTACATCTATAATTGAAGGAGAATATGCACACAAAAGAATATAAGCTCTACATTTTTTATATAATAAATAACTTAAACAACAAAAGACAATCGGAAACATATTATGAATATTATTTAATTAATTTAAGCTTACTAAGTTGCGAATTTTGCAAATATTTTTTTTGTCAATTTATGCGTGTGGGGACATAACTGGGTCAAAAACGCGCGAATTTACCAATTCCAATTCCTTTTCAGTTTGAATCAAACGCTCGTTAATATATATGTATTTATTTATAATGCGAAATGTCTCGACACATATGGCCATTTGTATATGCTCGATCTACATACATATCTTTGCAGACTACATTCAGAGATACATATAAACCACATATCTAATGTGTATTTGAAGTATGTCTAGCAATTTAATTAGCATTGCAAAGCGTTTGCGAATATCTTGCAAAAATCAATCGCAATCTCTGCAAAAGCGCCCCTGCCACGCTGTTAGTGAGGCAATACCCTTGTACCTCAAATCTGGCTAATAAATTGCGTCGAGCCAACCCAACGCTCATTGCGAAACAGCTACCCATAAAAGCGGCAAGCAGAAAAACCACACAAACCTTGAGACCTGTCCGAGCAATGATAAACTGCCACCGTTTATGACAATTCATTTTATTCATTCATTTGGGCTATTTGATGACGCCAGCAGCGTGCCACTGCCACTGGAGGAAGGGCGCCAGCGACATCGCCAGCGCCTGCCCCGGTTGCATCCGTGCCAAGCTTTCAGCCTTGTGCCTACAACAAGTTGCAAGTGACACATAACTCTTTATTATGCAATATTATTATACGGAACCTTATTGCACAGTTAGGTTAACAGATCCTGCCTTAAACTCGTGACCCTGATCGATGAGGAATAGAATTTTCAGACTCAGGCGCATTCATCAATACCCTAACTTGGGGAATACTCTATGCTAAGTTCGCATTCAGGAACGTCCATTTAAGTGACTCCTGCATGTGACAAGCTGCGCTTAATTCTTGGGTATAAAAATAATTTGGGTCAAATATATATACATATCTATATATTCAGCAGCGACCAAATCAAAATAGCCCGCAAAACACGACACAAACTTGTTAACGTGTAGCCAAAGTTGTACATAAACCGGTACATAAATGCGAGTAGTTAGCTACACTCTAAGACGCAGACAGACACACACATACACACACACACACACACATACATACTCATTGTACTTATAGTCGTAAGTATGTAAGCTAAATGGAACAGTAAACTTGTTGGGGCAAAAAGCAACAGCGGCAACCAAATAATGTTTGTGTTAACCAAAACTTTGTTGCAAATAAACTCGACCGCAAGCAACTGAGCTATTCATTTAGATTCAGCTTCAACTGCAGCTACAGCTACAGCTACAGCGTCAGCTTTAGATACAGATTCAACGTTACAACAAAACCAACTCGACCCGCGTACCAAGTAACCGGAGTTACAATTGTGGCCACACTGTGGCCAATTGTAGCAAAGCGCCGCACTGTGGTCTGCATGCCTCTATCTGTATGAATTACCTTGTTGTATGCATGCACGAAGTGCCTTAAATATATATACTACGAAAATGAAAACTACTACTACTACTACTACTACTACTACTACTACTACTACTACTACCACTGCTACTACTACTCCAGTTATCTTTTTAAATATTTGGATGCGAAAAGTCTTAAATAACTTTCAGTTAAGATTAATTAAAAAAGTGAAGGTAAATTAACGGGAAATTTATTTAATATTATCGAATTTAATTGTATTATTATATTATATTAGTATGAATGTAAATACAAATTTTATTTTATAAAGAACTACATTTTTATTGAATTTGCGTGGATTAGTTCATACCTTTTAAGTATGTACGAAATTCCGTTGACACCTTGGCCTCAATGCTAATATAATTCTTTTTATCAGGTACCTTCATTGTATTAGTATAACTGGTTAACTTTCAACTAACTTTTAACTCTTATTTTATATATGATCAACGAAATGTATTCCTAGAAGAATAATATATTTAATTATTCTTGACTCTTGGCAGTATTCACTTATAATTTTATTTGTTTCTCTAAGGAGTATATAAAGTAGATAATTAAAAAAAAAAACTTGGTACTGAAACATATACATATCGTGCTGTAAGCATTGAATTTCACAAGTTTCCCAAAAATTTCGCCCCTTCGACCTACTAGACAACAGCGTGACCAGGAACTAACAAACGTGAAAGAGCCGAAACATATGACAGCCAAATACCCTTTCAATAACGAATTTACAATTAAACCAAGAGAGATAGTTGATCATCTGGTTACCGATTTTGAAAGTAAACTGTTGGTCAGCTGTCCAGATTTTTTATTCATATGTTTGGATATGTGCACTACATGTGTATTTGTGGAAGAATAGTGTTTAAATTAAAGAAAATGTTAGCTTAAGTGAATATTTTGCATGCGAGCTTTTTTCCTACTGATTTGTAAATTAAATCTATATATTTGGTATTTTATATCTGGCTCTTACGTAGCTAAGTTAAACACTTTGAATACCCAAACATTTTAAACATATGTAAGCGATACTTTACTTTCATTTTTTATTATTTCTTATTTAAAAATAAAACAAATTGAGATATTATTTTTTATATTTACGTATAATGTTATGTAATATGCTATAAATATAACAATTTTTAATTCTTACTATTGATTTCGATTTTTTTTAATAAGACTAGAAATAAAGAAATTTAATAGTGGCATAAGTAAATTGATAACATTTTGTTAAACAATTAGAAATAATGTTATAGTTTATAAATTCATTTGACACTTAAACTTAATGAATATGATACCCTGCTACTAATGTGTATTATGATACTAATGTATATTTAATCGCGTGATTGTTGAATAAATTTTATTGCGTAAGTTTCTTAAATATTGAAAGTAATGGCTATATATGCTATAAACTTATATACATTGTAGGGGGAAGAAGAATGAATTTAAATTATTTGTCACTCAAACGTTAAGAACTACTTTTGACTTAGTTTATGTCTATTGCATTAGTAGTAGTATGCAAACAATGGCATTTACACATTGTTAAGGCGGTTTCACAATTTATTCACATGATTTACGAAATGAGGGCTACGAAAAATAATATCTTAAATGAATTTGTGTCTGAGTTTGTGACAATTGCGCAGTTAACTCAATTCAAAAGAATGTTAACACTTCCACATTAAATTGTGGGAGAAAAACTAATTCCGTTTTCCACTGTAAAGGGGAAATGGTCTTCAAAGTAATTATTCAAACATAATAGCCGTTAAGCTAAATAAAAACTGGCCCAACATAAGCCCAAACTGAATTATTTAAACATGGCTAAGTCATTGGTATTCCATTTTAATGAGATGTGGTATGGGAATCGTTATTCCCAAATAAATGTACTTAATATACAATATTTGTTTATGATATTGCTAATTGTTTGAAATAAATTATTCGCATTAAGACTTTCGTTGTTCTTGGCTTATAATTTTTCGAAATCCAACAGATTTGAAAGGTCAGCTTATGCATAATTTTTGGCAAATTGCTTAACATAAAAGTTACGGGAGTGCCCGACATTTCATATACACACACACATATATATATATATATATATATATATATATAAATATCTATATTTATATATGTATAAACATGCAATACAAGTCATTTATAATTAAAGCAGCGTGCATAATCAAAAACTCGAAGCGCATTGAAAATATTGAAATGTGTATAAGAAAACAGACAGACATAAGAAACTATGTATCGTATACAGATACTTTTCGATACAGATACACTTCGATAGAGATACATATTGAATGATAACCTTGAAAAACAATCTAATTTAGATATTATTTCTTGTACGTTAGTACTGAATATCTATATACACGAACACTACCATAACATGTAACAATTTCAAATATTTGCAAGTGGAGATTTCGCATACTTTGCTTGTACAGTTAGTCGAGATATGCACATACACTCATAATTTAGTGTAAAAAATTGGGCTATAATGCATGTAACGTTAAAATTGAACCGCATTCCATTGGAATACACGCAAGTATCAATCAATGCGAACGAGAGGGCTCGACACCCTGAATACCCATTAAATGTGGATATATGTCATTAATACCGCAACTCAGAAATTTAATAACGATTCTCGAAATAAATATATATAAATATATACCAATATCGAAACGTATAAATATTTACATAATCAGTTTTCCCTTTCTTCTCTGTCTGTCAGTCTGTCTACGGGGTATAGAAAGTGTATTATATAGCTAAATAACTGTTAAATGCAAATGTAGTCACCGGGCGGGTTTCGACTACTTATTTTTAATTCATTTGCATTTACACATATTAACATACATATTGTGCACATACATACATACATTAAGTAGATTCTAAGACAGGTGGACACCAATCTGAAATATTTTTTCATTTTAATTTTTTTTTAAATATTTTGTCCGTTTGTTAAATAAGTAATGACATTTTTGAAGCAGTTAGCAACAACGAAAAGAAAGATAAAAGTTGTTTGTTGTAGCCTCTTAATTATATTGTTCACTTTGCTCTCAGAGACTGATCCAAATTTTGTTAAGATTGTCAGCCTGTTTTAGATCTGGAGCAAGTGATACCGTCGCCGCCAGTCGTGATTTTTTGTACTCATTTTGAAGCACGAAGTAAACCATCGAAGTTACATATTTCACAACAGATACATTAAACCCATACAACTATGTGGGCCGAGATTATAGATTCTGTCACAGTTTCAAACCCATATAAATGTGCCGCATGTTTAGTATACAATTTAAACACATCGAAAAACTTCAAGTCGAGTGTTTTTTTTTATGATAATATGATCTAATTGTACATACATTTGATATTAATATATATAAATTAAAATTAATTAATAATACTTTTATGACTAGGAGTCTTTCATCAAACAGAATTAAAATAAATGGCTATTTGAATTTATCTCTCTGTCTCTCTATATATCTACCTCCCTTTCAATCTTTATCTCTCTTACTATCTCTCTCTCTCTCTCTCTCTTTCTTTCTCTCTCTTTCTCTCTCTTTCTCACTCTTTCCATCCCGCTCTTTTCCCTTTCCCTTTCTGTATCTTGATTTTATTTTTCTTTCTCTCCATCCACGTCTCTTTTTATCTATCCTTCTCTCTTCCATCCTCTATTTCTCTCTCTCGCTTTCTCTCGTTTTTTCTGTCACTCTGTCTCTCTCTCGGTCTTTCTCTCTGTACTTAGTTTTAATTAACATCTGTCATATGCAACTGACTTTTACAATCACGTCTGCAGTTCCATTGTTAGAAATGACATTTCTTCAAGAGCTTCAGACTTAACAACCGGTCCATGCGCTATTCGGGCCTAGCGAATGGCAAATAATGCGTCCAGACATCCACTATCTGCACAGTACAATGAACTCACACCAAGTTCATTCGAATACATTTGTGTATGCCTGTAAGTGCAATGTGTGTGTGTGTGTATTAGAAAGATCCGAGCTTGAGCAACCAGGCTGCGTGCGAACCTGTTGTGATTCGCAGCCTGCAATTAAAATAGCAACAGAAACCACAGCGAACGAAAGTGCTTCTGGCGCTGCTGCTGCTGCTGCTACTGCTACTGCTGGTGGCAAGTGGGACAGCTGCTAAGTTGGCGAGCTTTGGCCAGATCGCCAGCATGCTAGGTTGCCAGCTAACGTTGTTATTGCCGTTACCGGGCCTTACATACTTGTGCATAACCTAAATTGATTTGAGTGCGAGTGCTGGAGCTGTTTTGAAAGGCGCAATCAGGCCAGCTGGAGCATTCGCTTAACTGGATCAATTTACCAATTCGCGGGTCGCAAGCAGCAACAAATACAGGTGCTTCCTGCCAACACACACATTCGCAGAGACTGCGTTGAAATAACTTTTTGATGTATTCATTTTTTATTTATTTTTTTTTTCGTCAACATTAAGTATGTTTTTCGAACCAAGTGTCAATTAAAAGATATATCTACTAGTCGCTTTTATATGACGATTGCACAGCCACACGTCCACACAGTTTTTTGCTTTTCCTCTTTACTGGTCTGCGGCCAGAACGATAAGTACGTGATGCCGGCACGAGATTTGGGTCAAAATATATTGGTCTTGTTTTTCAACTCGTTTTATCTGAGTGCGCAATATGGCTTTCCGATATCTAAGTAGGTACAGGCCTGAACTGCATTTTTGGCTATTTCCTTTGATTAATTGCTAATTATGATTTCAGCAGGGTTTTAACTTATGATTACTATGATTAGTAGGAAGTATGTAAGAATTAAAAAATAAAGAATATAAAAAAGTAAACATAGAATAAGTATTTGTAATGTCTATAAATTAAATGAGTTTCGTATTATAATTTGGGGTACTCATTAGTAGCAATCTGGTTAAAAAGAAGCCATAAATCACCGCCGCTCAATGCCACTCCAAATGCTTGCATTCCTATAAACCTGAACACTCCGAGTACCAGTTAATTGAACATGGCAGTCAGACACTTGGGCAAACGCTAATTATTTGTGGTCCATGCAATCAGCCAGCTTTTAATGCAAAGGTGCAATAATCGGTACAAGCCACCAATATGTAACCGTTATCTTTGATTGACGACACGTAATGCGAAAATGGTTAAGAGCAGTTGCCAAATATGCGACATGGATTGGATTGGATTGATTCGACTTTGTTTGCTATTTCAACTCCCAATTAAATAAATATAACTGCGAATCGAGCAAGTAAAATTATATTTTTAAAGTACTGCAAATTCGACGTTATATATATGCGATTTTCACATCTAATAATTTCAACAAAAGAAGCAAAATAAAATAGGAGGATGGAGTTGGATGGTTTCGATCTGCTGTAGGCACAAAAGCAAAATTAAAAAAATAATTATACTATACACAATGAGCTGAAAAAAACAACGTTCAATAGTTTCCGTAAAACATTGTAATTTGGTAATATCACGAAACGGACTTCAATTCCTGGAAATGATGAAGAGTTTCCTTAGCTAAGATCAATTTACGCTTTAATCAACAGTTTTTTATTTTTATATAGTTTTGAGTTTTGCTATTTTGAAAAAGAAAAGAAAGAAATGCCACAATTGAGGTTAATGGGACTAGAAAAGCCCATTCAAAAGTAGAAGGAAACATTAAAATAAACGTGAGAGGAGTGAAAGGTAAATCCATGTAAGTCGAGGCTACACTCGGTTCGGCATTTAGCAAAATGTAAATACACGGCATTTGAAAAAGAAATCAGACACTTTCTTGGTCAAACCTTATAATTTGAAGGCCTTAACACAAAAGATCGTTCATTTCCCTTTCACTTTATTTTATACGAACATACATTCATATTTTCGTATGGTAAGATTTTGTACCCTACGATTTGAATTTGAAGTCGGCCGTACCCGTGTGTAGTCTGAATTTGTACAAGACTGTACGCAAGACATATAAATAATATATTTTACAAACGCTAGCCAATTAAATACAGAAATAAAAGCCTAATTCGACCAAAGTGGAAAAAGCATCAAAAATTGTGAAATCTGCTAGGCTCGACGAAGGCAAGAGTGGAGTGCATCAACAGCAAACAATCCAAGCAGCAAAATCAACATGAAAATGAAATTAAATACATATAAAAAGCCAACGCAATGAGACCGTAACAATTTTCCCCTACATCCGCCCCACTGCTTCCACAGCCGTTACCGCCTCTATAGCAGGCGATGCTGCCGCTGTTTCGCCCTCCGTCTCCGCCACTGTCGTGGAGTCTATTCGATTCTTGAGTGGCGAAGGCAGGAAGTAAAACAAGATGAATAAATAAAAAGTAAGTTTTATGACTCTATCTCTTAAGTTGTGCGAGATATGCTGGAAAAACTAAAAGTGTTATCGATAATAAGAAAACGATAAGAGCTATCAATAATCGAAAAGACGCTCGTTATGCACATGCTATAGGAGTAACTACTTAAAAAAGATCAAGTCTCTAGCTTTTATGGTTGCTGAGATCGACGCGTTCGTACACACGGCCAGACCCATTTATCCAATTTTAATGGGTTCAGGGTGTAAGAAACACAATAGAAGACGAGCGTTAAGAAAGTTGTGTTAAATTTGAATTGCTTACGAATTATTGACAATTCTAGTTCAAGTTGTAAGGAACCCATCAATTAAATCTAAAGTCTTAACGAGTATAATAAATATTATAAATGATTTTATAATTATCACTTGTACAAGCACCTGCTTGGACCATTAAGTTGGCTGTAGATGCTTCGAATGTTTTTGACATTTTCACATTGGCTTAATTAATGCCAAACTTTGTTGCATGCAGCAACGTTGCTGTTGCTGTTGCTGTTGCTGTTATGTTTGTTTTTGCATGGCAGCAGTTTCAGCCGTCTGCTCACGATCCCTTTCCATGCCTCTCTGAATCTTTGCGACTAATTACCATGCGTTGGTATCGCCATTGTTTTTCATTTATTACATTTTCTTTTTTAGTATCTTTGCTTTTCATATTTTTTGGCGCAATTTTGTGCACGTGAATGGAACACCGGCCACCGGCACGGTACACTGCAATTGCAAAACGCGTGCGATACAGTAAAACAACAGCCAGAAACAATGAGTTGCAGTTTGTGTATGTGCACGTATGCATGTGTGTGTGTCTAGGCATGTGTGCATGTGTGTTGGTGGCGACCACGACGCGGAAGACAATTGGCCATATTCCTAAAGGCATTTGGTCACCAAGTGAAAGGCAGTACACACATGCACATGCACATGCACATGCACATGTACATGTACAAACATTAAATATTTACGTGTGTAAACATACAATTTTAGATAGGTGTAAATATCGTCATTATGATTGTAACGGTAAAACTTAAGGCTATCGCCGAAGACGTCTTCATTAATGAAGTGTGTATACGGCCCTGAACTTGACACATCGTCGCAAGCTGATTAAAAAACTAAACAAGCCTACACACACAGATGAACATATGTATTTGTCCACATACACACAAGATCATTAAACAGTTGACACGCGACGCGCGTGAAAAAGAGAGGCAGAGAGAGGGAGAGCGAGAGAGAGGGAGGGAGATGAGTTGTTAACCAAGCTTAATAAAGGGCCAACAATAAATCCCCTCAGCTTAAACTTAACCGAAATCAGCGACCACTCAGTCAGACGCATAACTGTAATCTGTTAACCAATTCATGGCAATAACCAAGTTTAATGAATGAGCTTGGTGGTAGGCATATTCACACACGTATTCACAATACATACGTATACTTCACTGAAGACAGACACACATACACACACGAATTTATGTAAACAGATTGTGCGTCATCTTCGCTAACATTGTAAATAAACAAAAAATTTATGGGGCCTGCCGTTTCAAATAGAGCTATATACATATATAAACAATTTTAACACTCGGTTTGTAAGCGCTTCTCGCATTGTTAAATGCAAACACAAGTTTACAGTTATATTAAAAAAAGAAGAAGAAGAGGCTTAAGGTTTTTTCCCACATGGTTTGGAAGTTTGATGATTGCTTGTATTTTCTATACGATTGGACAAACGCATAATAGTAAAGTTAAACAGTTACGTGTATCAATATTATCCTAAGTTTGTACTTTTTACATTTGTATACCTGCCTTAACAAAAAAGTAAAAGTCTTCAAAAATTTGAAATCTTCCACAAATCCGATTCAACTTAACAATGAATTATTATTCAAATCTGAGGCTTAACTTTTATAATATTTTTACTATATACCTTGAATCCATTGAAAATTTGTTTGAATGCTTATGTGAAAATGTATACAACAGGCATGAGGAGGCGTGGCAGTGCCCATAACATAAATATATTCTTGATCAGCTTCAAGTGTCTGACTTTCAGAGACTGTAAATTTGATATGTAGATTGTCCAATGACAGATCGAGTTTGTTTTCGATAATCAATAATTCTTTCCGTTCTAAAGTTCTTAAGCTATAACAATTAAACTAAAAGTCAAATGATTTCCTTCATTACTAAAATAATCGTGATGAAAATAAAATAACAAGACAAATCACAATCAAATAATAATTGAGTCAATTTATTATAAACAATGTTCTGAATTCCAGTTTGGATTTTAATCAATTGCCGTGACAACAATCCAAGTAAATTACATTATGTGGTATTGAAATATTTCACAACAATTTTTATCTGCCCACCTGTGTTGGAGCTGCATTTTGAAATGCATTTTGCTGTCTTTGGTTGCCTCAACTGCATGTCACTGAAGTGATTTCGGAATAAAGACATTTCCAAATTTACCGTCATTCAGTATTACCCTCCACATTCCAAAATTAACCTAGCCACACCCTTCGCCTTTGTATACATCAACATGTGAGTGGAATCGAGGTCAATTAATTTTGAACATTACTCAAATACTCGCCACACAAAATCCTCCGGCATATGAAAAGCACCCAATCCGCTCTGCTTGTCTTTCAAATAAAACGGAAGGTCGTGGATTTCAATTAATAGTTATAAAAGCAAGCCATCAGGTACAGTATGACGCTGCCCTTCTAATCGCAATTGGCAGCCGCACAGTTTACAGTTTCCAGTTTCCAGTTTGGGTTATTTGCATGAATTGCTTCAATGAGAAGCAATTTCCTGTTAAATGTAAATCGACTTTTTAAACTCTAATCCCCAAGAAGAAAAAGAGTCCATTAGTGCAATGTGGCCGTGCCTGTCTTGCTGTCCGCTCGTCTATGGCCAGAAACTTGGAATTTCTGATATATTGGTACCTATTATGATTTTATATATCCGCCTTCCCTTTGTAATTCGGAAAATATTCTATGTTTGGGTACCCAAATCGTGATTACTTTAATTATAAAAGCTTGACGCTTTAAATTTAAAATATGCAATGCTAATAATAATAAAAAATGAGTTCTATATCTATGTTCAAAGCAGATGAGCAAATCGAAATTAAATCAGAAAACAATTTGTAATACCAAAAAATAATGTTGAAAACTTTTTCCACCCGTCATCGAATCCGCGAATTGTGAACGACTATTCATATAGAATTAAAAAAAAATAAAAGAATATGCTCCCATTACATGGAAACAGAGTCTCACGAAGTCGGTCATGTCCGGTTTCAATGTTCTTACTTGTTTTGCAATGCAACTGCTTAAAACACATTGCGTTAAATCATTAACACATTGTTTTTTGGCGGTTTGCACTACTTGTAAGCTGGCGTTATGTAATAAGAGTTAGTTTGTAACTATTATTATAATAATATAACCAAAAACTACATTCCATAATTAGTCTGACATCAGTGGAAAGTTAAGTAGCCGTAATTCCAAATTGAACAATGACACAATGCTTACCATAACAAAGGCAACAGCGACATCGTCAACCACATCAAAGAAATGAAAAAGAAATAAAATCGCACATGTTTCATAACCCCCTAGCTGGAAAGTCGTAAAGGTTTTGTTTTGTAAGGTAAATCCACAAAGCTGAACCAGACAATTGACAAAGTACATTAAGTATTTGCCACACAGTCTCCCACGACCGAATACCAGACTTCAACTTTACCATGCATTAAGGCGGTGAACGCAAAAATTCTATAAAAATGTTTGCCAAAACGAAAAACACTACCTCCTAGGTTTAGGTTAAATGTGGTCGCAGATCCAATAGCCGTAATGCTATGAATTATAGTAGGATTCCATCGGAAAAGTGAACGGGAACACGGGAACATTTAAAATTAACCGAAACCTTGTTTTAAGGCTCTTTGCTATAGCGTGACTATTTTGATCTAGATCAGATGGTAAATGGTACAAGGGGGCGTGTATGTTAAGGGCGCAAGTCCCACAAGTGGGCGGCATAAATGACTCATACACAATTCATAAGTTGGAGTGCTTTTTTTTCGTAAAAGCAAGGCGTGTTGAAGTGAAAGTCCGCTTGAGTGGCAAACTGAGTCGCGAGAGGCTGAAACAGGTCATTGTCCAATGGGGCGCCACCAATAGGAGTGACCTTGCTGCCTGATTGACAACCCAATCATAACAACACGAATAAAAGCAATCTGTGTAATAATAATAACAATAGTAATGGTAATAATAAATAGTAATAATAATCGTAATAGCTACACTAAAAATAACAAGTTAAAAAAACCCAGTCGAGTGTGGTTGACTAGAAGATACCCTGAAAACCGTGCAGTACAGTCTACATGATTATACAAGAACTTACGCATGCACATGCATGCCAAAATGCGTGACACATGATCGGACGGACAGGCTAAATTCCCCCGTTCGTTAATGCTAAATGCTAAATTAAATATATATAATTTATGGTGTGCCACGCCTCTTTCCGCCTGTTGCATGCATTTGCAGAAAAACATTATACCCAGTTGAGGCATTTTGAATGGGTTCAGGGTATAAAAACAAGTTAATAAGCAGCAACATCGACGGTCATTGCGCAACACCCTGGCAATAGTAACACAATTAAATTACAACTGCAACCTACGAGCACATTTCACATGTAATGGGCAAGTGACCATAACCTCAACTATGTGTTTTAGTGTTGTTGTTGAAATTGCAACTCACATTTCAACTAATAGCGAAATTCGGAACACATAATCTGAATATCTTACAAAAGATTTCGCGCATACTCCTGATCTATCAAACAAATTAAGCCTGATGAATACTTAACCCCTGGTCGAGATAATTTCGGAAGAAAAATATAGTATAAACTGAGTGTCCGATTAACTTTCACTTTGCCAGTTTATAAATCTATTAAGATTTATGAGCGTTTCGCAACTTTGTACGCCGATGTCCGGCTCAAGCCGTGCCTTTGTCTGTACGTCCGCTCTCAAAATGTGCATATGTAGTAGTAGTACTTAGATACATATTTAAAAGTAAGACACACAGGCAGGTGGGAAGGTCTGACAGGGACAGGGGCAGGCTTGCCAAGCATTCGTTAATCTCCCTTAAACCCACATTCGTATATGTACTTCTTTAGTGAAAATGTACATATATGGTAAAAATTAACAAATGAATATCATTACTAAAAATTTAGAACATTGCCCAATCCCAGAGATCCAAATATAGATAACTAAATATTTAGAATATTGTCTAATCACAGAGATCCTCCTTTCACACACTCTCATACTCTCACACTCGCATCCATTTCAGTCTACAAAGGCGGCTGCCAGCCGATTCCAATAACGCCTTCCACTTTTAGAGCACTTCCATAACCGTTTTTGCTTTTGTGTAATTGCGCGAAGTCGGTGTGGAGCTAATTAATTTGTTGCTCCATTGGCTGAGCACACACGCTGTTTTAGTGTCGCTAATTATCCAACAGTTGAGTTTTCGGACTCATTGTGAAAGTGAAGCAAACTCAGTTCCATTTACCCGACAGCCGCAATGCTGGCGGACTAAATCTAATTGCGAACGCGTGAAATCGTGTAAGCATACTTATCTATGTATTTGTATTTGTATATGCATGTATCTATGTCTACATATGCATAGACACTAGTTTATGTGTCTACCAGCTTGTTGCTGACAGCCATTAGCACCGCAAAATCAGCTGCCACAGCAAAACGTAAATCAATTGCAAGCAGTCTGCCAGCCGGTATCCCCACAATTGCATAAATAGGGTTCGCTAATACCACCGACTACGAGCTGCGAGCTGCGAGCTGCGAGATACGAGCTGCCAGCAGATACTTATCTGTGTACACATACATAAATATGTGCACATGTATTTACGAATATGCGTATGTAAACAACTTTCGAGCATTTTTGCTAATGATTTGATTTACCGGAGTGAATGAGTTCTACATAACACAGGTGCATATCGAATAACTTTATATACGGTTTATGTATTAAACTACCTAATAAGGGTAATTTTCGTGGTAATAATTTGCATAATCACGGTTAGACTAGATTTCAAATCAAATTCCATTAATTCAAAAGATTCAATTCGATTAACCCATAACAAATGTGAACAACCTTCGGCATAACATAAACCAAAATTTAACACTTGCACTTTTCAAAACCAATTATAAGAAATATGTGTATGTTAATAAGGTATGTTAATAAGTATATATGTATATATAAGTATATATAAGTATATATGTAACTAATAAATAGGATATGGTTGGTTCTTCTAACGATATGGAATCCTAGGCTACTATATTTTAATGAAAAGTTATTTACCTCATTGCTATCAAAAAGTAAAAGTTAATAATCATACATACTTAATTTGAATAATAATATTAACATTAGTACCGGGCATATAACCCATAAGCAGATTCATAATGTGAAAATAATGCACATTTTATAGACGTTATGTAGGCCATACCATAATTATTTACACACCCACACCACGTTAGCTGATATCTGCCACATTTGGCCAATGCCAAGCGACTGTTCTCGGAGTTCTTGCCTCTAGTTTGGTGTCAGAGAAGTCATTTAAAATATATTTTGGAAGGCGATGTGACCTTCCATTCAACAAATTTCACACCATTTCGGCACCAAAGTTCTATGCTTATGTTATTCACAACGCTGGCGAATTCTTAAAATGTTTATAATATAAATTTGGTAACATTTGTGTGCTTGCAATAATTTAAGTCCCATTCTCTTGATACCCATTTGGGACTTAAAGTGGTTCACAAAAATAAATCCAAACATGTAGCTTAATGCAATTATTGCGGTTCCTTATTCAAGACAATGTCGGTTTTAAAAGGCGTTCTTTAAAGTAGTTTTAGTGTAGTTATACATATATATATATAGAATTAAAACTAGTAAACAGGATATTATGTATATTTGTTAAATGTTTGGAACTGGCAGAAGGACGCCGGGCGAAAAAAATCTTAACCCAAAAATTGTATTTAAATCAAGTAAACAATAAAGATTTCTTTAGAGGAAAAATGATTAAGTGGGGAATATTTTGGAGAGTAACAAATCCATTATCATTAAAAAAATATGTGTTATTATTTTCTATGTAAAAACCTTCAAATTTAATAAATAAAATAGTCTATGGTCTGTTTTTAATGACTGTGAAAGTATGACAAATAGATATGCCTGAGTAATAAATCCCTATTAATTGATTTGCAACTGCAAATGCTGGTCACGCACAAAACATTGACGTTGCAAATGAAGTTCGTGACCTCAATCATTTGTTTGGCATGCTATTCTATGAACTGCGAATGCATACGAACTGCATTTCAAAAGATGTTGGATGTGTCTGTGGGTGTGTGCAGCCTTGTTTTATTAACATCTGTAAAAGAAATGCATTATTTGAAAATTTCTCTTTCGCTCATTTTGGCAGCAGGCCTAACAATTGCATTGTACAATTTTATACACGCACAACTTATTTATAATGCTCCAAATGTATATTTCTACATACGAGTGCGAAATAAATTAAATTATATATCTGTCCAAATAGAGATTCATATATTATTGCGGAATCAATTGTGCATTTATATATGTGGTATAAATGTATGTATGTATGCATGTATGTACGTACATACCACATGATATCGAGTCATAAAATGAAAACAATAACAATCAAAATCTCAAGCGCTTACTGCCATTAAAACTTTTTGCCAATTGGTTTTGCTTCTAGCCAAAGCAAATACAAGACTTTTGCACTTAATTAGTTACCTGAATCGCGCACCTCGCCGCATTGCGTCATCGCAATGCTGATTGAACTCTTGCGATTGCATAAAGCCGAGACTAGAAAAAACAACCAAATACATATGTATACCAATACCTATGCATATATACAAACAGAAACTGTGGCCAATTTGCACTTAATTTAAAACGTAGCTGGGCACGATTTTTATTAAGCACAGGCGCCCAAACCGAGTTTTTAAATTAATTGAAAGCTCCAAGTTCACAAATCAACGAAATAATGTGTATTACAATTTTTTGCTAAATTATTTGTTATATTTTTGTATTGTATTGTATTGTTTGCAGACAAACAGTCGGATCAAACATCGGCGGGCTCCTACTGGCAGCAGCACGTGGCCACACCCAGCAGCTCGACGCCCTTCGACTCTCCCTTCTACTCGGCGACGCATGGCCTCGTGCAGACGCACCCTTCGCTGGCCGCTGGCATTCCACGTCCGGTTCCCCTCAACAGCAACACCCTGGGCAGCGGTTCCCCCTCCAGCAGCGGCCAATTGCTAACGGCTGGCAGCGGGTATCTCAACTCGCGCGGCACTCTGCCCACCTCGGCCCGGTATCCGCCTAAGATAAGCGGCACCGTTGTCGAGCCCAATCCCAAGTCGCCCTTCCGCCATCTGGATTTCTCAACCAGCGCCACCGCCGAGCTGCGTCGCAATCCGGCGTTGTCTGCGCCCGATGAGTGCGCGCGCGCCTGCCGCGAAGGCGAGCCGCCAAGGATCTGCTACTACCATTTTACCCTGGAGTACTACACTGTGCTTGGAGCGTAAGTCTATTTCCATATGCATAGAAACCAGATTCGAGTGACTGATAATAAAACCCGTGCACTTATATAGATATATATATTTATATTTATATGTATTCATATATGGCCGTGCGAAAGATATATACTCCTACGGAAAAAGGCAGTTATGAGCTATTTTTTATATGCCTTGATTTCTGGTTTGTAGTTTATTATTGCCGGACCTTCAAATATTTATATGAGCTGCATATACATTTATTTATTTACATATGTATATATATATTTAAGGAGTATAAACCTTTCGCACACCCATATATAAATAAACATATATCTATAATTATACTAAAAGTTAAGCCAGATCTACAAAGTAAATGACAACCCATGGAAGTTCAGCTTAAAGCAAATTCATAATCTATATAAAAAAGCAACTTTATTAAAAAAAAAACCTCTAAGCCGTTGCTGCATCATCGAGGCATAGCTTACAGAGCGTGATAGGTCCAGAGACATACACACCTCATACATTTACCCACTTAGACACACACACACACTACAAACATACATATACTTAATTCCCACGCCGTAATATACTAGACAAAGCGCTGAGCAGCAACAACAAAGCTGAAATGTTGAACGACATGCAGTTCAGCCGCAAGTGCAAAGTGTAAACAGGCAGCGGCTCCGGTAGCTGGCCTTACCTGTTGACGTACTGCGCCTAGGCTTAAAAGCCACAATCCGTGGCAACCTTAGGCAAACATAATTATGGACAGTTCGACAACCTCGCTAGCTGTGATATAAGTTTGTAAGCAAAAAATAACTCCCAATCAAACGAGTTTTCATGGGATTTCTTGTATAAATAGTTCGATGGGTAACTAGGGTTCACAGATACTCACAGGGAAGAGAACAAAGGATTACATAGGGTTCATAGTCCGACAGTGTCAGTTAAACCCTTAAGTCACTATTTTTGCAATGCAACAGCATCTCACGTGGTTCATCATATCTCCTAATTGGGTACACCTGACTGCGAAGCATACCTAGAGAAACTTAACAAAAGATATAATAAATAATACTCCTCTTACAGAGCATGCCAAGTGTGCACGCCGAATGCTACGAACACCGTTTGGAGTCACTGCCAGTGCGTTTTGGCCGATGGTGTTGAACGTGGTATACTGACAGCGAACCGTATGATACCGGGTCCCAGTATTCAGGTGTGCGAAAACGATAAAGTTGTCATTGACGTGGAGAATCACATGGAGGGCATGGAGGTAACAATTCACTGGCATGGAATTTGGCAACGTGGCTCGCAGTACTACGATGGCGTGCCATTCGTCACACAATGTCCCATTCAGCAAGGCAACACGTTCCGCTATCAATGGACAGGTAACGCAGGAACCCACTTCTGGCACGCTCACACTGGCTTGCAGAAGCTTGATGGACTCTACGGCAGCGTGGTAGTACGACAGCCACCGTCCCGCGATCCCAACTCCCATCTGTATGATTTCGATCTGACTACCCACATAATGCTCATCAGCGACTGGCTACATGAGGACGCAGCTGAACGGTATCCAGGACGTCTTGCAGTCAACACTGGCCAAGATCCCGAGTCCATGCTGATTAACGGCAAGGGCCAGTTCCGCGATCCAAACACTGGTTTCATGACAAACACACCACTGGAGATATTTACAATTACCCCCGGAAGGCGATACCGTTTCCGCATGATCAATGCCTTCGCTTCGGTATGCCCTGCGCAAGTAACCATCGAGGGACACGGCATGACAGTAATTGCCACTGATGGCGAGTCAGTGCATCCGGTCAACGTCAACACAATTATCTCTTTCTCAGGTGAGTGACTCAAATGGAGCATTTAGTACAATTAATAAATTTGCTGGACATATGTAGGTGAGCGTTACGACTTTATCATCACTGCTGACCAGCCGGTGGGCGCATACTGGATACAATTGCGCGGTCTTGGCGAGTGTGGAATTCGACGTGCTCAGCAATTGGCCATTCTCCGCTATGCTAGAGGTCCTTATCAGCCAACTTCTTCGCCTCCAACATACGACGTCGGCATTCCGCAGGGTGTGGTAAGCTCTACTCATTATTTAAATAAATGTTTCAATTTTAGAACCAACCACAGCGAAGAGCTCGATACTCTAAAATAGGGAGGGCCTCTGCAGAATTCATTTCTCACTTACCCATTCTTCAATAATAGTTTCATTTGACTTAATTAACCTTATAATTTATATAGGTAATTAACGTGTAGCTTTCAATCAAACTTACAGCCCTTTTTATATAATTTTTATCAAAAAAGAATATCGCACGTAGATTTTACTATTAAGATAATTCTTCTTGGATTTAAAATAACATTGAATCGATCATTTATTCAAAGATACAATAAGAATATTATTTAAATCTCACTTTCGTGTAATACCTACCAAGTAACTCAAACGCACATCAGTGTAAGTACAATGTATTATATGAACAAATTTATTATTTTATAAAATTGTAAATAGATGCGTTGTAAATATCCATGTGCAAAACGAAACTGAGACACATGAAAAACTGCATAACCTAATACATTTCTTTATCTCTTTCAAAAACCTTTACTCAACAATTCCCCAAAAACCTACACACTATGTAACATACCACCACACATGCAACTCGAATGTGGTTTTCTTGCACATGTATATATGAACACCACCCCCTACTCAATCTGACGATTGTCACTGTGACGTAAACTAACATAAAAAAAGGTCATGAACCCCCTGGATGCCCAATGTAATCGTCAACGTAATGACGCCATCTGCGTAAGTCAGTTGAAAAATGCGCTCGAAATCGACCGCGGAATCCTTGCTGAGAAACCGGATGTCAAGATTTTCCTACCATTCCGTTTCTTCGTTTACCGAGCAGAGGACCTGTTCCAGCCAAACACCTACAACAGATTCTTGGGTAGGCAACAGCCCCAATTTCACTAGAGCCTCGTCTGACTTTTCTTATTCATTTCAGTGGCTCCTACCGGCGATCACGTCATTTCCCTGATCGATGAGATATCCTATCTCTCAGCACCCGCCCCGTTGACTTCTCAGTATAATGAAATTAATCCTGAACAGTTTTGCAATGGCGATAACCGTCCCGCCGACTGTGGACCCAACTGCATGTGCACACATAAAATCGACATACCTTTAAACGCGATTGTCGAGGTCGTCCTGGTGGACGAAGGTAAATTCTTGCAATCACTTATGATGTATATACGCATGCTCATGTTTAATAACCTTTTCAGTACAACAACCCAACTTGTCCCATCCATTCCATTTACACGGCTACGGCTTCAGTGTAATTGGTATCGGTCGTTCGCCCGACTCGACTGTCAAGAAGATCAACCTGAAGCATGCGCTTGACCTCGATAGACGTGGTCTCCTGCACAGGCAGTACAATCTTCCGCCCACAAAAGATACAATTGCAGTACCCAACAATGGCTACGTAGTGCTGCGCTTTAGAGCTGATAATCCTGGTAATTAACTCGTTGTAAATTGTTGTATAAATATTGAAATTAACAATGTCTTTTGCTCATAGGTTTCTGGCTCTTCCACTGTCATTTCCTATTCCATATCGTCATCGGTATGAACTTAATACTTCAAGTCGGCACCAATGCCGATCTACCGCCTGTGCCACCCGGTTTCCCGACTTGTGGTGATCACACTCCACCCATTCCCATTAATTAAGCTAGGTTTTAGATTGCCCGCGCTAACTAGAGGAAGACCGTAAACACTGAAAGCTAAGAAGACCTGCCTACTGAACGACCAGTTTGTACAAAGTTTAAGAGACAGCACAATAAGTATGTATGTATGTATGTATGTATTTGTTGTATAAATCCCGAAAGATATCACTGTCTACCTGTATGATATCACCTGCCTTCCGCAAAGCTTGCCTCTGGGTGCACATTGCTTGCACCCTGCCCAAACTTGCATCAAGCAAAATCACACCCCTTCCCTTCGACCAAGCACTCTACACACATAGATGGTGCACTCATCGTTTTGTAAAAAGAAAATAATGTAACCGTATGATGTTTCAAGCAGCCATAAATACTCCCGGAAAATATTAAATTTTGAGCTTAATTTTAATCTAACACTTGCTTCCTTTGACGATTTCTTTCTGAAAATTTGTGACCGAGAGATGAAATAGCTCCGCATTTTGAATGTGTTTTGTAATATATATATGTATGTAGGTGCATACGTATATGTATATACAAAATTCATGTATGTATATTTATACTTATGTATATAGGACCAATAAATCACACGCTGGTGCCTAAATTTGTGCAAAGCCTTACTTTCCCAGTTTTCAATTTGGATCGAGTTTGTCTTTGTATAAATTATAAATACATGTAAAAATCAATTAAATGAATAAACAAAACTATAATTAATTATTAATGTACATAAAATGTTTGTATAAATCAAATATATATTATGCTTAAACAACCTACTTATGTAATGCCTAGGGTCTATTTAAAAAATATACTCTGATTGGCTTTTCAAAGTCATATTTAATAGCTGCAAATTTAAAAATTAACATGCATTTGTAATTGCTAACTGAATATGTATGCCAGAAATACAACTTGTAAATTTCCAATATATATATATACACATATATATAATCTATAGATTTGTAAAACCCAATAACTGCCGTTAAACTTATATTTATTGTTTAAATCAATTGTAATAAAATATGAAAAACTAAACTAGTGCTACGATTTAATTTCCACCCTTTACGATTTTATAACTACTGTACATTGATGAAAGAAAGAAGATATTTTACAGCAGTGTATGGCCGATATGCCCATTAGTCGGAAAACTCTAATGGGTAGTCTTTAAAATAGGGTATAGTATACATCTATCATGAAAATCGCCAACATATACTTGTGGGTTGTAAAACATCTCGGAACTGGGTATCTGCAAGTCAAGACTATTGACCGTTCTTCTAATAATTTTTAGAAAGTATTTTCTGTTCCAAAAAATAAATGAACTGTATAATTGTGTGTTTTTTGAACAAATATAATATAATATTTTTTGATCTCTTCTCAGACGCACAGTAACGATTTGCACAAACTCAAGGGCTAATAAAACGTATCTAATAATGTTTGTAAAAATTGAAATTATTCGCAGATACTTAACCCGTTAGATGCGATTTGTGACCGAAAACGCGCCGATGCAATTTGCGTTTCAAACTTGAAGAATGCGAAAAAAGTGGACAAAAGCGTTTTGGTTGAGAGGCCCGATGTAAAAATCTTTTTACCTTTCAGATTTTATGTGTACGACCCGAAGACGCTGTTTATACCTAATACCTACAATAGATTTTTGGGTACGTTGCCAACAGCCCGAGTAGCCTTTAACAGCTTATTAACTATGCATTCAGGTCTGCTTCAACTATCTAACCCATACTACCTTTTTATATACTTACGCTCATGTACTAAACTTATCTATGCTTCAATGGGTCAATCCAACAAACTGATCGCTACCAACACACACATGTTTAGTTGTGCCTAGCGGTGACCACTTAACCTCTCTCGTCGATGAAATATCGTACATATCACCGCCGGCTCCACCTCTCTCACAAATTGACGATATACCTCCCGAGTATTTTTGCAACGGCGACAATCGGCCGCCCAACTGTGGACCCAACTGCGAATGCACGCACATGGTCGACATACCTCTTGGAGCCATTGTGGAGGTTGTTTTGGTGGACGAAGTGCAACAGGCGAACATAAGTCATCCGTTCCATTTGCATGGCACCGCATTTTACGTCGTAGGGCTTGGTCGATCACCAGATAAGTCAATTAAGAAAATCAATCTTAAGCATGCCTTAGAACTGGACCGCATGGGAATGCTGGAACGCGATTTCACGAAGCCACCGCTCAAGGATACAATTGCTGTGCCCAACAACGGATATGTGGTGATGCGATTTCGAGCCGACAATCCTGGCTACTGGCTATTCCACTGTCACTTTCTATTCCACATTGTCATCGGCATGAATTTGGTATTCCACATCGGCACACAAGCCGACCTGCCGCCGGTGCCACCGCGCTTTCCCCGTTGCGGTGATCACGTACCGCCCGTAACCTGGTACTAACTAAAGACAACAGTTAGTGGCCCTCGTTAACCATGTGCTATTTCCACCATGATTGAATTTATTTATTAACCACTTGCTTTAGTCTAACTTAACCGTAGATTTATTTATGTTGTAAAGCAATATTTTTATTTGAACCGGGCGGAAATAATAGAAGTGGGGATATCGCCTATCATTAGGCAGTTTAGATCTACTTTTTTATTATATGTTTATTTATGTATAAGTATATCTATATATATATATATACATATATATATTTATAGTAATGTAAATGTCTGTATTATGCGCAAAACCAATTTGTATTTATTCCTATATATACATTATATAAGAGTGCAATTTGATAAACATGATGTGAAAATCTGTACCAGAGGCAATACGCATTCTCGTTGCCTAGGTGGCAGACGCTCAGTCAAATGCACTAATGTTTTGTTTCTATAGTCAAATGCACTAATCTTTTGGTTCTATAGTCGCTTCTGATGCGGATCACCTTATATCGCTCATCGATGAGGTCTCCTATATATCGCCGCCGTCTCCAATGCTGTCGCAGTATCACGATATTCCTGAGGAGTACTTCTGTAATGGAGACAACAGGCCCGAAAATTGCGGTGAAAACTGTGAATGTACCCATAAGATTGACATACCTCTAAATGCAATCGTCGAAGTTGTGTTGGTGGATGAAGTACAGCAAATCAACATAAGTCATCCTTTCCACTTACACGGTACCTCATTTTATGTACTTGGTCTAGGACGCTCGCCGGATGCAAATATCAAACGGATGAACCTAAAACACGCACTAGACCTAGACCAGCGCGGTATGCTTGAAAGGCAGTATACTAAACCGGCTCTGAAAGATACAGTAGCCGTACCTAATAACGGATATGCGGTCCTAAGATTTCGAGCGGACAATCCTGGGTCCTGGCTATTTCATTGTCATTTTCTATACCACATCGTAATTGGAATGAACTTGGTATTCCAAATTGGCTCTGTTAAGGATCTTCCACCTGTGCCTCCGAACTTTCCCCGATGCGGTAATCACCAACCACCCATAACTCCGCACACCTCATGGTTGCCAGACTATGAACACTCTCAAAAGTAGTAACTAAGTGGATTATATATTTAAGGCTTGTTATTTATCGTATAGATATTAACAAAATTCTACCTTTATGCTGAAGCGCTTTTCATTACCATTAAAAAATAAATTTGTAATTAAATATTCCTTATATTAATATTATATACAGTGGTATATTACTTTGTGTATTTGAATAGAATCTTTAATTCAGTTATTTATATACGACTGGTTGTATTTAGTACAAAATTGTAACTGATCTTTATTTTTTCAACACTTTGTCTTATATCCCTTTCTCTGGTGACGTTGACATTGTTCATGCGTGAACACCGACATTACAAGACATAAAATATGTTAAATATGATCAATCACAAATCAATATAAATAATATGTTACATTAATGTGTACCATCGGAAATAATCATTCTAGGAGTCAATTTTAAGATAATGGACCAGTTGTAACGGTTAAAATGGAGTTAATGTCATAAATTAAAAAGTATCTATGGTAAACATCGATGCCTATCGCGGTATCGATAGGCCAGATTCGAAAAATAATCATCGGTAATTGGTATCGAAACAGCTGAAGCCCTTCCAATCGAGCTGCCAGTACGTTGAAAACAATTAATTTCAAATATTTTATAAATTACCCATTACAGGTCCAAACTCGATTATAAAATTATGACTAAGCTTATTACGCTAGACAATTTGTCACATTTCAGATAAATATATAAACCACCATCAAAACAATTATATTTACAGGGTGGCAACGCTTAAAAATATTTTGTCGGCCATTAACAATAACAAATTGGTTTACAAGTAATAAACCAAATAATACAAATTTTTGATGGGGAAATTAGAAGGTATGTTTTACTTCTTAATTATAAGTAAACCAGAATTCTGATATACATTTTTGCTTGTTAAAGACCGACGCTCGAAAAGGAGCAAACGACAAAAACCTGCGAGGTTTGTCTCACCAACAGAGTCTTCGCCATCTCCGTCTCATCCTAATCATATTGCAGACTCAGTAGAAGTTTTAAGTACTCAACCAGCTCCACAAACAGCTGTCAAGCCTACAGTCCCAACACCATCGTTGCAGAATAACAAGAATAATGAAGTGTCTAGTAATCGTACTCGACCCGCTCCCAATACAAAGTCTTTGCCAGGAACCTCAACGCCACCAAGCAATTCCGCAAAGAAGACTAGAAAACGTCGCAACACAGACACTTCAAGTGACGAAGAGCGTTGGCTAAATGCCATAGAGACTGGTAAACTTGAAGACGTCGACGATGAGTTGAAAAAGATAAAGGATCCCAAGCTAATGACCGCACGTCAACGAGCTATGTATGAACGGACGCAGGATACTGAGCCTGCATTAGCGGGATTCGTTGAAGAGCTTATTGCACTTCCAACTGGATACAGGGAGAAAGAAAAACCTCAGACGGCTGAAGAGATTCAAAAAGCTGCATTGAAGTCGCAAAAACGGAAACAACAAGCCGATGAACGTCGGGAGAAAGACAAGCAAAAAACAATGGAGCGCTTGCTCAAGAAACAAGAAACTGGCAAACAACGTTCAGCAGCTCGAAAACAGCAAAGTCAAAAGCACACAAGTCCATCTCTCACATACTTGAATACTTTGGCTGGCGTTTATATTGTAGTACCACCAGGTCAAGAGTTTCCCCTTAAAGCACAACCCGCTATCAAGCCGCCGCCCCGACAGTTATGCGGCATCCCAGGCTGTGGCAACCGCAAAGCCTATAGTTGTTCCAAAACAAATATTCCACTGTGTAGTTTAGCGTGTTACCAAAAGAATGCTGCTACTGTTTGATAAGTTGTTAAAAATAAAGTGTATTTTATTGATTCATTAAGAAATTGTTAATAATTTCCTGTTGTTCCGACTCTATGCGCTGGAGATATTGATACTCGCTTTTTAGTCGCTCTAGTTCGACAGTACGCTCGAGAATCTGACTGTGATATACTTGCTGCTCCGTCTGACGCTGTTTGGCCATTGTTTTTAGTTGATTTTGCGTACCGATTGCCCTCAGTTTTTCGTTCTCAACATCCTTTGCAAAATTAAATGAGATTTTGTAGAAATCCTCACCAAATTTCTTAAAAGTCTGCAAGTTTCTTGAATATTCGAGGCACTCCTCCCGCAACTCAATTGTCTGATTGGCAATTGACGGATCTTGGACTCGAAGTCTATAAATTTCGTCAATATAAAGCCCAGCTTTATGCAGTTCCTCCATTTTCAAGTTATTTGGCAAATATTTTATATACTTTTGTTTGTTATCGAATTGATGTTTCTATGGCTACAAATAACCACCCTCTACTACCGCTAAATTATATTTCTTCGTTCTCACTTAACCTATCGCACATTTGCTCCTGAAAATAGAGTAACCTCATCATGTAAGTGTAATTAACGAAAACATTTATATATTTTTTAAGATTGCATATACATTCTTCACAGATACCTAATACTTTGTGCTTGGCTTAGGATTGGGTATAAACTAGATAGATATAGAGTACTGATGGAAATTTACAGAATATAATTGCGATTAATCTCACGATTTTTACTGATTTAGTACATATATAAAATTATGAATTATATTTTTGGATTGTTTTTCGGTAAGTATGTAGAAGAATATGATTCGAAATCGCAATTGCGATACTCGAGCACAAGAATAGGCAAGGAACCAACATGCAAAGTTCAGGATGCCGCAAGCACCACAGTTCTTCCATCATATCGGATGAAGTTCCAACTTAGGTATAAGTCAAGAGGGGTTGTTCCGCTTGTTAGAGCGCAAACGCGCTAAGCCCGTGCGCTCCTCTTCCTCATCGCTAGTATACTGATGCATACTGGCGCCGCCAACGCCAGCCGCGCGCACCGAAGATGTTGCTTGCAGAAGCTCTTGGTCCGGCGCGTTACGGTTCTCGTAGAGTAGAACCTGCAGCGTCTCCTCATATATGCGTGCTTCTGGAAACTCGACTTTTGTATGCTTGCGATCTGTCGTGTATACTATAGAGGTACAGCAAACTTCAGCTACTTTTTTGCCGTGTCCATAAAATGACCAGCAACAAATTTCACTTGGACCAATAACATCCTTTATGAAGAGTATTCGCTCGTTAAAGCGTAATGACAGCTTGTCAAACAGTTCGATATTCTTGAGCAAATTATCATCCGATGTGCTTGTGTACGAATATTTATTGTTCTGTCGCTGAACCACCAAAATAACCGCCGGCTTTAAGGATGAACTGATCAATAACTGTTCCTCTTTTTGGGACGTTATTAATGGTATGCGGCATATTGGCTTGGGCTCCTGATGCGTATATAGTGCTCGTTCACAGGACATGGCCAACTCAGTGATACAATAGTATTTCGCTTCGGCGAGTAGCTCTGCAATCTCCTTGTTTGTCTCTGGCAGCGGAACACTGCCGTCACGTAAAAAGTTCAGTATTATTCCGAAATGATTTCCACAGCGGTCAATTAAAATCCAACCTATAAGGAATTCAAAAATTGTTCACTTATAAATTCAATGCAAAAAGGCTGTGTACACACCTTCAGAATCTGTTAGCACCTCCATACGACCACTGAACATGGCGCTTAGCATGGTATCATTATGTTTTGTTAGAGTGCCAATCGTGGTATAATACAAGCGGCCTCCAACATTTAGCTTAACATACTGTGATGCGTGGCCCTTTAGTAGTCCTTTCTGATCGCCTGACATGGTTTCGGGCTCCTTGGCATGAAGTACAAGTTGATTGCCAGCTGCCTGGGTTAAATGGACTTTCTCATGTAAAGCGGAGCCCAGATCATCAATTTCAATGCTGTTACTGCTGGTTATATTGGAGCCACCAGCCAACGCTCCTGTTTCAACACTTCCGTTTACTGTGTCCACGCCCTTTTGTTTGGAGCCTATGCAAACGCTTTCTGTTGCGTTGCGTACGCTCGCTGTGGGCGCCAGTGGATCAATTTTGGCGAATATTTAACTCTCTTAACACAAATATTAAACCAAGGCAAACGGAACTCTTGACGCAGTCAATCTTACAATAACATTCTTTTATATATATATATATACAAAATTATATATATATTTATATATAAATGTATATATATATATATAATACGAATACTGGACGTAAATATTGAACAATGTATTAAATTAGAACAAAACGCTTTATATATAAAAATACTAAATGTCGTTTATGATTCGGTAAACTTTAATTATTGTATTGCCTTTGTCAGTAAAAATTGGCAGCGTTGCCACATTTGTGAAAAACGAACAGCTGATCACCACGCAGAAAATACCACAATTTATATTAGCAGATTCACAAACGGGTTGTTATTATGTTATTTTTGTTTATTGGATAAGAAATAAAAAACCTGTATAAAATACTGTTTGTTACAGTATTATCAGAGATGCCGCAATAAAGGAAAGAAATCATCTCAAATGCAAATATACCCTTAAACCAACGAATACAGGAGAGAAACATTCAATTTTTTTTGTAAAACTAATAAATTTAATGTCAGCTCAAGTTTAGTTTAAATGGTATAAATATTATGAATAGTCTCATTCGTACTGGCTTTTATTTATTAACTCGACCATTATATATAAGTTTTACATATATAGACTTTGTTTGGGTGCACTCAGTAAAAAAAAAAAACTAATAAAAGTTTATATTTGTACGTATGTATATAAGTAAATATATGGTGTGGAGTCTGATATTTAAGTTGGGGTTTTACAATTTTAGAAAAGAACAGAATAAAAATGATATATTTATGAATAGTTAAAATATACGTACAAATGAATATTATTTATGTATACACTTGCATTAAATAATTTGGAAATATTTTGTTTATTACTTAGCTCTAAGAGCCCCGCTTTTAAATAATGATCAAAACGCAGATGCACCTGCCACGTTTGTGGGTCCAGTTATTGAATTTATGTGGATGATATGACAACAGTTTGTTCGTTGCCAGTGTTCAGGGTGACAGTTTCCTTCTGTTGATCAACCAACGATGGTGGGCAGCTAATAGAATCGCTGGAGTTTTTTGCCGTCTCATCCGCTGACTCTAACAAGTCACCGTCAATCTTCAATCGTTTCGATTTACTGGTATTCTCGGTCCGAACATCTCCATCTATAGCTACGTCTGGCGAAACGCTGCGTTTCAGAGCACTTTGCTCCCCAGCTCCATCCACGCCCTGTTCTTTTTGCTCAGCAGCTTCAAGGACGGCGTTCTCTGTTTCAGCTGGATTGATTGTGGCTTTCAGTTCTTGTAGTTTTTGCTCGAATTTGACAATAACAGCAGTCATATTGTCGCATCCAGTACCATCTCCCATTGTATTTGGTGCTAAACAGTTATCAAAGAGCTGTTTAAAGATTTTTCGAAAGAAAAAATAAATAAATATGCATTGAATTATTGTTATTATTATTGTGAATACGTATTACCAAATTTACTTACTTCCTCGCAGATTTGCGACAATTTCTTGGATTCGTCTTTCAAACGCAGACGCACAAACTCAACGACTTCCTTACTGGACATATAATTCCATATACCATCGCATGCCAAGACCATGAACTCATCCTCTGGAGTAATGATTAGTTTCTTGACGTCTGGAAGCGCGGATATCATTTGAGCTTCAGCTGGCAGCTCCAAGTTCGTCTTGTATGCATGGTCACCGAGAGCTCTGGAGAGATTTAACCCACCGTTAACACGACCATCAAGAGTGACACGACCACCAGCCCGGACAATGCGTGTTGACTCTTCGTCATCTTCAGGCTTGTGATCCAGACTCATTTCAATAGCTTTTCCGTTGCGGGAAATAACACACCGCGAATCGCCAGCATTCGCCACATATAAGTCACGGCCATGCAAGAGGCACACAACTGCAGTACAGCCGCTATCTTTACCAGGTTCTTCTATCATGTTGGCGCAGAAATTATCATTTGCTAGCTGGTCTTCATCTGCGTCGTCATCCTCGCTTTCATTGTCGTCCTGAATCATGAAATAAATAAGGATTATTTAATAAAACATATTTGTTTGTATGTTTGTAAATGCATAAATAAATTTTATATATATAATGGTGTCGAAGATAGTTCGCCAATAGAATTACATAGTTGTAACTTACTTCGTCATCGTCATCATCATCATCGTCGTCGTCATCGTCATGATGGACATCATTACTTTCCTCCATGTCCTCATCAGAAGAGCTATCGGCCGCAGCAATTTCTTGGGCTTTAATCAAAGCGTTCTCGTCATAGTCGGCGTCGTCGTCGGTGGATTCTTCATCTTGAGCAGCGTTTGCTTTTTCCAAAACTTTTTCCGATTCCTTACTAGTTGATGAAATGTCAGCAAGATCTGGATTTCCGGCTGGTGTTTTCTCTACACAGCCGTTTGACTTTGCATCTGCGACATCGCTGGAACCAGTCACAGCGTCTTCCGAAGGGGTAGCAGTAATATTGTCAGTAACATCGGTTTTGCCCTCTGAAGATGTGACGCTACCATTTTGCTCAGTGGGTGCAACGGGTGGGCTATTGCTCGCAGCAGTTTTGATGATAGCAGATTCATCCTTAGGAGTATTACTTGTGCTGGAGGAATTAGTGGCTTTGCTACCACTAGAACTACTGCTGCTTACCGTGGATTCGTCTTCTGGTTCAAGTTTGCTAATTCTTGAACTGCTTGGACCAGGACCATCTACTTCACTAAACGCAGCTGCAGCTGCTGCAGATGTTGAGGAACCTGCTGGCTTGGCTGTCGGATCCATTACAGCCTTATTGACCGCCTCGGCAGCAACAGCTGCTGCTCGGCGACCACGCGAACACGTCGACATTAGCTTTCCAGCAGCATTGTCCTCCTTAAGCAACGAAAGGTCATGTGTTTGCGGGAGACCCTTATATTTCTCTAAAACCTCGTTCAGCGGCAAATTGCTCTCCTCGTGCAGTTCAGCCAGATCTTCTTCGTCGTCTTCCTCATCGTATCCTTCACCCTCCACATCAACAATATTGTGTTCGCCAGCTAGTATCTTTAATGTATTAACCACTGTTGGCTCGAGCAATGTTTTATCGAATCCCAGAAATGCATCTTTAAGCGCTTGTTCCAACTTTCCGCTCTTGTAGCTCTCTAGATTCATAAGGAACTCTGGAAGCTTATCGGCGCAATACTGCGCCACCTCCGCACCGCCATGACCATCGTAGACGGCGAAAAACGATGTGTTTGTATCAAAATTTAGTATTGAATTGTGCGCATCCTAGAATAAATAAAATAAGTTAAGATACCGCACCGTTTGCACATACAAGTTCATTGACCAACCTCCTGGCTATTGCGCCAGCCCTGCATAGAGCTGGCACCCACAGCGAGCATTTCATTGAATTCGTCTGTAGACGCTTTTTCCGTTTTTGGATGCGACAAGTAAGCACCCATTTTGCACGCACAATAAGTCCAGCGCTTCACAAATACACAATCAAGCTGTCTCGGTAGCTACAGTGTCTACTACAGTAGCGCAACTGTGGAAAAATCGATGTTTGGCCAACGCACGCGCGCAAAGTGTACTTTTCGCGCCACCGGCAAAAATAAAGCCGCAGTCAAAGGTTGCTTAGATTTGTTTATTCTGTTCAAATCACATCAAATGGAAACGGATAATTAGAATTCCTAAAGGTAACTTCTTTTCTTTCCCGTACAACTGAGTTTTTGGTGACTGATTTATACAATTTAAGATCTACACGTTCTCTGTGGCGTCTCTATAAATTTTGTGGTGTGTATCCAATGCCGCATTGTTCAATTTATATTTGCCAGTCTCAAAGAAACCCAATTGTCGTTTCAAGTAGAGATAAAAAAGTAAGTACTTTACCCAATTTGCTTTTGTTTTCAATTAATGCTTTATAAAAATATTACTTCCGCAATATTTCCGTCTATCCGCAAAAAAATCTACACTGTCGAATGTGTAATGAAAAGATGCCACCAAGTTGAAGATGGGATATTTATATTCAAAGGGATTATTTAGGCTGAACATGTGATACATGTCTGGCAACACTGAATTGGTAACCAAGGCGTTTCCACCTTTTTACATCAATTAACATTTTCCGCAGCAATGCTGATCAAAATACTTACTTATAGTACTTAAAATATATGTTAATTTTGCTCAAAGAATAAACAATTTTGATTTAAGTGGGAAATAAGTCAAAGGCAAGGTTGATTTAAATTTGAGATTTTGAATTGTATTTGAAAACATACTACCATAAATATATAAAATATACATATATGTATATAAAAAATGAATTATGTTGCTGCTTCATTCATTTCGAATTATAACGACAATATACACACATTTAAAAAATCTTTCAGCTTGACAACATATGACTGAAAATGCAAACGAAACATAAGCAGATCACACGAATGTTAAGAAAAATAAATGCAAATTCCTTTTACAGATCACTGGTTAATATAAATATTCGAGTTTATGGAGTGTAGCACTAAAAGCTTTAATTTTTCCCTGGAGTTGTTCAAAAGGAAATTTTTTAGTTTATATAAATAAGGGTATAATGTTTTTGTTTTTGTATAAGGGGCATGGTATACATATTCTTTATCTCCGAAGTGATAAAAGCAAGAGGATTGAAATTTAACATTTTTGGTATCTTCTAGTCGATCGAAGTCGACTAGAGTTTTCTTACTTGTTTAAGCAAAGCAATTCCTAGTCGACTATATTATTTTTAATTCGAATACTGCACGAATATGAATATCTATATATCGACAAAGGAAAACAATTATTTGAATTCTTAAGTATTGGAAAATATAATATGTGGAAATATAGTTCCACAACCTCTTCTGGTGTTAAAATTATAATCGACTCTATACTCTATCAGAGTAAAGTATGTTTTAATTTTTAACTCTAGCTTTAATAGAGTTATAAATTTGCACCAAATAGCTAACCTAATTTAAAGTTGCCACAAAATAGGCTAATGAAAATTTGTTATAGCAAAATTCATTATAAATACACACAAACACACGTACAATAACTCATAGCAATGCACACATGAGTGCTTTAAACATCAGCCTTTGAAAAGTCCTTCTGCTGGAGCAATCTAAAAGAAAGGAAATATGAATAGCCGAGCATGTCTTTTTATAACTTTTTAATTGTTTCGATAACTTTGTTTGCCATTGACAGTGTCATGCCACAGGATTGCCAATGGGCAGGAAGTATCAAGAGTGTCGCCTCCTGACGTTGCAAAGCAATGTTTGCTTAACGCCAAATTAATTTTCCATATGTGTGATTAGTCACAGCGACAGATTTCGATATGGAAAATACATTAAAGAATCGCCAATGGATTTTTGTTGTTTTTATCTAATTGGCACTTGATAGTGTCAGATCTAAAATATATATGTATGTGTGACACTGTTCCCCAATTTTGGAGCGTTTCGAAAGCGAACCGATTTAATCTACGATTAGATAATTCGCACATTAAATGGACTTGTATAGATTTTGTTCCGTTAACCATTTCATAATTTCTTGAATCGAGGTCATCATTAAAAAAATTTGTATTGCAATTAAGCTTTTAATTAATAGGTGCTCGACATAAAAACATTTTATTAAGGTCCATCTGGCAGGGTTTGTGATCTGCGCTTTGGAAATGCATTTAACATGACCAGTTTTGCATTTAACAGTTAGCCGGGATTTGGGAGATTTGCGTAGCCGTTGAGCATTCCGCAAGCAACATGTTGCTGTATAATATAAGCCACTGGCCCAAGGCAAAACGAGCGACCGCAACAAAAGTCACAAGCCCGTCGAGCACTATCTGCGGCGGAGGGTGTGGAGGTGCTCATACGCACACACTTAGCTCTTAACCGTTATCTACACACCTACATACCAATAGTATTTGCTACTGTGTTGTTGGCTCGCCTTGTCGCGACGTCACCCGTTCCGTTAGGTATAAAAGCGAAGGCGACCAAAGGACCTGCGCTCATTCACTTCGGTTGAGTTGTGTGGAAACGTTCGTGTAGACTCCTAAGCTTGGCAACAGAGCAACCTGCGGCAGCGGCAGCAGGTGAAAGCGCAGTGCGGTGCAGTTTCAAATTCCTCTTTTAGCCAATGTGAGTTTACTTTTAAATCATTCTCGGTCCTTGTGTCAAAAAAAAAAAAAAACAAAACAAAACAAAAAACAGTTTATAATCCATGTTGATAGTAATATGGATCCATTTGGTTTTTATAAGATTATGATTTTTCTGAGTGAAATAAAAGCTTTCAGCGCTGCGATCGCATAGGCAATATATTATTTAATACAACAAAATATATATAATTTAAAACATCGTATAGCAGACCAATTTTAAGAAGATCTACTAAAGAAAGCTTTAAAATAATTTATCTACATTATAACATATATATATATATTAAAAAAACATTTCTTTGATTCAAAATAATTTAATTTAATTAATTTCAAGCTTAACGCTTACATTAAACAAAATTACTTAATTATAAAACATTAACATATAGAATGTGAAAAATCAAGTGTCAGAGAGTAGCAATTTGATATTTTATGTTATATTTTATTTATTTTTATATTTTATGTATTTCAATTTATATATAATTTTTGAGACAATGAAAAGTCTGGAAACAAATTATAAAGATGATATTTAATTTCCTTTGGCATCCTTCTCCCTGCGACTGTTACCAAAATTTGTAGAAGAGATATCACACAGATGAAGCAGACTGTCTAAAATAGTAAACACTCAACCTATAATCATGTAATTATATATATTTCTATATTATTAGTATTAGTTTTAAGTTAGCCATGGTTCGACAATCGTTTTTGTCAAAGCCCATTCCCTTTAATTGCCTGAGAAACCTCACAGGGATTATTCGCGTTGCGAGACAGATCTTTTAGAGTGCCTGCAAATGTTCGCTGTTCGCTGTTGGACTGGGTGATATATTACCGTTGTCTTTTAAAAGCCAAGATTACAAATAACAAACATACTTAAAACTGTTGCCCCAAAATCAAATAAGACTAATTTTCCAAGATAGAAACAACTGTTCATCGTTTTTACGGATGAACAATGTTGAGTCATTAATTTTGGAATGCATGTGCATACGTAAGTTCTAGTGTAAACATGTAGATACATATATAAACAAAATTGTTTAGGGTATCCACAAGTCGAACACACTCGAATTCTTCTTGCGGCTCGAATGATATAGATGTATGCATTTTAATATAAAGTTATTCCAAACATTTTATTATGATCGAATAATATACAACAAAGTTATAGCCATGGGCATTTATGAAATGCTTGTGGGGGATGCAGAAGCAGAATGCACAACGTCAGCGCAAATTTTGTAGCAAACAGCCTGCGTTCACGTGTATCTGTGTGTATTTGTGTGGGAGTTAGTTCCCAAATTTGGAATGCCGCCGGGGTTCAGGGGATCTACTAGTAGGCATACCTGACTATAGTTTTTAATTGTTATATTTTATAATCTAGAATCTCTACAGATTGCCAAATGTTGTATTTGTTATTTGAGCACTTAGTCTTGGAATTGTTCTTTAATTGTTATTTTTTTATTAATTTGAGTGAGTGCAAATTTAAGTCCAATTGAAAATTATTAACTTAAGTATTATTTAACTTAAGTATTATTTATAAAACAAAGGTTCAATGAACTATTTTATATCACATTTTGTATTACAGAATATGTGCTTTCCGCTTTTAATTTAAAACAGATATCTTATACTATTATTATAATACTTTTATAAATAACAACAAAAATATATTTTTAAGAAATAAATGTGTTGTTGGGTGGTGAGCATAAATTGTTATTGGAACTTTTACTATCCTTTAGTGAAACATTCTTGCTTAAAACAAAGGACAGTAGATAAAGTAGATAATTTAATTAAAATCACACAGAGATTTGCCAATATTTTCGTATTTTATTAATATGCCAAATATGCTTTTCCATAGCGATAAGAGGACACACACACATGCACCCACACAACATTTTATGCATTTAGCTTTAGTTGAAGTTATTTAGTGAAATAATATCTGGCTGGCTCTTCAAAAAACTTTTCTAACGGACGAACCAGGTAACAATGAGCTATTAAGTGTTTCGGCCTCTGCTCCCTAAAGGCCTAATGAATAAATATTAAGTACGAAGCAGAAGGAGGAGAGAAATGTCTGTTCCCTGGCCCAAATGAGTCAATGAGTAGCTTTTACGCATAATATGCACAAATATAGCTGCATTTTGTTTTCAATAAGGATAAGCAGAAAAGTTTGCCGTTGCCAACGGCTTAAGTTGGGTACGCAACTTCGTTCAATCTCTCAATCAATATTTATATAAAGTGGTTGCCAGCATCTCTCGGCCAGGACCAAGTCCTCGATGCTGCCTTTCACGACACGGTGCCAACTTTTCTGATACACTTGCACCTCTTCCAATGCCCCAGGCAGCGGTTCTTATAATAGTCTTTTGTTGCACTTTTTGAGTATAAGAAGCAGAATGTGCAGAACGAATCGCGAGGTGTTAGTTTACAGTTGCAATGCACACCTTTGACAGTCGTTCATCTACTCTTTCATATATACAAACAGATATATATTTATGTATATATATATGCAGACTTCGGAAGACGAGTTGACTAAATGCCTTTCTCAAGTTGAGAAACTGAACAACGAGCACCCGGGTTCGAATCCCAGGTTGTTGTTTTTGCCCCAATGGCCAAAGCCTGCTTGTGAGTTATATCTAAAAATAGGGGTTAATAGTTTTTAACTATATTCCATTTATTTACTTATGTAAAATAGGTATATATATATATATATATATATATATATATATATATATAACAGTGATATTTAAGAAATGGAATGAGAGTTTCAAACTATATCCCATTCAATATATTTGAACGAATTTCATATATGAACATATACATATATAATACTATTGTAAACTTAAATCCTGTGAAATAAATTTCATTTTTCATTTAAAAAAAAATTGTCAGAAGGAATAGCTATTCAAACTAAAAAAGAATCCAATTACTCTATTAGAGCTGATCTTGTTTTATTATCTTATCCTACCTTATTTAATTATGGGTAAATATTAACAAGATATTTAGTGGCCACAACCAAAAAGAACACGGCTTCTCTATGGTTTTATATATGTCTATAAATCATCAGATGTATGCATAGCGAATATTTTGTTAGTTACCTTGTTTGAAATTGAAATGCAGTGCTTAATCGGATGAATGCAGGTGAAATAACGAAAGATAAGTAAATTGTGTATTGTTTTCCGCTTAACAATAAAATAATAGTGACTGACTGGCATTGTGGGAGTGCAAGGGAGCTACACGCATATCCTTCGAAAATGAATCCATTTTAAAATATCGCGGCAAGCCAAATCCCATCAAGCTAAACACACACATCAAATGCCTCTCCTATTTACATAAGGACATATTTATTTTTTCACCATACAGGCCCATGTATGGATGTGCATGTATGTGCATACACATGTGCTAGGAAGGGGTTTTTATTTGTTTTACTAGAATTTCCAATCCCTGTCTGCCGTGTTGCTTTTAAGTTAACAATATTTTCTGGCTTACACATTAAGGTTCAGTTTTGCTCTGCACACATCATTGGCTATTTATGTCCCACGAACAGTTAGGGCAAGAGTTATGTATATATAAAGTTATTTAAATATATGAAATACAGTATATTGCTACGTTATAAGTTGCATTTATCTGCTGTCCACAAACATGCCTGGTTAAATAAATTTAATGATGTCGCGCCCTAAACCCAGCGACCGAGGAATGGAAGGGGGTCGCGTTTTAGCCCGGTCAGCTTTTAGTATAAGTTTGAGGCGAATGTATTGCACGTCAATGTCAGCACCGGTGGGCTTTTTGTTGGGGTCGCTGAGAGGCTGTGTACTCGAAAAGTTAATTGAACTTTCAGTTAAATATTAATTTCAATCTTCAGTACCGAAGTGCAAATGCTCTGACCCTTATTTATTTAGGCATTGTTTGATGTGTTTTGTTATTCTTTATATCATGTTTGTCTTGAACAAATATATGATCAGCAACCAGATATATATATATTGTATATATGTGGCTGATCCCGCTCCGTAGCTGAGGCACCCTGTTCAACTTTGCATAAAGAAGAATATCTTCTTACATCCATTCAGAAAATATATTGCTCATACTCTTGAAAATGTCGCGCTGTAAGTCTAGCTAATTATTGTGACCGTAAGGCCATCCACAAGTTGTTGTGCGCTGAAAATGTGTAAAAGGAAGTTATCTGAATTATAATTATTTGTAATCATGCATAACCTTGCGGGGCTGAAGGGTAACAAGACGATTATTTTAAAATTCTATCAAAATAATGTTTATCTTTTGTTCAGTCTTTTAACAAAGTCAAAGTCAAGTTCAGGCCAAAGACGTTTAATTAACTTATGCCACAATTGTTGCAATTGGGTGGTATACACCTTGTCTAAGTGGGGGGGGAGGAGAAGTTGAGGTGGTCCGTAGGAAAGGGTGCCGTATACGGCCATCTGGTTTCTTGCTGACGCACAAATCAGCTAAAAATTCAAATCAAATTTCGTACGTGTCGGTTTTCGGGTCTTCGTTTACCTGATTTTCGGGCTTGCCTCCTCGTTAAACGATTTGGCTCGCTATCAAATCAAATGCTGCCCTTCTGGACATGCTATCAAGGCTTTGTTTCCGACTGGAAGCCTTGTGGGCGTGGCCGTAATAACAGTATTTACGATGCAGGAAAACCATAAATGGTGATTTAAAGAAGATTTGCAATACCTTGATCACAAACCCCAAAATGCCAAAAAGGTAGCAAATATATGATTGCCCGCAATTAAGTGCCACCTGTACGTGTTCGCCATACCATTGGCGAGCCAATCGAGCCAATCGAGACAAGCGCGTCAACTATCTGGCGCGACTATTGACCGATTTCACGCACCCTGTAAATTGATAAGAATTATGAACATTGGGAATCCAAAACACATTCCGTCAACAACGAGCGTAGCATTTCACAACTGGGAAATTCCGAGCCATCGTCTCGCTAATGGCTTTCTCTGTGTCCTAGGACTTATCACAGCCAGTTTCCCCTTATCAGCTTCGTAACGGTAGTATCTAGCGTGAATTAGCTTACGCATTTTCAGGTAACTAGTTACCTGCAGAACGTGTATTTAGGGGTGTGGATTTCAATGTCCGAGTCTGTGGCGTTTCTCTAGAGCCGGATTTGTTTCCAGCGAGCGGCCAAATGAATCTTTTGTCGACAAACGCCTTCGCCTCAATTACCAAATTACGAAATATTCCCTAATTGCAATTTAGGGCGAGTTAATGCGGTGTTTGTCACCTGGCGACATCTATTAAAATTTATTTGCTTGTGTTTATTGAAACTCAATGAAACACGCATGTGTATATATACAGAGGACGATACACACACACTCACCCACAGCTTCATTGTCTATTTGAATTTTATGGGAGCAGAGCCGCCATTGTTTAATGGATGGACCCCAGCCTGATTGTCATCTACTCCTCTTCTACTCACCTCCAGGGAGAGAAGTATAAAAGTATTTCTTTAATTCAGCAATTCTGCTACTAACTCAATGGGTATAAATTTTGGATTAGGAAATCATTGATCAGTAATCAACAAATGAAAAGGCTTATATATGTCTCAATAAAATGCTTATTTATTTTTTTATTTATTATTTTATTCTTTTACAAAGAAAGTAAATATAAATATAAATAAGTAAATATATTAATCTATTATATTTTAGAGACTTAGCTTTTGATTACTTCGCACTATGTTTATAAATACTTCCTTAAGAGTTATATAAAAAACATTTATTTTATATTACATGAAAAAGTGCTTATGGAAAGCGGACAGCCTTCAGAAAACGAAACATCAGAGATTGTTGATTTCAGTTTTTATATTACTTAATTTTGCCAACATATATAATTTTTCGCCTCATATGAGAAACCTGTTCATTCAAAAGTCGCGACGACAGCTGACGCAAAAATCTACTTTGAGATCCATTCCCTCGAGCTCCTTGATTATAATTATGGCTCATTAGCCGTGTCGGTGCATTTCTCCATTTAATGCATTTTTAAATTGAGGAAAATGGGGAATCCTGCCAACGGAAACTGTTCAGCATCAGCCCCACAATGGCCACGCATGGAGCCTTTGTAACCGCATACATTGGACGCCGGTTTTAACTTTCTGCAAATTAGAGGGAAAATCCATACTAGCAAAAATAGGGCAGCACCCAGGGTGGGGCCTTAAAAACTTGTCCCAAAAGTGCGCAAATTTGTGTGGAGCAGCCGCCACAGAGGCTACGCCGTTGTCGCCAAAGCTTTTGGCTGAGGTCAGGATGTAGCGTGACCGCGCCCCTTTGAGACCGACACAAACATGTTGACATTAGGAACAAAAAAAAAGTTTTCCCCCTAAAGTGTGACAGACTGAGGGAAGAAACAAAAATTCTGGACACCTGCTGAACACTATAGCTCGGCATTTTTATCTATTTAGCACACAATTGCCTGTAATTAATTTGTTTAATCCAACCACGGGAAGAAAAATAATAAGTAAAGGTGCAATGGGCAATGCTAAGCTGATAATTCTGTTAGCTAGACAAATATTGTATTAATCTAAACTATAGGTTTTTTAGGAAGTAAGAAAACTCTAATCGAGTGTGCTCGACTGGGAGATACTATACAAAAACTTATAACCGTCGCTCGCTTTGCTCCCTGATGATTCTGTGCAGCGCAAAAATTAAAGAAATTGATTTTCAATGCGCTTATTTAATGTTATATATAGAATTGTTACAAATCTGTTACTTATTACAACCAAGCAGACCCGGCGGGTGGCTTTCCGACGCTGTTGCCACTCAACCAGGGCGCCAGGCCAAGGGTTTCCAGGTTTGATACGTGATTCGTGCCAGCAGTAATAGGAGACAGAGCCGCATCCTTTATGATTGTCAGATGGTGAGCCGCTCCAGCATTCCCATTCCTAGTGAATTGGCCGAACTTTGCTGCCTCGTACTCCGTCTTTTGTATCTCGGCGGCGGCAGCGTGGGCGGACCGTTGCAATGCGGAAGCCGCCTCTGCCTCTCGAGCGGCAGCAATGCGTTGCTGGTAGGCCACCGCAGCCTTGGAGGTGGCGAGACGCTGCTGAGCGAGCACCACTGCTGAGGCAGCTGATGCCGCCTCGGAGCGCTGTATGGCCGCAGCTGCCTCCGACTTCTGTGTGAGTATTGCAGCATGTGTTTCCTTTTCCATGGCGATGCGCTGCTGGTTCAGAACGTTCTCCTTGGCCGCCTGCATTTGCTGTTGGGCGATCAATACGTTTGCTGATGCCTGCTTGGCAGCCGAGATAGCATTCGCCACTTCATTGGCCGACGGTGCAGCCTTAAGCGGACTGTGTCCACCACTCCATGCGCCACTACTGCCTCCTAGGGTACTCCAGCTGCCGGCTGCATTCCAGGGACTTCCCAGCTGTGCGCTGCTCGCCGAGGCCCAGGGAATGGATGGATCTGCGAGACTGCGTTTTGGCAGCGTCTTCTCGCTGGTGGCAGCGCATCCAGCTATAACTCCCAACACCAGCAACTGGAGAATTCCCATCCTGCAATTTGCAATTTGGCCGTTTTGGATAACTGGAAGTATGGTGAAGTGCATTTTGCTGGGCTCAAACTCTTCGTCTGTCTTCTACTGAACTCTTCCTCCGAGGGTTTTACTATTTATAGCAGAAACTGCTGCTCTTGGCAGGGTAATCACTCACGTAGGCGTTGGCATCGCCAATTTTCCCTCCTTCCCCTTTCTCTGCGGTAAATGATTTTACAACTGCTTTAGTTTTATGATCACCAGAAGGAAATGAAAGGCTGCTCCCTGCTTGGTCTGCCAATTACCAAATCTTAAATAATACGATGAACTATTACGCCTATCTCCAATTGGCTATCGTAATCCAATATCTATTTTTCAATTATGCACTTCACTCGTACATTATGTAAGATCAATGCTTGTTTATGTCTTTATAGACAGTCATCAACGTATATAAGAAGACTTGTGTGCATTTTTTATTTATATTCTCACTGAAAAGGGAATTATCTTTTGTGCCACAATATTAATTTCATGAGAAAATTAAATTTAATTATATCGCGAGAGCCATGCAATATACGTGTCCAAGGGTATGCCACCTGGAAAAGTGGCGACTTCCGATACAAATTGTGCAGCGCTGCTGTCGTATATTTTCCGCTGGCCGTCAACGATTGTAATTACCATTAATGCACGTCGGCAGGCTTTCTGGACAAACTCAAATTTTACTTTTACTCGTATTAATGAATACAAATTGAATAAGACAAGCTGATGCCACTCCGGGAGCTCCATTGCACAGTGGTTCGAGAGCGATTGCTTGCTGTTTAAAGGGTAATGAAGGGAAAACAGCTGCTGGTGAATGAAACAATTGTTTTATCTTGTTTAACAAAGTTGAGATCTGACAGATTTATATTTGCATGTTATAGGACGATATCAAAGAACTTCTGCAAATATGTTAAATATCAACTTTTTTCCAATGTCAAATACTTTTGATGACAAATTTACTGAAAGACTACGATTAAAATAAAACTGGCATTCGGATACTCAAAAGTCATTCTCATTAATGCATTAATCACTAAATTTACAAAATATTGAAATATAATCTCGTCAATCAATACAAGCTAAAATTGAGCAACTGATAATGCGACAGCCTGTCTCAGCTTAGGGGCAAATAAATGGAGGGTCAATGTCCTTTTTCGATATATGGCTGTGATACAAAAAGTATATCACATTACATGGCCATCAACTTTCCGCCAATGCTGATGCGTATGTGAATTTGTTTCATTTCAGAACAAAAATCTGCAGACCAGCATGTTCAACTCAAAGGCATTCCAGAGGCAATCACGGATATCTTTTATAGGAGTTTTATTGCTTACCTTGTGTGCTTTTCTGGCACAAGGGGTTTTGGCAGCAGCCACGGATGCTTCTTACGTCGAAAATGAGTTCCACAAGGACAACGGTTAGCCATGAAGGCTCTTAAAGTTATAATTGGCCAGTTACTAGTCAACAATTTGCATTTCAGATTTCCCGACCTTGTCCAAACGACCCTCATTTTTTGTGGGCAGCCGATACGGACGCTCTAGCGGTAACAGTGGCAGTGGAAATGGAGCTGCTGCTGCCACCGGAATGGGAACCTCCAAAACACGGCGTCTTATCATAGTACCCCGGAATGATCGCTTCTTCTTAGGCTCAAGGTATGGCAAGCGTAGCGACGAATACCTGTCGCCCTATGAGCAGAACAGCCTGGACTTGGGTCTAGGCAAGGGCTCCATGCGGGAATCCGAGCACTCTGTCGAGGCTGAAGGAAGCAGCAGACCCAAAACTACGCCTGTTATGCCGATGACCATGTCCTGCGTTTACACGGGCATCAGTAACTTTTACAGATGCAGTAGTGTTAATGCGTAAGTATGTTCCATTTGACCTTCCATTTGATCCATTTTCGTAATCCTACACAGAGAGGAGCTTAACAATATGATGAACCGCAGTGAAGGACTGACATTGGACAGCATAGCCTCGGAGACCGTCAACACCAACATTAAGTAAGATGGCTTAGCAGCTCGCATTATTTGGCACACGATCCTCTGACAGTTAATATCCTTGTTATCCATTTGGCTTTTAGCCACTTAAGTGGCATATTTTATGTTAAATAAGCAACTGGTATTAAAATTTTTTACGGGGCTGGAAAAGTTTTAATACCCATAATGAATTTGTAAATAACTATACATACAATAAATACTTACATATGTATCAAATTACTAGGATACATTACTTAATATAAATATATATAACGTATTATTTTATCTCGAAGCGAACTATATTTTATTGCTATATGTAATACGTAATACGTTCAAAAATATAACTTCGCATTTGTAATCCCATATGAATAATAATAATAATATATATGTATATTTGATGTATTGCATTCGACTATTTATACGCCAAAAAGAATTATGTTTTTGTGAAAATCTATATACATCAATATCTGATTAGCATTGACAGCCGAGCCGATGGAGTCTATTATGAATGTATGAACGCTTCGATTTTCTAAATTTTAAATGCCAGTTGTCCAAAAGCATCTACGAATTGAGTTTGTTCCAAAAAAAAGCTAATTATTCCGTTTTCTTTTTTTCAATATAACTTTTCAGTTTTGCCCTGAACCAAGGCAAAACTATCTCCTAGTATCTCCTAGTCGAGCACACTAGACTAGAGTGTTTCATTCCTTTCTGAATCTAAGCTGTTGTTATTTCCCATGTTTAAACATCTTAACCAGGTCCTGTTTGCAAGCCACATTCTTCAGTGTTTTGTGCGTTAATAAGAAAAATATTGAGCGCAATAAAGCAATTTGCTTTGTGCTAATGTATTTGTCTTGCTAATAAATTGCACTACGGGCTGACACATTTGCTTACCTTTATATATGTATGTATATATATATATATACGTATTCCTCTAAGTTCACGTTTGTGTGGGTAAGTAGTACAAAAATTTAATTACCATTGCCAGGCCCGCAGTGATATAAGTAATGAGGAAAAAGGTGGAGGAGCACTTACTTTTAAAATGGTTTCTTAAAAAGCAAATGCAGAATGGAAGAAATTAAGTCTATGCAAAGTTTCCCTTAGCTGGCATTGATTTTAATTGTTGTTAACGGATAGCGGTAAACGCCGGAGTCCCTTCCTCTAGCCCACCTCTTCACAAAATGTGAACAGCATTTTAATCTAGTGGCGAAGTGCTTGTTAATTATATTAGGCGGCATAGGCAGCGATGTCATCCGGATCCAACATGCGAGGCTCTATTCGTACGCCCGCATCATAACTTTTCGGCAATCAGGACATGGCAGCGCGGCGATACCGTCTCGTTAAACAGCTTCTCATATCGCACTTCCAAGCTCAAGTGCTGTGTCACAGCCAATTCCTTCAGGTAACAAAGTCGGTCGTACAGCACGATGTTCTCGCAGAGAAGCTAGCAAAGGACACTCATTGGAGTCAGATGGTAGGTTTGGCTAAATAATTACGAAATTACGAATTACCTGTATGCTTGCTTGCAAACAACAAAATGCTTCAGCTAGACGGCTACCCCGACCATCGGCATAAAGTTGGTTAATTGCATCAAACCGCGTCTCATGGATGGGCCGCCAGTCCACTGAATGTCCCGATTGTCGCGAATGTATTTGATATTTTCTCTGTATATCCCGAAATGTCTGCTGATCTTGATACTTTAGCACAGGGGAACCTAACGGTTCCTTGTCATGCCGTTTAGCTTTGATAAACTCATCGGCATCGCAAAGGGCTTCCGGCAAAGCACGCGCAAACATCTGATTTCCGTGCTCGGCATGTGCGCGGGCATCACATCGCCAGCGCGACTTTGTCCTCTGGCACGCCAATCGCATGAAAGGTCGGTTGAAGCAAGCAGACGCCAAATTCGACATGGCTTCTCGAAGTGCTTTGCTCAAGGGAAAGTTTACGAACGGGCTTGGAATAGAGCAATCACGGCTATCGCCTTCGCATAGCGCTAGCTTATGATAACAGCAGGGCATAATGTGAAGACACCGCACTTGTGGCATTTCTAAAAACAAGTGCATCGCGCTGATGCTCAAGTCCGCACAGGCATGCAGTCCAACAACCGTTGTGCGCATCGATATTGGCGCTCCATTCTCCTGAGCCAGAGCAGAAGCGTATTGCTGAATGCGTGCGCAGGAACTAGCGTCTGCTGTGATAAATTGCTGCTGGTAACTAATAGACTTAGATATCTCTTGTGGAATTAGCTCCAGGCTACGTTGACGAGCGGCATGGACGCGCTTCTCGTCAGCCTCGAGGCCAAGTATCAGGTAATTATTATTAATCTTAAGCAGAGCTTCGCTGAGATAACCCAGCCCGGAGCCCAGGTCAATTATGCATTTGGTATCTGCGCAGTGGTCATAAATGTGTGCTGCAAGCTTTTCGATTTCATGCAGCTTTTTCGGAGCCATTTTGCGATTGTTCTTTGAAGCTTTACCTTGAACTTCATTGCCACAACCGGACTGTTCAGTTGATGAATTTGATTCCGCGGGTGTCAGATTTGCAACGAGTTGACGAAAGCGTAGCACCTCGTTGGGACAATTGTCCAAAGTCTCATGTACGAATGGAAATGAGTTGAGTTGCTCATTTGATAGTCCCAGGAAATAATCCTCGAAATACCCTGGCATATCTTCAACTGACTTGAGGTAAGATGTATTCGCTTCGCGGTATATCCATGAATATCTTTGCAGAAATTCAACCGCGCTTCGAAAATATGTGTGGTCATTGACAAAGGCTTTCGGCAAAGACATGGCTGAGGAAGAAAAGAAAAACAAATTCGACTGATTTTCAAAGTGCAATGTCTTAAGTAATAACAAATCTAGTTTTTGAGGCGATTTAATTTATAGTATGCATTAACTGCATCTGAAAGCATCGTCTCGCATATTGCAACAGGCTGTGATAAAAATAATTAAGCTTCGTAAGCAGCAATATCGTATAATATATATGTATGTGATAACGCAGCTGTAAATAGAATAGATGCAACAAAGTAGACACTAGAATCCCTAGCTCAAGACACAGCTTTAATAATTGTGGGATTATTAAATTGTTACTACTATTAAAACATAATTTTTTTTAATATTTTATATATATATTTCGGCCATCACTAGGCCCGCATAAAATTCACCTACATATTAAAGATTTATGTATTTTTTCCTTTTCATACTCAACTATATAAAATGAACGCAAGTCATGACTTTCCAATTTGTCCAGATTATAGAAGCATAATATTGCCATTGGCTTACCCTCATAAACGTATCTGCATAATTTTAAAAGTCTAACATACATACTTCTATGTATTATTTTACTAACGTAAAAAAACAAGTTTTTTAACGAACTTACGGATTCGTTTACTTCTTCACAAAGCGAATAGTATTGTTTCTTAAAAGACAAATTCCTTTAATTATAGTTAACAAGTTAACACCCTTAGGTAAAAAAAAACAAAAATCTTATATTAGAGAAAAACGTATATAAAATATAAACAGAACAATTGTAGCTTATAATGGGTATGTATATACAGTCAGATTTTAAGAGCAATACGCTACACTTAGGATATGATTTTCCATTTTAAATTAGTTTCCAGTTCTAAATTGTCGTTTGTTGGGCCTAAAATACACTTTCCAAAATGCTTTGGTTGCGTTTTAAAGTACTTTTCGATTACTGCTCGCAGCTCTTCGGCTGTCACCGACAGAACGCGCGAGCGATACTTTACAAACATCTCCTGCGATACACCATAGAGGAACAAATCGATGCCAGTGTTTCCAGGGGCTATAGGAGAGTCAAGCTGCTGCAGTACACCCAATTTTGCCTCAAATATCGTTTGTTGATCGAGTTTACTACTTTCCCCTTGAAGCCACTCATAAGTTTTATCAAAAGCATCCAAAGTCTTTGTAGAGTGCGGGTCACGATAACTGAAGAACGAAAATATACCATCAGAACCAATTTTGGCACCTGCGCCATATGCTCCATTTTGTTCACGAACCACAGGCAAAAGATACTTGGCAGATACAAGTTTCGCAAGTACGCGCAGTACGGGATGATCTTCATGCAAATATGGAACGGCAAAGAAAGCTTTTGCGCAATAGTTAACAGGTATATTCATAACATAGTGTTGAAAACTGGGTTCCAGCAATTGCAGTTCACTCTTGACATTCATGTGTTCGAGCGTGGGTAGATTTTTAAGGAACGCTTTGTAATGTTCAATGGCTGTCGGTTGAAAAGCCTCAGAGCTGTTAATGGCAACACGCATATTACTTTTGCTAAAGACCTTTGACCCAATGTCTTTTAATTTGTCGCGGATGGCTTCCGTACTATTCTGTTGGGTATACTTTTTCATAAACTCAATGTGATCAACACCTGACAATAGGGATTTTAGTTGTGCAGCATCACTAACCAACGCAGCAGAGCTTAGCATGGCGTACAAGTGCCCTGAACTTGCGATTCCAATTGATATATTAGAAATATAGTTTTCAATAAGCATCTTAAGGCGATCCGTATCGTCCAACCTAAAGTTTAGCAGCAATTCTTCGCTGAGGGCAAACATATCCGCAATATTCTTGTCGAGCGCGTGCGTGTTCATCATTAAACCCATCTGATAAGACTTGGCATCCTTCACATTTTCGACGAAATTCAATTTAAAATCAATGCCAGCAGTTTTGGAAAGAACCAATTTGTCGAAATCGCGGTAGTTGTGATTTTTGGTGCCCATGTCATTAATAACGTTACAAAATAATGGTACGAGCATAACTTCATCTCGGCTGAGTCCTGTTATATTGAACAAACACTTAAGGTAGGAAATTTCATTAGTGGGAACCTTACACAGCTGCGTGGGAACATTTTCAATAGTTTTGGTTTCAATAGTAGGTAATTTAGGTGGCTCCTTAACATCGTTCAACGATAGACACGGCAACATATCCGTATTTTCTGTTGCTTTTTGAGACGCATCCAGTTTAATCCCATTTTCATATATTTCTTTGCGTTTTTCGATATCAAGCGCATTTACTTTCTGTTTCAGCATCTCAGCCTCAGCCTGCTTGAAGTTCTCCTCATACATTTCGTCCGGAGACATAGTAAGTGTTAGTTTATGTGTGTTGTTTGTAAAGTATTTTTCTATTTTTTGTTGGAAATAATTTTTGTTCTCCTTAAGTTTGCATCGCAAATTGGCTATCATTTCTGAAACCCGCAGATTGCCGACAACGTCACCATCATGATTCCACAGAGACGTCGAATTAAATAGCAAGGCATTTCCAAAGTGCGGCGTCTGATGCTTCAGAGATAATTCTAAATTGTGCAAAACACTTTCCACATGCTGAGATTCAAAGCCTTCTTCGATGGTTTTGTGCACAGTTTGATCAAAAAGTTCGTTAAATTTTTTAAAATCTTCAACCCTTAGATCTTGCAGACCTACAACAAAATATGTATCCTTGCAATCAGAGGAATATCCTGTACTCTGATTATAGCCGCCAGAGAAATTAGGCTCTATTAGGCTTTTATAGAAAGCTGAATTGGGTCCGCGAATCAAAACTTCGGATAGTACGTTTAATTCAAAACTCTCCTGTATATCGGTTGAATCACACATCAGCAGGGCTATAGCGATTTGATTCTGTCTGTCAAAAGTAGCACCCATACTGTCTAGTCTACTGGGTATGTGTACATTGCGTGGATGTGACCAAGGCTTCTGTCTTGGTATGCGGCTATATGAGTTATCTATGCATTTATGTTCAGATAAATATTCCTTATCAACAAATGCAAGTGTTTCCATTACGTCAAATGATCCGTAGCAGAACATACGCGCATTGCTTGGATGATAGTATTTGCGATGGAATTCAACCAAATCTGTATGCGTCAATTTAGGAATTTCCAGGGGGTTTCCGCCCGATACATAGCCGTACGTGTGATCAGGAAGCATGTTATTGAGGAGGTTTTGTATAAACACCTGAGAGTTTTCGGAGAAGGCTCCCTTCATTTCATTATAAACAACTCCTTTTATTATGAGCTCAGATTCTCGATTGCTTAATTCCTTGTGTTCAAGACGCCAACCTTCTTGCAGAAAGTCCAGATACGATAAATTTGGTCTATAATATAAAGAAGTTAAACAATATTGACAAAGTTATTCCCTTAACTACATACCTAAATACCGCATCCAAGTAAATCTTTTGTAGATTCCTAAAATCCACCTCGTTCATGGTTGAAAATGGATACAGTGTGTAATCCGGTCCAGTCATAGCATTCATAAAAGTAGCAACTGATCGATTAAGCATTTTAAAGAATGGATCGCGGACTGGAAAGTTTTTTGATCCGCATAACGCGAGGTGCTCCAATATATGCGGGAGTCCAGTGGAGTCAAAAGGGGTAGTACGAAAATTAATTGAAAATACATTATTGGCATCGTTGCGATCGATATACCAAAACTCCGTCCCTGTGCCCAAATGCCGCAGAGTACATGACGTTAGCTCAAAGTCGGGAATATACTCGACGCGCTCGCATTGGAACCCATGGTATATTTTACCCTCACTGTATTTGTAATTACGACCTGTAATAATATGGGGTATATCTCCTTGCAACGCTAGTTTAGATTCCGTGGTGGCACACCTCTTGATCTCGTCAACAGTGAACGATTTCACATTTCGTCTGGACGATTGCCCATGCAGTACTCTGATAGGGCGCGGCACCGCCTTCAACCATGGTAAACGTGTGAACATTTTTGTTCTGTGCGAGTCTATAAATGATAAGTACACAATACAAGTTGCAGATGTTATCCAGATCAAAACATCAGGTGACAGGAATTATAATAAACCAACATAAAACACGACACGAGTTACATCAGCCGGCATTCATAAAGTTTGTAAGTACACATCCAAATATGTACGTATGTGTGTGTCTTAATTTATTTTCTGTTCCTTTCTATATACGATAAATTTACTGTTTTTGACTTAAAATCTGATTGAAATGCCGTACACTTTATATATTCGATTTTATAAATTGAGTATATGTTTATTAATAAGGCACAAGACTTACCAACTGCAGAAATCTTATAACTTAGAATTCAGTGGCCTGGAATCTACTTCGTATCTATCGATATATCGATATTCAATAATATATAAATAATACAATTTCATCTCTGCCAAAATACTGATTCAGTTCATTTGAACGATTAATACATGTAACTATCAAATTACTATTTAAATTTAAATAATCTAAGTAAAAGTAATGTTTACCAAAGTGCTTGAATTTTAAATGAATAAAGCGCCCAGAAAAATGGTTCTAAATTTGTATATGGTATTTTGGTCAGAAATAAAATTTTTACACAGATGTTAAGGCTGGATGGATTGAATAAACACAAATCTTTTTCTATAATGCTTTACATGTTTGGAATATTATTTTTCATGTTACATGATTCGCATTACTTTTGAAATCCAGTCGAGTAACTTCATATTACAATCATAGATTTCGCAACCGCTCGATTTAGTGATCGCCTTTTCGGCCAGTATGTAATCATAAGCCTCTGAAGTATCTGCATTCAGCGACGTAGAGGGACTGTTATTATATGAAATAAATGTTTATAAATCTGCTGTTCAGTAGTAGTAGAAAATTAATAGTTTACCCAAACAATAAATGCAGCAGCTCTTGTACCACGCTGAAGTCTTTCGAAAACTGAATTCTATTGGCTTCGCAAATAGCTTCCAGCATGCACTCATGTCCGTTATATCCGTATCTACGATGAAGATCTCTATAAATCAAATACAATCCAATAGCATATTGCTCACCCGTTTAACATGTGCTCAATATATGCGTAAATTTGCCAACGCATCTGGGTGGGCTTCATTTGCATCTGACGAATGTCAATACCGTCCAGAGTTTTGTGTTTGTATTCCGGTAAATATGGGTTTTGGCGGTACACACTTGCATTGTAGGGCAGAAAGAATTCCGCTTTTAATACATGACCGACGGTAAGCGATTCATACGACAGATCAGCAGGAATACCTATTCCAGCAATAAACTGACATTCGACAGTAATTAATTAAGCATGTATAATTTTAGTGCTAAACTGATTTTATTTACCTGATGCCTTGTCGGAGCTTGACGGGGAAAGATGAGAAACCGTTTTGAGCGCAGGGCCCTTTGCTCCCCTAACTGAGCAGGCAATGCCATATACAAAAGACCTAAGAGATACCACAGAGTTCCGCGCATATCGCTGGACTGAGTACAACTGACAAAAGTCTTGCAACCGAAACTTCTTGGATTGCCCACAGTAATTAACAGCTTACTGTTAGAATTCTAATCGAACACCATCACCTTTTGTTTAGATTTGTAGAACTAAGGCAATTGGCAATTCGAGCTGTGAAAAGTTTTTCACAAATGTGCAGACCTTATTGACACAAAATTATTATTACTGTTATATTGCTTAATTGACAAACATTTTGAAATGTTTGCTTTAACACATTGGGAGTTGCAACTTGTTTAAATAAATCTCTTGTTAGTTCCTGAATAAATTCAAACGGGTAAGCTGGGTATTACATTATGTGATCCGGGTTTCTTTCGAATGCATTTTACTAGCATTAACGTAAACTAAATTTTTCATAGAGATTGGATAATCAAACAAGAAAATTATATCCTCGCAAATGTTGCATAATTCGTGGGACAGCACAAGTTTCGTAGCAAACAGTCTACGTTCATGTGCGCGTGTTAGTTCAACGCTGAAATCACCAGAAACTGGGTGACTGTACTAAATAGCTCCTTATTCGAACTGGGTATAAACTTCTTTTCAGGTATAACTATTACAAAACACGGTAATAAGTTTCAGTTATGCGTTTAATATATATTCATAATATCCATATGAACAAATATTTCATAAGTTAAAGTCAAACTGATTATTATTGGTTGTATAAAAAAAACCAGCGATATATGCAAAAGGCATACAGTATTTATTGGTTTTTGTTATCATAATTTCATAGATTATTTCATAAAATTTACATATAAAATGTGTAAATAAATGATACGACAAGGATTGAATAGGCTTAACGATCTTGTATAATGAAAATGTCACATTCATTTGGCGCGGAAGGCTGGAAATACTTAGAATACTTGGGGCGGTCAATATAAGCGTAGTTACGAATACAAAATTAAATTTAATAGGTACATAAGATTAAAACGTACTAAGGAATACTTAAATGAAAATTAAATTAGACATACGTAATTTCGAAAGCTGCATGTAAGTAGAAACATAAAATACATTTACATCTGTACCGACGCCCTTGATCTCTTAAATGGTAAATTATATTTTAATTGTGCTTGTGAAACTCCTCCATACAGAGTTTGCAGCTCCAAGAGCCTTCTGGTGGCGTTACCAATGGCGGCGACAGACAATACATATGGTAACCGCGATCACAGTCATCGCAGAAAAGCAATTGATCGTCATTGTCGGAGGTGCCACAAATCGAACAATATTTACATTCAATGCACTGCCAGCGGTAGCGCTTAACCGATATTATCATGTTGGGCGTAAACTGAAGACACGAAGGATGACCAGAACGACCGCAGTCGGAGCAAGACACTAATTCCTCGGGCATATTTGTTTTCTTGTTTTCACGTTGGTCACCCAAACAAAAGTCGCAATAAGGTGAAGGCAGCGCCACTTCACGATCTGTCCGCAATTTAAGTTTTTTCGGACTTGCCAACGGATTAGCTGGAGTCGCATTTACAGGTGCGTATATAGCTGGACTAGCAGTGGATGTTGTAGACATCGCCATGCTAGCCATTGTGGCTAAAGGGATTGAATCATTTGAAGCGCCACCATCATTCAGTGAAGACTTATCAAACGATGAAGAAAGTGTTGGCGTCATGCCCAGAGCCGACTGTGAGGTTTCATCAATAATGGGAATTGGTGATGCTGAGTTAGAATGCGTTGCATATAGTCCCGTAGCCGCTGCTGCGGCTGCGGTGCTGGCTGCGTGTGCAACAGCTGCGGCAGCCGCTGCAGCTGCAGCAGAAGTATTTGCATTATTGCCAGCGCCACGTCTTCGTCGATCTGGTGTGTCCCCTTCAGCTGCATTTCGACGACGATTGCCTGCGATGTAATAATGAAGAATGAAGAAAAATAAAAAACAGTTTAAATATACACTAGTAAACAATTAGACACATGTTTCTTACCGCCTCCCTTGCGTCCACGCTTCGGAGTCCCATCCACATTTGCATTTGTACGACGGGGTCGCGAGCCGCGCTTTCGTTTTCCTCTACTGCTGTATGACTCGTCAAAGTCATTGTCAGAGTCAAAGTCGTCTTCATAGTCATCGGCATGATGGTAATGAGACGAATCCATATCTTCGTGGAACCAATCTTTCTCGGCATTTGCATGAGAGTCCTTGCTGTCATTGTCACCTGATGCGCCCATTGAGTTGCCATCAGTAGCCGCGATAACTACAAATAGAATTGAGAGTTCGTTTCAAATTAAATTTACATATTAACATAAGACATACATATGTATGTACGAATTGGTTGCAAATACACGAACGTGCACACAATATATAAATCAGCCCCCAATACGCTGTGTAGAAATGCTGATGTCTTTTCTTATGGGGTGGATACGCGTTATGTACAGACATACACCACATGTAAAAACACTCACAGATTAAAACATATACAGCTTTATAAAAGCACACATGTTTATCTGAGTTTATGTTGTTTAAATTTAACAGTGGGTCAAATGGAATAAGATTCTATTCAAATAATAAATAGTACAATAATTTAATAGTTTAATGATGATATTAGCCAAATTAATATAAATAATAATATTTATTTAAAATATATTGTATTTTTAATTTTATTTATAATTTGTTAACAATTTCTTAAAATATCATTTATAGTAGAACTTAATTATTGCATCCACTATAATCAAACAATACAGAATTGTTATAAGTTGGCGGTTTTAAGAGTGTAATGCCACCATGCAACGTTGGTGGTGGTGGCACTGATGAGAATGTGGCTGAACAAAGGCAAAGCAATTGTAAGAGATTTATTGATTTTACTACGGCTTTTGTAAGATGCATATGCATATATGTATTTATTGGTATTTAAGTGCATACATGTCTCATAAAATATATATGTGTGCGAATCTTACCTGCACTTTCGGCCTGATGGTGATCACGTACATTGACCGTTCCAGGACCTGAGGTTGGCACGTGATGGTGCTGATGTTGATGCTGGTGAGCGAGGTGATGCTCCCGGTACTGGTAAGCGCGGTAGCTATGATGCGGATTAAGTAAATATTGGCGTTTTGGTTTACGCCACCGTGCAGAAGGATATGTGTAGATTTGCCCATGTCGAAAGCCGGGCATTCTCTGCTTTCGCTTCATAAAAAGAGCGCAATGCGTCTGTGCGACGCCTGTCTGGGGGTCGAGGAACGGCATTCGAAGGCGTCGCTCAATGCAAAGCCGCGTGTTAAAGTTCTCGCTATTCTCGAGTATTTCTTTATAAGCGGTGTCATTTAAAAAGTTTTGAATCTTTTCAAAGTTTCCAATGTTTACTACCGCGATCTCGGAAGCCATATTGTTACCGTCGGCGTCAGTGTAAAAGCAATGCGATGCACCCGCAATATACAACAGATTATTTTATTTATAATATAAACAAATGAACACCAGAATATTGTATGGAAATATTTTTCAGCAATCCAAGCACAATTAAATACCAGAACCACACATTTTTTTCTACATTTGCTTTCGCAAACAAGTTTTTATGCCACAAAACAAGAGACTCTCCAGAGTTGTCGTATCTGTATACAATTTCAAAAAGAATAGTGGCAACGCCAACGCACAAAAAATGTCTTTGTTATTGACCTGGTCACATTGACCGGGGCGTGTTTTGTGTTTTCTGACTCAATATTTTGTGTATAAATTTGTTGACTTTTATGAATTACCTAGTATTAATTTGTTTGTTATTAAAATTAGAATAAAGACAGAAAATAAATAGCCATGGGTGCGTCCAATCGCAGCACACGAGTTGCTTTTGGCATATCTGCAGTCTCGTTTCTGCTTTTCATTATTGCCTTTGCTACGCCCTATTGGCTCGTCACTGATGGTCGTCTTCAAAATCCACGCTTCACGAACCTTGGTCTGTGGGAGGTATGCTTCAACCACTTCCAGGACATCCACCGGTTCTACGACACTGACTTCAGCGGCTGCATGTGGGTCTTTGAGGAGGAATACTACATAATACACGACTTTCTACTACCAGGATTCTACATTGCCGTCCAGCTTTTTGCCACATTGTGTTTTGTAATGTGCTTACTTGCTTTGCCCCTTACGTTGTCCTTTTTGCGTACATCCCGCGATGACGACCGCTATGTCGTACTGCTACTCACTATTGGAACCTGTCAAGTGATTGGATCAATTTTTGGTTTCATCGCAGTCGTGATTTTCGGAGCCAAAGGTGACTCTCGTGATTGGATGCCCGGCTGGCAAAACAACGATATGGGGTGGTCCTTTGCCCTTGCCGTAGTTGGCGCGGTAATGCTGTTGCCCGCAGGTATACTCTATTTAGTGGAAGCTCGCCGAGAACGATACAAACGACTCAACGAAATCAGCAACCGGGATGTGAGCGAGTACGGCGATGATTATTATCAAAGCCAAGCCGCTGCTGCTTCGACATCTGCGCCCCCGGCGCAACCCGCATATTTTGCTCCTGAGCCCAGTCGTCCACGCCGCCCTCAACCAGGACGTCAGCCATCAGCTCCACCTCAAGGCAGCATCCAAACGGACATATAATATAATATGCACACAGGCACAACCTTAAGTGAATGAAAATCTGCTTACACATCAACAAATGAGGGCTATTCCGAGTCTCAACGATAAGTGTCTTAAAATCTGCCTACACATCAACAAACGAGGACTATTTTGAGTCTCCAAACGAATATTGTTACATATCCGTCCAATTATAGAGGCATTTTTGCCTCAGAAATGCGAACTATTATCGAATATAAAAATAATTTTTAAACATTCCACATTTTATACAAACTTTTACAAATGTTTTATCAAAATATTGTCTTACATTGCATGTACGTATTTATTTTAATAAAATGGTTTACCATAAACATTAATCATGATTAATTAATAAATTCACCTTTATTTAAATTTACAGTTGAAATAACATATTTCAGGCATACTTTATTTAAGAATATTGACTTTAAACTATTTTTATCATGCTTAATCAAGTTCTTCTATGACATGAAAATATCAATCGGTTATTAATAACCAAATAACCGTTCCGTTTATATTTAGATAAATAAATCCCTTTTTCATTGATTTACCTTTAAACAGGATCATTTTCGTTATGTACATAGGAACAATGCAAATTTAAAGGTATGAGGTTTCTAAATCCTTTTATCAAGGGCTATCAATTGACTAGAAGAGAATTATATTAGGGTCAAACGGCACTAACGGATGACTGTTTTATCCAACGCTGATCACTTTGCTCATCGCCTTTCCGTTCAAATACTATGAAAAGTTCTCGTTGCTGGACCTCATCAGCAAGTTGCTCCCGTAAAAACTGGAGCATGTCCGTCTCGTTTCCAAGCAGATCCGGCTGTCGCAGTTTGGAGTCCAAGTTGTAGTAAAAGTCCCCTATGCGACGCACTGCTATCCAATGTCGTCTTCGTAAAGGTAGTGTTATAATCCCAAATTTGTAATCCGATGGAATGTTTAGTATGAAGCCAACAATTGTGTCCAAATCAATAATGGACGGATCTCTGAATGGTATTGGAGTTACATATGTTAGGCATTCATTGACCATACATTTAAGATTTATGGTTGGTACAACTACTCACTTTCGTTTATCAAACCAAATTGCCTCACAGTTTCGCCTTTGCAACGCAGTCATTATGACATTGATATCATAATTTCCAAGTCCCAGCACGGAGCGATGTGGATTTATCCAAACATTTGGACTTAAATTATTACAAATATTGTCCAGTTCATCCTTTGTGAAAGATTGATCGCCTTGAAAAAGATTATTTAGTGCATGTAGGGCACATAATTGCCTCATTTGCTTTTCGTGATAAACAGCTGATGTTGGCATAGATATTTTTAATAATAACAATTTATGATTTAAATAAAGCTTCTTCTGTGCTGTTGACAATCAGCTTGTGTATGTAAATATGTATATTGTAAGTATATACATATATTTATGGGTATGCATGATACACGTTACGACCTCCTATAATATGAAATAAAATTAATTTTTAAAAATTTGACTAGATCTGAAAATGAACACACATTATGTACTCAGTACAATTCTTGTTTCACTTATATATATTATTGAGATAGTATTTTCATATAAATATTTTATTATTTATTGCTGGCCATATTCCATTTAAATTGACTGATAGTATAACTAATTGGGATATATTTGCTTTTAAACTAGTATTTTCAGTATCTAAAAAGTATTAGTAAATTGAAGAAATCCACACTTGGTCACACCAAACTCACCACAAGCTGTCACATGATTTTCACCTGACATTTGTTAGCTTCTGCGAAAAAATCTATCGACGAGAATTCCAATTTAAAAGGGAAGTAAAAACACCCCCGTCGAGAAGCGATTAACAAAGCTAGCAAAATGAAAATTTGTGGTCCGAAATGTTCCCTTTGCGGATTGATTATCTCCGTTTGGGGCATTGTGCAGCTGGTAAGTGTGGTGACTGCTGATATGGGTTTGTTTTGTTGGGTCATACGGGGCAGTCACAAGACCTCATTTAAAAATGCTTAAGTATTTCTAATACAATAATATTTTATTTGTAGGTGCTCATGGGTCTGTTCTTTTACATACACAGTGTGGCTTTGATTGAGGACTTGCCACTCGGGGAGTACAAAACTTTGGACGCCTTCTATACAGCTGCGAATAGTGCATATAGTCAGGTTGGTTTTCAATGTCAGTGTAGATGGTCTTTGTGTATATGCGTATCTACAGCATATATAACCACATATATTTGGTATTTCCTTGATAGTTTTGAACCTAATAATGCAAATAAGTGATAAACAATATGATACTAAATACTAAATTCTTATGTACATATATATAGATATGATTATCAATTATTGCTGACCATATCCAATTTTATTTCAGAATGCCTACAACTGCTGGATTGCGGCATGTATTTACGTGCTGACTCTGTTGCTCTCTGCGCAACAATTCTATATGAATAGCAGAGTAACTGCCAACTAAAATCTGTGCTTCAACTTCAAAATACATGCTGCTTTTTGTGAGCGGAATAAACCTATAAAACAAAAAGTAACTTGTGCAATCGCCGCAGATCGCATCTACCACATTTAGTATTGGAATGTTTTAAAGTTGAAGAATTTGTTTATTTACTGTATAATATCCCCAAAGTTTTGTTGCTAAAGTTTAAATTGAATTGAATATTATAATATTTAAGTAAAATGTATGTATGTATATATATGTACGTAATACAATTGTTTTGTTCATGATAATTACATTCCTTTGTTAATTCTATAATTTCTTCGTGTCGGTCCAACTTGTAAAGCGAATTAAGTCAACAAGAACAACAGTTTATCACTAAATCCGCCATTACTAAATACAATCTAAAATTAATCAGTATCCAAATTGTAAGTCAGTTAAACAAAGTGTAAAAATGTATTCCGAACCCGATGCCTACATTGAAACAAGTTATTGCTAGCTTTGCGGTATTTCTGGGGGTCATCTTATTTTCGTTTAAACTGTTTAAAATCTACGAAATAAATATATATATTGCACTATAATACGCGTATGTCGTTATTTTCCTTATATATACAGATAATACTTCGAACTATGAGAAATCAATGTGAATACTAAGTTTGTTGAAAAGTGTTATGGATACGTCATGGACTCCATAAGGTTTGTAAAGCGAGGTTTGTTATGGAAAAATGTTTCTGTTAAAATGAAGGTAGCATGCAGAACGAACCGTAGCCAACCTGTGGGTCTGAGCAATCATATAAGTAAACCTAATCAGTGTTAATTCACCTGTTTTAGTCTTAGTGTAATCTTTCTAAAATATGGAATCTCAACAATTACCTGCATTGAAAACTGCAGCACAGAGACATTCTTAGTTAGTACAAAAACGAATCGCGTCTAATAAATACGGAAGAAAGAATAAATAACTTTAAAGTAAATTATTAATTTTTCCATCTGCGTGATTGCCAAAAAATAATTCTTTATGCTGTTGAAGAGGGATTACTACATAACAAGCTCTAATTTGTTGTTAACTTTTCTTGCTTTTCACACATTAATGAAATGACAGGAGGGTCAAATTCTTGAAGTTTAATAAAATACAATTAAGAGATGTAGGTAGTAAAATATATATATTCTGATCAAGGTCAATAGCCAAGTTAATTTAACCCTTTTACAAGTAGATTCTCCTATAATTGGTAACTCGTTCCGTTTGGTGATGGATACCAAACTTGTATTTCCTTTTGATTATTTCAGATTTTGGATACCTCTCCTCATTACCCCACAATCGATAAAAAAAAACGAAAAAGGTCAATTACTGTGATCCTTGCACCTATGAGATGATCTATGACAAGTTTCTAAACTTTGGCACTGCCTCGGCGAATCAAATAAGAAAAAATCAGATAAGACAATATTCATTATTGCTTTCCCACTTTGTATTCCAATTATGTACTAAATAAGTCAAATTCTTGATAAATTTTCGGTATTTATTAATGTATTTTATGTATATATAATACATACTTATGCGTATTTTATTAATTATGTATATAAATTAAAAATAATATATTTGAATATCAGATTTGATTATTAATTAATTTTTAAGATATTTTCGACAAGTTGTCCTTAACAATCATTGTAACAGTCCTCAAAATACTTTATAGCGCAAATACTTCAATACGAATTTATACATACATATGTATAATACGTAGAGTTAAGCGGAGTAAATGGACTAGAGCTAACAATTACATACAGATGCAATTCTTAAGACAAAGGTATATATTCATGTTTTAAATTAATTATCAACAAGAAATATTATATACTATATTCCACATTTATCTACAATGTACATTTATACCAAAGCAAGAGTATTTAGATACGAAAAGGAAGAATCTTCAGAAGAGAAGGTAGATTATTTGGTATTTTTGTTAGATTTTAATGGGTACTTTTCAAAATAGTGTTAAGATGAGATTTTAAGGAGAGAAAGCTCAAATACTGTTATCTATTAGAGGCGATAGATTAAGTTTTGAAAACTCTTGGTTTAGCAACGACTTATTTTGATTTGTGTATATATATAAGCATAGATTGGATATAAATAATGGTGCTCTAGCTCTTTATTTTAGATTTATTCGCTCTTGATTACAGCTCGATGATCGTGACGATTTTCGATTGATCGATTCCAGATATGCTCCTGGGGTCCAACCTTCTGAATTGCTATCTGTTGAATAGTAAATTTATTGTTAATTTTATCTAAAGCAAAGCAAGCTTTTAGAGCACAGCTCTTTGTAAGATATTACCTAAGACTCGGACGTACCACCAGCCGGCACAGCCCACTTTTAATAGCTCGATAGCTTCGCCTTCTCGCATCGAAACTTCCGAGTGTCCCATAGCCGTATAATCAGCCAGGGCAATGAATTTACTGCCCTGAATTAAAATGTTTATAAATAATTACTATGCGTCAGTCAGAATTAACATTCAATACATAGTAAAAAGGTGTAACAGGCATTCATATATTCGAATTTCTTTAAATTACAACTATGAATTAAGATACAATTTAAGCATCAAGCGGTTGTTAGTATAGCTTAAAAAGTATTTCCAAACACCCTAAGAAAAATATACGTAATATTCAAATAATTATTATTTATAATTATGCAGTCCTTGGAAGACGAATTGTCTTTTAGTCAGAGAGGCAATTGAATAAGGAGATCCCGGGTTGAACTCTAGACTAGGGTATATATGTTGTGTTGTTCCCCTAGGTAAGACCTTGGTTGTCAGTGATATTTGAATAACTAAATTCCATTTATATATCCATTTACTTTATGGCAATTTGTTATCAATATAGTTACATAGTATTTATAACAGTCACATTTAAGAAATATACATATATTATAATTGTTATATGTTTTACACAAATAGTCAGTTTACTAACTAGTCTAAGAACAATCGAACAATCGAACAATCGAACATTATAAAGAGAAAGTATTGAATAAGCAATAGTATGTATGTTATATAGAAATTGTATCTATATCTATCGAAATATCCTACATACTTAATTAGTTGCATCTGGCATTATGTTGAATGAGAGAAGCAGACACATACATGCGTTCTTAGTTCGTGAATGAATTCTTTTATTGGTTACTAAGGTTTGGGGTTAAATCGTAACCATATATGCAGAATGTACTTATATATTAATCACATAGCGGGTGTTATTTCAGACGATTAGACGCATACGATAACAAGCATCACTTGAACACTAGGAAAAGGCGTGCATACTAGAGGGGATCATACCTAGCAATATTGTTACAGTAAGTATTCTTTATGTGAGAACCACACCTCAGTGATCAACGGAAACATAAAACTTAGAGTTGGATTTGTTGTTGCGTGCAAAAGACGCGGAGGACGAGGCTCCATCATTATTGTATGACGCCCACTGCGTCAGTAGATCCAGGAAGCCCTGTTTGGAGATGGCCGATTGTGTTCAATGTACAACACGAATGCACATATATATATATATATATTTATGTAGATATATGCAGGATTTACGAGTACGTCAACGTACGTGTTTGATTTTATGTTTAAATTTTACCGAATTATTTGGTGTTTGTTTGTTCATAGAAGTAAAAAGATAAGCCCAATATTATCCAACAAGACCATTAAAATATAACAATATTTGATTTGATGCGACTACACAGTTAATAGATATATAATAAAAATAATAAAGAGTTTAAATCGGTATACCGAAATCTACTGATTTCTTAATGTATATTTTATGATTAAGTAAATTATTTAGAAATAAATGTCTTTCACATGTATTTGAAATAATAAGTTACTAATATAAAAAAGTTAATATTTTAAAATGTATTATAATAAAAGTTTTATAAGAGGCAGACAGACCAGGTGGAAAAAATACAAGCAGAATGACGCTACATGTCCCATCACACAGCATTATCATAAATCACTCGCGACTTGCTAATTGGTTAAAAGCCATTTCTATAGCACAAAAGGTTTAGTTACCGGCGTGCTATTATCCTCGTGCACAGACATTTCGTCCTCGCTATTCGAATAGTCCGAGCTCCAACCGCATGCCTCTGAATGATCCCCGTCAACAATACCACTGGTCGAGTTGGCACCGCCGGCTACAGCAGGGCCGTTCTCCTCACAACTGCAGTTGGAGTTGCGGTTGGAGGACTCTGAGGAAGCGTCACAGTTGATTGTTCGATTCGGTGTGCCTAATATAATATTGGGTGTGTCCCAGGAAGTAGTTTGCTTGAGGCCTCGATGGTTCAAGCCATACTGCTTTATTTTCTCGCCCTTGAGTTCTTCGAGTTGATTGAGCAACACTCGCTTGATCTCTGTCACCCACTTATGCTTGACATCGAGAGAAGGTGCTTGCAATGTGTGCACCTCTTGACGGCCTTGCAGCCACACCTCAAAGCGTTTAGTGTCGCCCCTAACGGACTCCGTAAGGCCGATTTGTGACATCTGGAAAGAAAGTCAGTCAAGCAGCAGTATGGGGAAGTAGAAGAGGCATGTTACCTTAACGTGGTGCTTGAACTGGTAGGTACTTTTGTTGTGACCTGCTTTTGAGGTTTGCTTGCAGAATAACAGAGATTTCTGGTACAGAAAGATGTGCCGCTGCTGTGGCTTGATGCGCAGGCGAATATCCTTTTTGGACTCGGTCCACACCTGGAATGAGTCCTGTAGCAGCAGCTCGCCCTGCTGTGCCAGATCGGTCTGTGGATAAACGCTCAATTGAATTTCATACGAAATAAATTTTAGATGATTGCTTACTGGGAATCCTGTAATAGCCACTTGATGCATGGAATCATTCACACATTTGAGTACGATCAGCATGCAGTCGAGCGCCTTCTGCAGCTCCTTGGTACAACTACCGCTGTCACTGAACCGCAACAGGTCCTTCAGAAGCAACTGATATTTAGTGATTCGTTGCACGGGTTTCAGTAAATAGGCGGCTAGTGGGAGCTTGTGTCCCAATCTCTTTTGACACTCCTGCAAAAACAGGTGTGTGTCTACAAGAGTCTCCCGCAGGCGTTCGGAGCGCGGTATATTTTGGCAATAGAACGAGTACAGCCGATAGAAGGTATCACGCTGAAAGTGCACGACAATTTAACTCATGGTAGTTCTGATTGAGAGGGTCTCACTTACCCTTTGTACGAAACAAAGCGCTACAAGCTCTGTGGTTGAAATACAATTCTCTAGATCCTTGAGAAACACCTCGTTGTGAAAATTATAGAGCTCTTGAAGATTGCCAAAAAGTGTTTCTTCCTTGCCCTGCAGACTCGCCGGTACAAGGTGCATCAGCTCGTCCGATTGCATTTGGTCGAAATAGCCCTGCAAATGAATGAATAGAATAAAATTGTGAATCTTCATCTTTTAGGTTACAGTTACATGCGATTTGTCGTTATCAGAGAAGGCTCTTATTTTACTGCTTATGAACTGGCCAAATTTCTGATCCACATACTGTTCGACGGTGGAGTATCCCTGCGCCGAAACAAACTCCTTAAGAATTCGGTTGTACTTGGCTGGCTTAAATTTGGTGTTCCTAAATTCGGGAAGTTCTTTCGTATCGGCGGCACTACTGAAACTTTCCTCAAAAAACTGTCGACAGAAATTCAGAATTTCGCGGTACGAACTACTCCAATCTGTTGTTGACTTGGGTAAGGCAAGAGACATTTCTGTTCCCGGAGTACGAATTCTATTTACTTTCAGATTGGGTAAAACATTGAGATTGTTTTTCATGTTTGATCGGCAAGAGCTGCACATTTGGGTGTCAAAGGCAGGCACTTGCTTAGGACCTTTCAATGACTTTGGCGTCGAGAGCGCCTTGGTATTATTAAGCAATCCCAAAGAGCTTTGAGCCCGCGTCAACGAGGACGAAACGGACATTAGGCTCTTCGGCTCGCCGTCTTCTAGGTATGCCAGTATATCCATGTAGTTCTTACGCTCCAGATAGTCCTTAAACTCTGTATCGTTCTCTATTTCGGAGTAGCTATTGGACTCCAGGTAGTCCTTGACCAATCGATATTCCAAAGACTCGTCACAACTGGACAACTCAATGAGTTCCTTGAATACGGTGCGTTGCTGATCCTTTAGGCGCTGAAGGCTACTGCTATTTTTCATAGGAAAGGTGGCCGTCTCCTGCGCCAGCCCACCTCCAGGTGCCACCTCGGTTGATTCTAGCCGTCTGTTACTAGCAGAGAATTCGCGTTCCTCACACTCTTGGAGGGAGTTGATGATCTTGATAGTTGACTTGCCATTAAGTATATTGTGAGTGGCAAAGTTGCACAAGTTCGTGCCAAATATGTAGTTGCCGGTAAGAACCGTACTGAAGCTATCAAAACGTGGCCGAAAATCTGAGGGAGAATAGCTAACCCCACCGCAGGATGCCTGCGAGTCGAAGAGCGAGCCTTGAAACGAAAGCGGCGAGTCGCGAACTCCACTTGCTTCAGCTAACGGTAGATTAAACCGTTTGATCAGAGAGTCGCTAAGCTTCAGATTGAATCGTCCGACAATATTACAAGCCGTATTCTGTACCCGCCGCAGCCGGAATGAGCTCTGTGCTCCCGGCGTCTTCGGTTTTGAAGCTTTTCGCAGATCGTAGCCTCCGTAACGCATATCTGTGGCCGTTGGATTCGATTCGAACTACCGGACTTGGATTTGCTGTACCGTCGCGCACAAGAGCCGATTGCTAAATGATCACCGGTATCTAACTGAGGACTGTAGGCCACAAGATCTGAACTGGTTACAAATTATAAGTAGAATTTTCTTAATTCGATGCGCTGCCACACATAGTCTAATGGGTTTAATGCACTAATTACATGAAAATGCATTCAAGCGCTGCTGAGCACCAACAAGAACTATCAGCTCTACAGCTCCATTGGATTCAGTTCGCTGACCACTGGGCAGCTTCAAAGACTTAGATTTTATGCTTCGTGATTTTCTGGAGGCTTTTACCGTTGCCTCGTGCTCTTTCGCTAGGTTTCACACATTTAACGCGATCTATCAATCTCAATCTCAATCTCAATCTGAATCTTCATCTCTTAGCCTAATACATTAACATTGATTTGATATTTTATTTACCTTTAGAATCGAACTCATTTCGTTTACATAGATCCGCTCGGTCTCCAAAAGCTCAGAGAGTACGTGACCTCGTTTGAGCTTCCTTGCCTCAACGTCCTGAAAATATATCGATATTTATATTCTTTTGTATACCCTATTTTGAATTAAGAATAGGTAGTCTATAATCTAAAAAATACTGAATTTAAATTTTATTTTAAGCTTAACTCTAAATAAATTAGTTTATATTATTGTTCTGAAACTTTTAACAAAAGCTTATAATAAATATGAAAAAATGAATCTAATGTAATCGTTTTACTCACCTGTTGATTCTGCATGTTTTCGCCATTGTCTGGACTCGAGCCGGTATCGCCGTTTAACGAAACGCCCGAGTCAATGACACCGTCCATAGATCTGGGTCGTAACTCATGTATACCAGTCTGTAAGGAACGTACAAAATATCTATGAATTCATTGAAAGTGGGGATTATTGAGGTTATGCTACAGTGAATGTCTAGATATGAGTGATTTTTTGGGCATGTTTTGAACATAACCCTAAACACTGCACTAAAGGGAACAGCACTCAACACAAAAACACAGAAAAGAGAAATAAAAGCAGAGACCTGCTAATAGAAGACACAACGGTTGGCATACATCTTTGCCCGACAGCGATTTTTAACAAATCTTCAGGTTTCGGCAGCTTAGCAAATGCTGAGACTTTTCTAACTAGACAAAGTTTATTTAAATGTGGAAAACGGTTCTTTCTTGTTTTTTGTTTTTGTGGTTGTTGTTGTTGTTTTTTTTTTTAAATTCTGTTTTAGTCAACTTGGTTGGCTTTCTGTTACCACTTTCGCTTCGGTGGGCTATCGTCGTGGCTTGGGTTGACCGCCTGCCGATGGGTCAGCTCGCTTGACTTTCCATGGGCCACGCTTTTGTGGTTTCATTGCTTAATAAGAGCTCCCCGTGTTTTATGACCCACAATCTTGTTCAACTCTAGACTAATTACCCAGTTACTTGTGGATTCTAAGCTGTGGGAGGCTTTAATTACTTTAGCAAACCCATTGCCGCTTTACCCAGTGTGTATATTAGATAATTGCTGCCTAGTCTTGGCGCTTTCTAAATCTGCCAAATTGGCCAAGTTAGCTGCTCACAGTCTGTTTCTAATTTTAATTGCATACTCGGCTGCATGGCTAGAATTAACTCAGTTCCTTGACGTGTTTCTTGTTTATAACAAGGTCTAGTAATCTTCACTTTTAAGATACAGTTTTTCATTTTCATTTTGGTTGCCTTCACTTTCTACTCTTTGAAGAAAATCTGTTTAAATGGAACACAAGGCTACTAAAAAAAAAGGGAATATCTAGCCGGCATTCCTTTATTTTCCTAAACTAACAAAATCGAGTATGCAGTAAACTCTAACCATGTGTGTTCGCCTAGGAAATACCTGAAGTTAAATTAGGGTATTAATTATAAAAATTAACGATGATATCTATCATTACCACCAAGCCTTATCGCGCATGCGTGATACCTTGTATGCCGCTTCAGATTTATTTGCTACGGTATTAAATCCGAAGACAATGCAAAATAATGATAATATGCAATCTATTCGGAAAACACATGAAGGTCGGCTGCGTATTCACAAGCTCAGATGAATCCAATTGGAATGCTTTCTTGGCTCCAATCGAGGTCAATAAGCACAAAGAAATTCGGTCTGGTGGGTACCGTTAGATCATCCACATTGGAATTTATAAGATGTTGGCGACTTACATTTTTTGTTATAGTTTTATTTGACGACTGCTAAGCGATGAAAATGGTAAGAAGCACTCTGAAAAGTCATAAAAGATTCTTGAATTCTCTTAACTGGACGATAACCAAAAGCAAAGCATTTGGCCAAATCCATTCGGCAATGAATTGGTAGGTATCCAATACAAAGGGAAAGTGAAAGGTGTTAGCGGTACATGCGGCACGCATCAGCATGAGAGTAAGAGTTTTCGAGAGAGTGGCAGACTTATGTATCTACCCATAAGCCAGGCACGTAAGAAGGGGGAGGGGGAAGGGGGCAGTTTAAGAGCCGAAGCAATGGTAAATTGTCGCTTAGCCTCGGATATAGTATTCAGACGGTGCTTGTCAATCGTGTCATTTTAACTAGTTGCAAGCAACGGCCCCCGGTCGCCAAGTCAGTGATAAACATGTATAAATATAAATATTTTGATGACATGTATGTAAAAAAAAAAATATATGCTGTTTTCGTAATTCGTTATGAAACCGCGAAATGAAAACCATAACGAACTATATGAAATGCTGGAGTGTTTGCTGTTGTTGTTGTTGTTGCTTTGTTAAATTTTTTGCTGTTGTGTTTATTAATGAAACGAAGCTTCCTGCCAGACGCTAACATAGTATACTACACGCCACCTTCACCTTTGATGGGTCTTCGAATGTGTGACTTTCGGTTAGGTAATATTCGTATACTACTTGCACACATTCACACTTAGTCTGTATATTCATCGGCTGCTCACATATAGAAATAAGCCACAAGGCACAGACGACCCGCTATCCAATTACTAGCTTCATATTAATTTTGGTGCTTCGTGTCATTGGAGCACACCTTTCTGCAGCAGCCTCAGCCGCAGCCGCAGCCGGAGCCGCAGGTGCATCCCTTACTTTAATTTCCGGATTTTTATTTCGAGTGGCACATTAATCAACCCGGACATCAACTATCACCAATTTTAACTTGTACTATGAGACCCAGATTTTATATTGTTTATCCAACATTCAAGTAGTCCAAATGTTTGCAGCCTACAGTGGAATATAAATATATACAAAATATGGTAGCTCAAGAAGGTTTACAAAATATACTTAAATATTCACAATATATCAAATATATTGTAGTACTGGCCAACGGAAAACCGAAAAATAACAAGTATTGAGGTTTTAAGCAGCAAGAAAATAGTTAAAATCCAGGTAAGCTTTGCATGCTGTTTGCATGATTAACGCTTCAAATATGTGTATGTGGCATATGTATTGGCCAAGAGCGCAAAGTATACGTCGTGGCGAGCGGAAACAAAGATCAGCAGATACAACCACTTTTTTTTTATAAAGCTTCCGCCTAATTAGAGGTGTATAATAATTGGGCCTGGAATGGCGCGCGAAGTTTGGAATTTTATGGTTCCTACCTTGCGCAGCAGTTTGTTGTTTCGTACAAACATCTCGACGCGTCGGCTCGGAATGGTATCCAATTTGCCTCTGAAGTCTCCCCCAAAGTAGGAGCAGTCGTCGTCGTCGCAGCTGGATATGCTGCAGCAGCAGTCGGCGCCGACATCGACTTCGATATCGTAGCACGCATTGTTCCAAAACACGCCTCCGACGGCATCGCAGCACTCGTTGGACAGACAATTTGGATTTTTGCCATTCTGTTCACCTGTGCACGAGCAGCAATCTTGCTCCGACTCGCACAACGAACTAGTGTCCCGGCATGAGCCGCCGCAGCCGGACGACGATGTCGAGGCGCCAGAGGATGGTCCAAGGCCGGAAACTGAGGAGCCCGTTCGGACAGTTCTATCGGCGTCGCCATCGCCCTCCTCGCCGCTGGTGCTGCACACAAAGATTTTGACGCTATTATTGTTGTGCATGCTAATGGGTCGCGGGGCAGGTGTTGCAGCAAGGACTGGAGCTAGCATCAGGGAGTCTGTCTCCATGTAGTCATCATCGGGATCAATGCATGACTCCTGTACCCAACTGTCGTCAATGCTGATGGTGGTGGTCGTTGACTTGGGTTCAGTTCGTCGATCCTTCAGGCTGTTCAGTTTTCGCTCGTTTTCAATGTTGCACTGCTTGATCTGCATGGTGGCGGCCGTGAGGAGCTCGTTTGTGGTTGCCTTGGTCACGTTTTTCTTGGCAAAGTTCTGCACGTCGTTGGGATCGGCCTGTGACTTGCTTTGCGGTATACCTGACGTTCTCTCACACTGCTTCTGCTTCTGCTTCTGTTTCTGCTTCTCGGGCAGTGGCGTTTCCAACACCTGCACACAACTAACACACTTTTCATTGCGCTGCAGGTTCGTCTGCTTGGTCAGCTGTTCCTTGGTGTCATTCGAAGAGGACACGCCGGAGTCCGAGCAGCTGTCCAGTGAGAAGCGTTTTAAGCGCTCTCCCTGCATTCCCTTCGCATTCGCACTCAGACCTAAACTCTGATGCTGCAGCTTGTAGCCGCTGTTGCTTTTACTCTCTGGAACGGCTTCTCGGGGTCCACCAGTTGCCAGCTGGTTGACAATGTGCAGCGGCTGACGCTTCTTGCGTATGTGGACACGCTCCAGCTTGGACCTTTGGAGCAAGGGAGGGCAGGCTGTAGCGCCGGGGCTGTTGCCATCTCCGGCTTTCTGAAACATCCACCTGGGCGCTGCGTTTTGATTGTAAGCCACATCCTGCTGAAACAACTGCTTCACCCGACGCTGCAGCTGGGCGTTTGCCTCGCTGTTTGCAGATGCCTCACTGCGTTGCAGGTGCGGCTTTGTCTCGCTGCTTGCAGATGCCTCACTGCGTAGCAGCAGCGGCTTTGGTATACGCGACCTTAGAGAAACCCGGTTACCGGATGAAAGAGCTTCGGGCTTGCGCATACATTCCAAGCACTCGGCTTCATCACCTTTTGAATATGGTTGAGGCTGGCAGTCCCTTCGTTCAATGCGAGCAATCCGATCTGCGCGGGATCTAATCCCTGAGGCAACGCCGATCCGTGCAAGCTCTCGACGCGTATCCCGATAGTTCCAGCTTTGGGATTTTTCGCAGTCCGGTGTCACAGTGCTAGTTTCGGTGTCGTCCGAATCGTAGCAGTCCAAGTCCTCTGCCCGCTTGGGCTGTGTTGGTTGCTTGGCCAATAACAGCCAGGATTCAACCGTGGGCGGTGGCAGGGCGGGCACTGGCTTGCGTTCGCTGCTCTGCACATGCGTCACGTTATGCAGCTGCGGGGGGTGCCGGCGAAAGCCTACGAAACGCGCGGGATTGTTAAGATGGGGCGGCTGTTCATTGGACTTGCGCATCATGGCCTGCTTGCACTGGTGCACATAGTTCACCTTGAGCAGCTCCATCGGGAGAAGCTCGCTGTTCGACATACGCGAGTCAATCGTGCTGTCCATACATAGCGAATCGGTGGCCGAAGGCTTGCGGTTCGACGCCTGCGGAACTTTACCAATGGGCATTTTCCTGGCACTTGTTTTTCAATTTTCACTTTTATTATTTTGATTTATCTTAATCTGACCAAGCTTGGTCGATCATGTGTGTCTCTTTGCACAACAACTTTGGAAACAGATAAATAAAATTGCGACAGCTTCGATTCACATTTCACAAGTCATTTCACAAACACAGTCTCTATCACTGTCTCCAACACTGATGCACTTCGCCGCCGCACAGCTTCGTCTATTCTAATGCAAATGCGGATGGTCCAATTGCGGCGCTTAATCTTTGTTTCGCCTTTGGTGATCGCCACTTAATGCGGCAATAAAACACGACAAATCTCATACCGATTGCAAATCAACGCGTTGTCTCCGCCACGATTATGATTTTTCTCTCTTCGTCGTAAAAATTTAACGAGCGCACTACGTTCCGACGGCTTTGAGAGATCGACTTCAACTGATGCGTTAGTTGTGCGATCGTCGTCGGTGAGCTTGTTGGCCTGGGTTGCATCCAACTTGTTGCGTACAACCAAGTTGTAAGCAAAACGAACAAATCCCTAGATACAGTGCTGCCACTTCCGCTTTATTCCCGTCAAGTCTAGCTTTTTTATCCCGGTTCATCAGTTGCATCCGGCTATAAAAAAGAACACTAGCGTCTTTTTTTTGCTTTTTTGCTTTTAAATAGATTATAGCCCGATACGTGTGACAACGTTTTCATGTGCCAAATCCAAAGATCCATTCGTCTGCATGAACTGGTTGTAAGTGCTGCATTAGCACACACACACACACTTTGACTCTCAGAACAAAACTGTATTTTTACGTTTGCATGACCAATACTGGCAATACTACTCGCAATCTGCAATAAGTTGCAGGTACATATATGTATGCACATTGTCCAACTTTACGAATCACAAAAAACAAAAAAATGACCTTCAGCTAGCATGTATGTATTGATAGTTTATGTATGTATGAGTATTTCTGCTTTGCTTCTGTCATCAGATACTCCACATCTGAAGTCTCTCGCTATCTGGAGTTACCAATTAATTTATTTAAGCTAAACATATTGTAAAATGATTGCTATCTAGTTTTAACAAACGATATTTTATATAACAATTATACACTGAGGTCTATGAATTTATGTATTCATACATATTATTTGATACATATGATGGCTGACTAGCTACCAACGAAGAGCTTAATTTGTATGTTCGTGCTTATCCGTTTATAGCTGAAAGCATGCAATAGTTGGCTAATACACGCGTAGTTGTTGTTTTTCCCACTTATTTGGGCGGCAACGGCATTGCCAGCCATCGCTTGTACAATTACGTAAAACGGAAGCCAAGCTCCCACAAAAGGATTACGCATGAGTCGAAGCTGCTGACTGCGGTCCGAATATTACAAGTATTCGGCCTAAACAGTCAAGCATGGCCAAACTGGGGGATTCAATGAAAAGTGAAACGCGACTGAAATCCGCGCAAGCACAAAATTTGTCTTTTCATTCATTAAATTAAACATAACGAAAAAGGAAAGAAAAGAAAAGCAAAGCAACCAGAGAAATGATCTCATAAGAAATAATCATTGTACTATATATGTAGCAAATGTATTTCCCTTAAATCTGAATCTCTGAATTTCACAGCTTGCCTCGTAAAATTAATTTATGATTTCATTGCTGTTTCACCGTTAAGTTTTAAGCCCCACGAAAGGAAAGCCGACGACAGGTTGAAAGTGAAAAGCCTAATGCGGCGTGCACTTGATTTCAAAATATGCCATCACGAATAAACTTATGTTTCTTACGAACACACACGTACAAACCTACACACTACATACAATATACATCAGTCTAATAGTAAAGTACATTTATTTTTCATCTATTTTTGTATTCACAAAATAATTGCATTTAAAGCAAAGTAACTAATAGTTTATATTTATAATGCGAAACAACGACGATGTATAGAAGTTGACTTAGCTGAACAGCATACATTAATATAAAAATATAAAAAAATATATTATATATATTTAATACATAGAAATATTATAAGGTTTAGACTAACCATATGCTTGATTTAAGAAAAAACTGAAATGATTTTAAATACAGACATAAAAGTTAAATCTGAAGATCATAAATTGTGTGATTTAACTTGTAAATAATCTTTATTAAAACAATTAGTTGATATCAGACTATTAATATTTAGTAGACAACCCAACAAAAAATTCTAAATAATAAAAAATAATAAATAATGTGTAATTCAGTTGTCTAACTTATAAAGCCAAATGCAAGGTTGGTTATAATCACAAAACAAAAATAATTTGCCCAGCAAACAAGTTTCGTTTTATTACTGGACTTAACATTGGTATTACCAAAATGGGTGCTGTCCATGGCAAAGATCATTCTTTTGTTTATTGTTTATGTAATTGTTGCCATAATTATAAGTTCAATTTGGTGTTCAATGAGCAAAACACTTAATATTAAATAGTACGGTAGCGTAGATACTTTATATATAATGTTGACCTACAACCACGTAACTTTTTTAAGCATTCATTAAACATTAAAACGAAAAATATATTAACTTAAAATCAAAATTGTGTCAGCCACTTTTTGATCAAATTTAAAAACTAATGAAACCTAAATCTGTCATCGAAAAACCCGCTGACAATAGAAAAGCAATCCCCGCACAATAGATTTTGCGAAACAAACGTCGCATCAGCCAGACAAACAAGATTGAAATACAATAAAAAAAATGTTTGTGAATTCATTTCTTTTCTTTTCATATTTTTGTCAACAATAAATTTTTATTGATATCGAAACGAACTAATGCGTCAAGTAATAGAAGAGTGTGTAACCATTTAAAATGAGAATTTAAGGTATCAATTTTTCGGGATGAACAGTCGATCATATAAGATCCAAACACAGGAGTTTCACAAGCATAAGATAGGTTTAATCGTGGTCTAAGTAAGACTCAAAGAGCAAGCCTATGGTTTAATTCATAAATGACTTCGAGGCGGGACAGAATTATCTTAGTCTTAGAAAGTGGTGGAGAGTGACCCTTGCTCGATGTGGTTACGATTGAAATCTTAAACGTTTTCCCTTCTATATTATACTTTCAGCATTACATTGCTTGCTTACACGTGAATGTATTTGTGCTTTGGTATTACAGCACTTAATTTCTCGTTGAAAATCAATTAAAGTTTCTTTCTTTTCAACAACTTTCGACTCTTTGTCTTCGTTTTGTCTGTACGCATTTTGTTTTTATTAATTTCCGCATTATCTACACAAACTTTTTAATTCGTTTTACCACAGTAACTTAAATTTTGATATCTTCCCAAATATCTGAAGATTTGTAATTATATGTGTACTTTGTATTTTATAATAAAAGTAAACGGAGAAAATATAAAACAAACAAAAAATATACTAACGAATAACAAGGGTTTTTTTTTTTAAATTCGAAATTTCGAAATAAAAATTCAAATGAAGTAAGAACGTTAAATTAGCAACCGACTGCGACTCTGTTTCAGCTTAATGGAAGCTTATTCTTTTTTCACCAATTTTGCCATACCCTACTTTTAATAATGCCGGACGTAATCACGCAAAATAATTAAATTTAAGCTTACAAAAAATATATATAAAATAATAGTTTCATTATATAAGTAAGACTGAAGTTAATAGTAAACAATTGAAGAATATCTTTTAAATGACTTCTTAGTACTATTGTCCGACTTGACATACAATTAAGTATAAGATACATTAGGGAATGAAACTTTTATAGTAACCCTGCCATATTTTTCCCTGTAACAGTTTCTTTTGAACCAATCGAAATTGTTCCTCTGACAACAGTTTAGACTCGAATTGGCCAATTGCTTAATTTGACAAAAACAAACAAATTAGCAATACATTTGTAAGTCAATTGGGCCCCAAACGATTCCATTTTATCCAGTTGACTCGAAGACACGGAAACAGTCCGTGGTTAAAATGTTATTCGTAGACAGCAGCTGGTCGCTTATTTTAAACATCATCAGTATGTATATTTTAATATCTTGGTAGCTGGAATATAACGCATTCTCGACTTCAGTAAAAGGATATTTGCAGAACACTACGATATGTGTGTTTTGGCATGGGGATTACGAATTCCGGCTCGAGGACCTGGATGGATGTTACTCCAGCTTTATAGGTATCAATATTGACACCTTGGCTGGCAGCTTACACCAGAATGTGGTCGATATAGAGATTAAGAGGCAACAGCTGAAGGAGCGTGAATTGGTTTACGATGATTTGTTGCTAAAGCTCACACTATCCATTGAGACATCACACTGCGAGGTATAATCTTTGTTCAAGTAACGCCCGCATTGACCTCACTTCAGGATTTTCATCCATTTGATAGAGTTTTCTAGTTTTTGGCGATTTTATACCCCGCTTTGTAGCTGCATTTTCACAGGCTTCGATGTACTCTATCTGGCGCTCGTTGTACAACAAATTCGTGTTTGCACATGTGGCAGAGGATTTGGACAATTCATGCTGTCGAGATTACTTTTTTCAGGGTACTTTGCATAGATAGACAGAAAAATAATGCATATAAAAACCACAATTTTCAGATCAACCCAACATACTTTTTGTGGTGCGAAGTTACGTGAACTCAACTACCTTTGAGCTGAAAACCAACAAATATGTTGGACCCAGGTCGGAGCAGCCGCATCAGCTGCAGCTGCTCGATCGGTATGACGCTTCGTTGAAAAGATTTGAGCACAGCACTCCGCTGTTTCCCGACAAGATTAGAGATTTGCAGGGACGAGAACTGATCATTGCTGGCTTCGACTATAGGCCGTACACAGTCATCAAACATGTGAGTGTATTAAAATACAGATTTCCGAAACTAATAGACTTTCAATTGTCCAGAACAAACGAAGTAATGCGCGTGACGTAGGAGTTTCCGAAGACTCGGAATTATCGAAGGTGTACATTGATGGAACAGAAACCCGTGTAGTTCTCAACTTTTGTGCCCAATTCAATTGTACAGTTCAGATAGACACTTGTAAGTATAAATTTAATTTATAGATATTCCAGTGGGTGAATGTCTGTCGATTAATATCGATGGTCGAGTTGCTTTAATATTTTGTGCTTAGCTGACGGTTACGACTGGGGAACCATTTACCCAAACATGTCAGGCGACGGAGCCTTGGGCATGATTACCGATCATAAGGCTGACATTTGCATAGGTGCAATGTACTCATGGTATGATGACTATGCCTATTTGGACTTATCCATGTACCTAGTGCGATCCGGCATCACGTGCCTGGTGCCAGCGCCATTGCGACTGGCCAGCTGGTATCTGCCCTTGCAACCGTTTAAAGGCACTTTATGGGCTGCGGTACTGTTTTGCCTGTTCGTCGAGACGCTGGGATTGGTGCTGATGTACAGGTGTGAGGAAGAACTGTATCTGCGTTCAGCTGTCAAGGATGGATGGTGGCGTAGCATTAAGTTTGCTTTGGTTACCACCTTCAAGCTATTCATTTCGCAGTCGGGTAACAGCAACGTTCGCTCCGTAACAGTGCGTGTGCTGCTCTTTGCTTGCTTTCTCAACGACATTATAATCACGAGCATCTACGGGGGTGGTCTGGCTAGCATATTAACCATTCCCAGCTTGGACGAGGCGGCGGATACGATGCACCGGATGCGCACACACCGGCTTCAGTGGGCAGCCAACTCAGAGGCGTGGGTATCATCGATTCGAGGCTCCGACGATGTAAGTAGCAGCGCTTATCCCATCATTAGGAATCCAACTCTATTTCAAAGAACCTTAGCCCCTGGTGCACGAGCTCCTCAGTAATTTTCATATATACACCGACGATCAGTTAATGGACCTGGCGCAACGAGAGCGAATGGGATTCACCGTGGAACGTTTGCCCTTTGGTAGGCAGCTGGTGTCTGGACTTGCCACATAAAGTTAACTTCAAACTTATCGAACTCATAGGTCACTTTGCCATTGGCGACTATCTGACAGAGCAAGCCATTGACCAAATGGTAATTATGCAGGAGGATCTGTACTACCAGTACACGGTGGCTTTCGTGCCAAGGCTTTGGCCGCTGCTCGAGCGATTCAACGAGCTGGTCTACCGCTGGCACTCGTCTGGGTTCGACAAGTACTGGGAGTATCGTGTGGTGGCCGATAATCTCAATCTGCAGATACAGCAGCATGTCGAGAGCACCATGCCAGGCGGCGGTCAAGAGGACCTAAACATTGATCCAGTTTCCCTGGGCATGTCAAACTTTGCGGGCATACTGCTGGTCTGGGTCTTAGGCATAACCATCGCTCTGATAGCCTTCGTGTCCGAAATGCTGACAGCGAAGGTACAAAAACCCAAGCAAGGCATGTAGTTCTTATGAATAGCGCTGTGCAGCACATAATCGCTTAGATTGCCAAATATGTTTGCGCAATAGTTAACAGTTACAAGCATTAAGAGATTTCACTTTGTGTACCTCAACACAACTACATACATACGAACGTATATCTTGATGCTGATCTAAGCAGTGTCAAGCGAGAGCACAATGGAATGGCGGGCATATTTAATGATGCGAGACGATCTTCAAAGAAGTCGAGGTATCAGCCACATGCGAAAGTGGCGTGCAAATTCTCAGACTATGCCCTTACAAAAATTAAAAATGTATTTCTTTTTCTTCACCGAGCATTAATGGCATACACGATGTACGTGCTTTCAAACAAAAAAGTATCTAGATACAAATGATTACCTGGACAGATACGTTTTAGTCACTTGTAGTCAGTCATTCAGCACTGGTGCAATGAACTGTTAGCCTACCCGTAGATTATGTGTGAAGTATTCAGTAGCCAATCCTCGAGTGTGAAATTTCTCCAAAACCCGTCAGTTAGTCTGCCTGGGGCTCAGGCCACTTTATGTGACCATGTTCCATGGAAATTCTCAACTTAAGGGGAGTCGAGACATAGGGGCCAACGGGTACGCTTTTAGGCTTTCGGCCCTGGCTTCACATGATCTTTGATTGAAATGCATAACGTGTTGCACGCTTATAGTTTGAATTTATTTTCGGAAATTTGTCGAATAGCTGCGTTTAATATTTGTGTTCCGATTTGCATTTGTAACTACAACAACTTTTAATAAAAGTGAAATGGGAAAAGTTTTTAAATAAAAAAAAATAATTATAATGAGCTCTGATTCATTCAATTCTATTTTTAGACTCCCAATTTTATGAGGCATTTGCGAATTACCATGCCAGGTATTGGGATAAACTTAAAATAATGACTTCAACAATTTTATGCGTAATCGAAAAGTTTTCAGGACAAGAGCAGAATTGTTTAAAGCAGTTTAGAAACAATCGAATCGGCAGAGAAATTGGCATACCTATAAAAGCCACACGATTCTTTCAAAAAACATTCATTATAGTAAACTGGGTTATTGAGCAAATCAAGAATGTTCAGGATCTTCTACTTTCTTTTCATGCTCATTATTTTATCGGCGACAGCTTATTGGTCCAAAATAGATATAATGAAGCATTTTGGTGAGTATGACGGCTTAGATGGATCCTGAACGTTTAATATCGTGCTTTTCGATCTTATACAGAAGTTTGCAATCAACCGCCCGTGCACGGACTTTGTCCAAAACACTTGCGCCGGTGGTACTTCAATAGCCAGGAGAGGAAGTGTAAACCGATTTACTACTCAAATTGTGGCCAGAACAAAAACAATTTCTTTACAAAGGCCGAGTGCCTCGATTACTATCGATTTGTCCCTAGCAGTTAAATTCCACGAAACTAAATTTGTGTTAATAAATATCACACAATAAATACAAAAAGTGCCTGGATACCTGTTATACCCGTTTTACCCAATTTCCCATAGATCGAGGGTATGCAAGGTGCATTAAGTGCTGAGAAAATGTGACATGCGGATTGCTTGGACTACGGCGGGCCCTTTACAAGTTCAGTGCCCCAGATTGCATACATATGTATTTGCCACAATAATTAGTGGCACTAAGTAGTAGGCAAAAGTGCAATACCCATTGAAGGGGCACATTGTAAGAAAGCTGCAAGCAGCCGACGGTGAAAAGAGCCGCGCACTGCAGCCATTTGGCAGGCCGCAGATGCGTGCCACAAGTTCGCTGCTTGCCACTGGTTGCTGCTTGCCGCACTTACTTAACCTTACGTGCGTTGTTTTGACAATGCCAGCCATAAAAATATTTTATTTTACACAACTCGACGCGACACCGCGACACATTCAATTGGCATCGTCTCATAATTTTTTAATATCTCGCATACTTACATGCTTATGAATACATGCATGCATACACACATGCATACATACATACATGCATACATCTAAACAAATATATGCACATAGACGCGTAAACAAATGTGAAAGTGAAAGAGCGCATAGGTTATGCACGGGTCTAATAAAATGACGATTAATTATTTAATTATGGAAAAGCTTCGATTGCAACAATCACAAAAAGAGTAGCAGAAAGTGCAGCTGGGCAGCCAAGCATGCGAGGAGGGATGGGAGGCTGTTATTCCCATCTGTCTGCCATATTTGGCAACCGCGTCTGCAACTGTTCAGTTCATTGAACGACTTGTCGCATTGTTGCATTTGGATTCAGGTGATAAAAAAATATAAATAATTAGAAACGAAATGCACGTAAAGACTTTCGATTGTTTGATGCACTAATCGACAGATCGAATGCTTGCTGCGGGAGAAATCGCAGTTTTGCAATGGACTATTAGCAAAAGCTTGAAGCCGTAAATGTATGTAGCTGTATCTATATCTATATTGATACCCATTATAACCGCATTATTAGAAGTGCATTAAGGCCTTGCCATACTCTCATGGCTCAAATCTAATATACTGCAAGAACTGGTCGATGGGGCAAAATGTCCATAAAATATTTTCTATTTCCACAAAAACAAATCCCAATTGCTGGCACAAAAAAATTGAAGACAATAGCTCGACATGGACATCAATCATGCGGACAGCTGGCAAAGATTGCAGTTGCTCGAGGCCGCTGTCTACTCTCCACTGTCTGTCAAAATCACGTGGCAAAAACTGCACTTTAGCAGCATGAAAAAAAAAAAAAAACAAAACATTGAATGCCTTACATCTAACCTGACACCAATTCAATCCTACATTGTACACGGACTAGAAAATATGTCTATACCGAAGAGTTCCCTCATTCATACTCAAAAGTTACACAATTTTTTACATTTGTGAGTCTCTTAAATCTTAGAAGCAACAGCTATCGAATGTATATGTAAAGATAATATACATATATAAATGTTACATTTAACAATTTGTATACCAATATTCATATTATTTTTATATCAATGGATAAGAATACTGAACGGCGGTTGTTTGCAACTTCAATTCCACCTGAACTTTAAATGCAAAGTGAAAAGTGCTTAGAGGAAATTGCAGACAACGGGAATTTTCACAGTTAGCAGTAATTTGAACGAGAAAAAGCTTGCACTCATGAAAATTGCTTCATCTTACTTTATATTCAATGCGGAATTGCTAATTTCTTTTGCCGGGGTTCCCGCTGCCCAGCGGAAATATTCAATATGCTGCTCTAACCTTCTGAGAAGAATCTATTTGTAATTCCATTCGATTGAGTTCCGGGCTACGGTCTTTGATTAATGATTATGGTCAAGTACATGCAATCGAAGCATAATTACTTAAATTTTTATATAATAATACTTCAGAATGAAAGTGAAGGATCTAATATGAAACTTTGATGACAGTGGTAAAAGTCATCCATGGGCATGAATTTGGATGTTATACGAATTTTGATGGGTCAGTGACAAACCCCTAAGATACTTAGATAGCACAGCTTGCCCGCAGCTGTAGGTCGGAATTGTCGGCGTGGTAATCTACGATTTGCGCGGCCAGAAAAAGTGAAACTTGCGGTTGCCATTTGGCTTAACGTGGCAAGTTTCGCCTTAGGCTTTGTTCAGCTCTTTTATGGCGGCGCTGCAACAATTGAATCCAGCAGCGGCAATGTATCTTTTGTACGGCTACAAAAAAGGCATCGTGTGAATTTTGCACAATGAACTTGAAATTTGTACAACAAATCTTATGCCAACAAGTAACTGTACTCTACGCGGGAGAGCTAATAAATGCCCTACTTTCAAGACCGACGTCCCCTACGTTAGTTTATTGTTTATGCACTTAACATTTTTATCTGATTGGCTAAAACCATTGGAAAACGCTTTTTAAGTATTCCGGCATAATTCTATGCATAAGTGGATGGATGCAAAGCACTTGCACCAGTCGACATAGCTTTTATTTCATTTTGGTACAGGTATAGAGTATAAAAAGAAATCTTAAAAATCAAGAAAAGCATAGCTAAATCATGCCATTGTTTTATTATCAATGTAAATAAATACGCTAATTTAGTGGTTCAGTGGTTAATAAACCGTAGGGCCAAAGCTGAGATTCACTCTCCTCTATATATTAAGTAAGACAAGTAGGAAAACTCTAGTCGGGTGTTTCCGACTTCGATATACTTGTTTATTTATAATTTATTTATTGATATGCTTAAAAGGACTTTTACTGAATCAGATATTATTTTAATGTTACTGAGACTTACCTTATTTGGCTTACGGCGCAACAAATGGGGAGCCCCGCCTGGCGGCTGCAATGGAACGGCTGGCTCGGGGGTTACCTGTTGGACAGGACGAGGAGGTTTAAGGGCCAATTTCTTGAGACTCGCAATGCGCTTGTCGCACATCAGAGACACATCGTCAATGCGCTGTAGAACCTGCAATACATATAATAAAAGAAGTGTCTGGAATCTTAGTAAAATTTTTAGTAAATAGTTTAGCACTTAATATATCTCAGTGCTAATAGTGTTGGATTTGGTTTCTTCTAGTTTCCAGGTTTATTTTGTTAAATTGTGACAATAAAGCCACATTTGGAAAGTGTTGCGTTCTACATACGGTCAATCAAAAAATGTAACAATGTATTGTGAAATATGGAACTTTAAGCCGACTATTGTCACTCAGTCCAATGGACATTCATGCTATAAAAACTTTTCCATTCATAAATAGCAGATTTTCTGCTGTTCTTCAATGACTTTACTCTCAATTTTTGTTATATTATTCTTACTGTTAGTGTCAAAGAGTTCTTAGTAATACGCTTACAAATAGAAAGTTTTAAGTTGTAACAAGAAAGGGTAAACACACAAGTTATGGGGATAAGCCCCATGGCCTTAATTCTGAATTAAGCCTGGTTTACTAGTCGGTCACACCCTATTAGAGCTTTTCACTTGTTTTGTATAAAAATCATACCCTCATCTCTATCAACATACTTTTGCACAACCCTTATTTCAAAATAAAAATAAACTCACGAGCTAATGTAAAAAGAAAATATAAATTTCAATGTAGGAGATTTTCGTGGTATTCTCTTGTGATTTCTCATTGGTAAAAAAAAACAAACCCGAAAGCAAAGTAAAGTCAGAAAATGTTTCAGTTGCATTAACAATTGAATTTGCGCTAAGGTACAACCTACTACTACACATGCATGGATCTCTTAAGACTGGGCCACCCATTTTTTTTTTGCACCAGCCTATGCAAATCAACCCTGTTGTGTTTGTGTAACTGTTTAATACCAATGTTAATAATTTTTTTTTTTTAACTGGCATATAATAAGGTAAGTCCATTACAAAGGTATAGGTTCAAGATAGTTACCAAATTGTCGGAAATCTTAATACATATCAAAAGAAGTGAGGTTATTGGCATCACCTAATCCTTTATATAAGCAATAGTTTTTCAAAGGTTAAGTGTAAGTTGCATCAATCGATAACTGGCAATTGCATAATCAAATTGCACCTGGAGGACCACGATCATTTGGCGATGTCATGACCTTTCGACATTTTATATAATGGTCGCCAACAGCAGTTCAATTGTCGCTTTCACTTTTGCTTCCGACGCGTCGGAGTCGGTGCTTTAAGTTTTGTTGTTTTTGGTGTTATTGTCAACTAGGCTCTGGCGCATCTTCAACATGCAACAGGCAGGCGAGCCGAACTGTGGGTTTCCAATTACCAGTTATGTTGGTTACTGCGAAATTCCAATCAACATGCACTGTTAATCAAATGCTACAATGCAGCTGCCTTTTCGCTAGCCAAACAAATATCTTATAATGTACTAAACTGTTATTTATGCGGACAGGGTTTTCATAAATTGTGGCTGGATATTTTCAGGGTTGTCTAGATAAATGTTGGATATGCATAGGTATGTCAATCATAACCTAATATTTGTACAAAATAAGTAAGAAAGAAAAAAATACAGAGCTCATTGCTTTTGTAAAAGTTAAGGGTAAATTAAAATTAAATGTGATGTAAAGCCTTGTCGAATGAAAGTCGCTAGCATGTTTATAATTTAAGGATTTGAAATTTTGATGATATTAATTTTTTGCAATCATTAGATATGCTGGCAACTCTGGCAGCCAGGCTTATCGCACGAAAAGTTGCTTCATCAACTTCCATTGACCTTTCCTAGCCACTGCGAATATGTGATCATACATATTTAAATATGTACATATTTTGATGATAACCAACGTAAAATGTCAGTAACTCCTAATTAGAAAACTAAATTGTATACTTAAAAAGTGCAATTCATGGTTTATGGTGTATTTCTCAAATATCTACCAATTAATCCAATTAATTGCAAATGTGAACGTTTCAATCGACAAATAGGAAAACTGTCCATACTTGAGGTATTTTAACCGTGATGCAACTTCTATTGACCAATTGAAAATGATTAGCACATCGTGTGATCTAACAGCTATCATTGTATCGTATATATAGTTTAGTAACCGTTTTTGGATGATGGCAAACTTGGACGCAATCACAAGGATAACCAGTTCGGCAACTGGTCAAACGTGACTTGGCAGAGACTGGAATGAAAGCGGTCCAGCACAGAACTCTGAACTGTGTCAAAACCATTAAATCCAGAAGAACGTAAAAGCTTAACATATAAGAATATCTTCGCAGCATTGGCCAAACGGGTTTTGCTGACCTATTTCGTGCATTGACACGACATATTTTACTGATATAAATAAATGCCTAGCCGAAAAACTCGACTTGCAGAGTTTCTACAAAAATGGGTCAGAAATATTCTTTGGGTCTAAACGCACATCGATACATAAATTACAATTTTAATTTGTTATTTACATGACTCAGCTAAAAGTATATAGGATTGAACAACACGGCATATTAATAAATTGAAACATAATTACTTTTACATATTATTAAAGGTTACAACTTCGAACTCTTCGAACATGTCTTGTTCGATGTTGAATCGCCACTTTGTATGACGAGCATGTTGGAAACCGCCAATTTAATATAAAAATTCATGAGACCCATAAAGAGATAGTTGAAGACAGTACATAAGTATTATTTTATGAGAATATTTGAAAACAAAATCATTTCATATATTACATTTTTAAATGTGAGATCTGGATGAATTCCATATGCCTGAACAACTTTTTGGAAATTGTTTGTGGTTCACCCGGTCTCGCCGATTCCTCGGCCATCGACTCGAACCGGTTGATTGATACCATTTAAAGCATTTAATGCGAATTATTCTTGTTGCAAGATCGAAGAATGCCCCATTCTAATTCCAAGCGCTGTTATCTAACTGTATTCGTACACAGATAAACTGCAGAAGCAACCAATAGTTGAACACTTGAGAACCAGTCTTTCTATTATATCACCATCACATCTACGTCTAATGTGGACAGAAGTTTGAGCCCCAGTATGGGCGTTGCTGTTGCTTTGGTAATACATGATATTTATAATTGCAAGCCTGTTACGCGGTTATAAAGAGAAGTCAATTTAATAATAATATATTATATGTATATATTCTAATTTGGAAACTTTCTCATCATTTTAAATTAAAAGCATTTCATTTTTCTATCAAGCTACACAATTTGAAATTTAGTAGCACAATGATTAAAATTAAATTAAGTATTATAAATTAAACGTAGAATCGTTTAAAAAAAGCCGTTGATCCTGGTAACCTTATAATCTATTTAAAGATCATCTGATTGTATTAATGTTCATTTCAGAATTATATGAACAAATAATTATATTCAAATATTCACATCATTTTAAAAAAAATATAATGATAAGGGATTCCCTTACCTGAGATACAAGGGCTTTGGTCTCCGGGGTTGTGCTATCTAGAAAGATTTTCTTGAATTCACTTGGACTAGACAATTTAAAATGTGAAGCAGATGCAATGAACGCCTGTATTTCATGCAGGCTCTGTTCGGCTAGATCGCCCGAGACTGAACACTTCTCAATCCTCTGAGAAGCCAACAGCTCCACACCGTTGGCACACCATTGATTAGCCTGCGAGCAAGTTAGAAAGGAGAGCAATGGTCAAATAGAATTGCACATCGTGCCTTTATCTCTAGTCACCTTTTCAACTCTCTCCATAAGTTCACTGTTCTTGGCCAGAATTTCGAGCCGTTTCTTCAAACGCATATTGATTATGTCGCAGACGCGCTGCAATTCGTCACACTTGGGTTGCACGATCTCCCATGGATAGACACCGCGGGAGCCAACCAGTTGTTGTCCAGTTTGTATCGCCTCCTCAGCTCGTTCCACGTCTGTTTTGATGAGCTTACAGAATTTCTCCGTATCCTGTACAAGAGTCGCAACCCGATCCACGCTCTCTCCGATCTCAGTCATGTCAGCCACACTTTTGAGATGCACATCAAAAATAATCTGCAATTAAAGTTGGTAATTATTGCATGGGTATAGTTTAATTCTACCCATGACTCACTTGCAATTCCCGGAATTCCTGCTCGAACATGCGCAGTCGAAGACACTGCTCTAGGCGATTACGGTGGGTCCGCCAGAACTCGTCGAAACGACGCTCAGTTTCCTCCAATTGGATCAGTAGTCTACGATAATCGCGACAATCATCATAATGTTGAGGTTTTTTAAACTTATATTGTTGGTGATAAATAATTTGTTGACGATGTATTGGCTGCCCTGCACTGGATCTACACCTCGATATTTGGACGTTATCATTTATGCACATATTCATATTCATATTTTTTTGTTTAGTTTTTAATATTTTATGATAGTTCCCATTTCGGAAATGTTTTGGAAACATTAACGCATGGTTAATACGACAGCGCAACAGGGGAGACAAAAGACAAAAGACGGCAACAACTTAATGAGAATGATGAGCGACATTTTGATGAAAGAAATATCAACATGTTTTATATTTGCTTTTATATTTTCTTAAACATTCGGTGTGAATAGTGAAAAATTGTTTGTGTACTTCGACTGAATCAATGTCAGACCAATTAAGTAATTCGATTAGTGTGGTCAATCTACCTACCTAAAGGATCAATTGTCATTGTTACAACCGGTAAAAACATGCTTTATACATTTATGAGTAGACAGCACAGCCAAAAATTTGGTTGTTTACATGCAAACTAGTAAATAAGAGATATCCTGAATCCCGTGCAGAGCTGTTAACAAACTTTTAATACTGCTTGGTGAATCGCATTAAAATAACGCACGCATACATACTCACACACATTTGAAAGCCGCACGCAGTACAAATTTATACAACTTAATTGATTTTAATCTTAAAACATTATATTTTTTTCCAATTTTGGGGAATTCTAATATCTGAAATATCCAAAATATGTGTCTCTGATAGCTGAATAAACTCTAAGTCTGATGACTCTGATAATAACCAAGCCAACTGTCTAGCTATTATAACTTCGGCAATCGACACATTCAACATACAGAAAACGGACGGACGACCAAACTGTTTGAGAAGAAGAATACATATATGTACTAATAAACATTCAAAACTTTTTGGTGTTCCCAGTACTGTATAGGATCAAACAAACATAACGATATGTGTAGGTCTGAAGACCTTCAAACGAGAAATCAAAATATTTATAAGTGTTATTACATTTTATTATACTTTACTAAAACATATTTAATTCTAACTTTTTTTAACTAGAAAATAATCTACAACTCGCTTCAATAAAACTAATGAAAATAAATAATTGTTAAATTAATTGTTTAAGAACATTGTGAAATAGTATGTAAGTGTGTAATATGTGTGACATTACATATGTACGCATGATTTGAATGAAACCAATGTGTGTAATGAGATTGTTTTCAAAACATTTTCTTGAAATAAACGGTAATACAAAACCAGTGCAGAGCTATAACAACCAAATAGATTTTAAGTTAGTAAAAGTTAATAGAGAAACGCGAAATTCAAATAGGATAGGTAAAAAGTTTGAGCAGAGAAACAAGAACACCAACTCTACAAAGTAAATATATACCTTTCTATAGCGCAGACATTGCCAGTGCGTTCGGAGAATTCTTTAAGCTCCTCGTTTGATTTTATTTTGTCGAGAAGCGTTTCGCCGTGCTTGGCAGCAGCCAATATCTCATTCTAAATAAAAGTATTATGTTAGTTTCGAACTGTTGAAGAAGTAAATCGTTAGACTAACCTTAAGTCGCGCATAGTCAACGCCCTGATCTTCTAATAACTTTTTTGTTGCTTCCACCGAGTTGGGAAACTCAGTATCATGTATGGCTTGTATAAAAACATCCAATTCCGCCGAAACTTGATGTGTCAAACTTGAAAACTTCTCGAGTGACTGCAAGAACAAATAATATTGTTAGCAAGTACTGCAAAATTTCGCTTGGTAAATACTCACGATCCTTTGCTGTATCCACTCATGATGCGAATATATTAATGTACCACCCATATCAGGGGTTAACTGACTGGTATCAACGAATTCATGCAGATCAGACAGAGCCGAGCACACAATAAGCCGAAAACGGTATTCGTCCTTCGAAGAGAATTTCGAGCTCACCTCCGATATGGCCTTCTGAAAAAGACCCGATGGCCGCAACACATAGACCACATGTATGATGCCAGGAAAGTAAATCTACAATTAATGAAGAAAGATGAGATTTCATTAGTGTTTAATCAGTATATGGTAAGTATAAGGCCTCGTACCGATATTCGCTGCAATGCCGTCTTTACTGATGTCCATCGGTCTTTACGTCGATCAATTATTAAATGAAAGCCGAGATCAGCATCCTGGAGGCTAAAAGGGTATTCAAAATGTGCATTAATTATATTATTACAATTTTTCCTGTACTTCATTACTTACGATGGTACTGAGCTAAGGTACAAGATGAGCTTCTGATAGTCGGCTTCTTCGATCGAATTAAAATTATTATTGTCTGGGAAGATAATCAGCGGACAACCTTCTTGAGAACGCCCTCCCGTTATAATTGCGTGCTGAGGATGCAACAAATCAGCCACGTCAGCGATATTCAGCACACCCTCGCCACTCATCGCGGCGGCCGCTTGCGCTGGGCTAATGTGCTCCAGTAACGAGTTGATCGGTTCCGAAGGCTTCTGCGTAGTTAGAGCTTCGGCGGCATAGGCTACACCCTGCGAGTTAACAGAACTGGTCGAATTGCTGCTTATCGTAGATGTTGTGTGTAGCAACTGTCCTGACTTGCGATTGCTGTGCGCCGGCGAATTGCTGAGCGATTGAAATATAGCCGTCTGTATGGAAGCTCCACTGCTAACAGAGATTTGAGAATCGACCATATGATGGCTGATCAGCTGCTGCTGCCGCTGATGAGTTTGTGATGCGCTCATAACAATTGCCTCAGATTCGGCCAGCGCATTTTCCACATCATTGTCTATATTTTAGAATGCAAGCATAAGAACATTTTCAACTATTATTAAGGATCATACTAATATTAATATATAATTTATATTTTTATATTTATTAATAATATGACAAGAAATTGAAGTTGAAGAGGACCAGAGATACACATAAACACAACTGAACTCTGAAGGTTATTTACGAATATCAAAGGCCGAACAATCAGTTAAATCTTTCAAAACCCATATTTTGCAGAGATTAAGGATATACCAATATTCACACGGAATTGTACTCGCGATTTATACTCGCTTACGCAGTGAAAAGCATATTATTCGTTATTTTTGTTATTTCATAGTTATTAAAGATAAATACAATACATTATATAGATATAATAGAGGTCTATATACTTTTTTTCAGTGCAATTGCTCATGATTTTGGCTTATAATAGACAGAAAATTTGAAATATGAAAGATATACTCGTGCACACCAACTACAGATAAAAACAAAGAGATTAAATATTATAATAATAAATCTGTTTTTGGACCCGACTGCAACATTCTTACATGGTTAGTATTTACTTAGCTGCACTCAATTTATCAAGAATAAGAAGCGGTCTTAGAGTTATGAATCACAATAGTGGTCAGGAATTACTTGTAAACATTCCATTATGCGCTATAGTTTGAAGGTTTCCCATTTAACTTGCCAGTGTTGTACTCGGCAGAAAAGTACGCATATGTTTTGTAATGCAAACACTGATTACGAAGCTGTCAATGTAAATATTCCACATGCGGTATTCTCTGATTTTTAGCCAAATGTAGGCTAATTATCTGTTCAATTGCACAACACAGCTGACTTTATACGAATAACTAACGTCAGCTTAAACTAGACACATGCATATGTATGTCTCGCACGGCAGTCAGTGAAACGTCCTTTGTATTTGTCGTACCAAGCAAGAATCACATATCACAATCCCACAATGAAAAGAAACTACAATCTGGTAACTGAAACGAAGCGTATTCAATGAGACTCTGTTAGTGGCACTCAGCATTGTTGGCTTCGTCATCATCAGCTGCTTCCAAGCGAAAAGAGAGTGAGAAAGATTGGTGGGGGGATGGGTGCAGAGAGAGTGAGAGAGAGCTTGCGTAAGAGAATTTATTGGCAGAACTCAAATGTAAATAAGAGAACCAATTTGCCGGTCGTTCCATTGCTTTCTTCTAATCAAGTCGGAAACGGTCTTTGCTGCATTTCGAGTGCCACTGCACACATCGTTTGGCACCAGCAAACACTTAACTGGAGCAGCAAAAAAAAAAAACAAGCATTCAGTCAATGAACACTCAAGATCTCACATTCTCAAATACACACAGACATGAGAACTATCTAAAAGTTCTATGCGTTTCTCTCTGTTGGCTGCCCATCAGTAACATCTGTCTTCTATGCTATAGAGCATCCAGATGTAGGGCTTATCTTTCATAAACACAAATATTTCAGCTGGGCTTGTTCAATTCTCTGTTCTTATCTGTCCTCAGACTAAGCAAAAATTCATATTTTAATAATTCCAATAGTGTTATCGCCTCTGATTACATTTAATATTTATATATTTTACTCGAATTGGAAACATTTGAGTTTTGCGACATTTTAGTGCACATTTCTCTCACTCTATTTTCAGCGTTTAAATACATATTGATTTATTTTTTTTATATTATTTTTAGCGTTTGCACACATACATACGTACACACATGTTTACATTAAAGCAAACACAAATAGATTGAAGTTGTATAATTATTTATAAGTGGGAAAGATCAGGAGCCTTGCGCAACATTCGATACATATTCAATACTCTTTTGCATTCAAGAAACTTTTTAGAATCTCACTTTATTTTAGAAAAAAAAAATGTTTGTTTGAGTAGTTGCAACTTTCGATAATTTTGACCTCATTACTTGCACCTTTATCTCAAATAAGTTCCTGTGGTAAATATTTTGTTGTTTGTTTTGTATTTTTTGCTTATGTATTCCGAAAATAATAGAAGTGCCGAAAATTTTTAAAGTTTTCATGTAAAATGTAATGTTTCATAAATAAACAGGTAAACAAGTTTCTCTATTGAGTCAAACACCTCTAAATTGCACCGCAATAATTATAAAGATCAGAATGTTATAAGGCTTTAATCCAATCATCCAATCATAAAAAACTGTTTAAACTAGTTTTTATTGGGATAGTAAAGGTGTCATTCACTTTTGCAACCTAAATTTAAGAAATAGAAGTTCTATTATAAAACCTTTAAACCTTTAAACCTTTAAATTTAAAAAACTATAAATCGTACAGAATTTCGGAGCACTCTTTGTATGATATTATAAATTCGTGGCATTAAAATAACAAAAAACTATTTGAGATCTATGTAAAATGTAAAATGTTTCTAATTGTCAAGAATGAGCCCTTACACATTATTTTCTATATGTTAATGTAAATATTTACGGTGCCGAGCCCATAAGGCTAGAAGCAAACTCTTTTTAGTTAATGTTGCTGCCAATTATCTGATATTCCAAATTGTTATCTGCCCCATTAAACACACTCGCGCTTTGAGCTTAAGATATCACGGTTTACTTCGATAATTAACATAAAGAAGAAGGTATTACTCGCACATTCAATATTACTTTATTTTACTTACGTATATGCGCATAATATTATGCATGTTTAGTATGAAAATTCATTTACTTTGAGCGGATTTTGTAGTTTTTTTCTACTCGAATATCAATTAAGTGGGGATGAGAATTAATCTCAAACGATCAAAATAAATAACTATATATTACACTTTAATAATATTTTTTCGTTATGTTCCTAATATATAGAACCAATCACATATCCACAAAACAATGTACTGTGTACATATGCCAATAAATATACATAGGTATTTATTTATAAATATACATTAGTATTTAGGTATATATTATGAATTTGCAGTATTACGAATAACACACGCGTCACCAAACATTTTAATACAATGATATACACATATATTTGCACATAAGAAACATTGTATATTTTAACTATGCACCGGGTACTTTTCTTTACAAAAAAAAGAAGAAGAGCTATATTAAGATAAATATCATAACAGCGCGAATAACATAAGCATCAGCTGGACTGTTATTTACATGACGAACCAAATAATTAAAGATCAGTTATACAGTCACACATACATAACTGCAGCTAATGAAAATGATACTATTTAAATCAGTAGCTATTCGTGAGAAAAATGTCGATTTGAGTTGCAATTTTAACAGCGCTCCAATAGTTGCAGTGTTATTTTAAAAGAAAATGTTATCGATAAATAAAAAAAAAATTACTAGCAGGAAAAGAAAACAGCTGCTGCTGAATGCAAAACGGACTTGGATAAACTTAATACACATACACATATGTATATCGTTTGAAGAACAAGGCTTAATTACTTATCGTTAATAATCATATTCTTTATAAGACTATAAAAATAAATCAATATTTTATTATATTTAACAACCAAGGCAAACACGTGAATGGGTGGGTTTGGAATAAAGCAACAAGCAAAGGAAAAAATGAGAAGCGTCCATACCAAAGATTACAAATAAGCGTTGTCTACCCCAAATAAACTCATGTGCAGCGGTGCGCCGATTGCAATGCGGGTAACACTTAGTGACACTTAAGTTCTTATTCATACATACACATATGTAATTATGTACAGACATGCAGACACGTTGAATCATGTACATAAGAGCGGCCATTTAAGTGCAGTTAAATAGCAGAATAATATTCAATGTGTAGACATTCATACAATATAACGTATTCACATGTTGCAGTCAAGAAGATATTACATTTCTTTTGAAAAACAAATATAAATGATAGAATAAACGACTTCAATATATGTACATACATATGTATGTATGTAAATAACTTTTGAAGTTTCTCCCAAACATTTCTGAATATTAGAAAATCAAATCCTACACATAGTAAGTACCTATACATGTATTTTATACAATTTTTAGCATATACAGATTCGGAAAATTCAATAATAATGCACAATTTTATACAACTCAACTTTAAACCTTATGTTTCAAGAAAATCGAATTTGAATTTCATATGATCAAATAAAAAAAAAATCTCTGATCAATATCATCTAAAATAATCCATACTTAACTTATTATTGTAAGCAATACTAAAAAATATTTCCCTGTTTTACGCTCTGTTTAAATATACCGGCCATCATGTATAATCCATTATAGAACGCACCGTTATAAACGAAACTAAAGCTGATTTTAACATTTTAACTAATTCAAGAAATACAAACATCTTAATATATGTAGTATATTTCTTTGTATGAGAGCTTTGGCCATGACATTAAAGATGTAGGAAATGCCATTGCGATGGTTTATACAAAAAATCGATACGTACATATGTATGTATGGTTAGGCGGATGGGATAGGGGATAAGAATTAGCCCTGTGTTCGAAAGCATAAATAATGAGTTTAACAGCAATTACTGTTATTTCAAGCTAAACCGCTTCTTGGAAACCCACCTGACAGTTCCGATACATCTAGACAGCTGGATCTGCTTTTAGTCCTTGACAACAACCGCTGCAGTGGCTGCTGTCTTTGGGGACTGCTGGAGCGTCCATTGTTGATATCAGATCCGCTGCCCCACTCCGTGTCGATGGCCTTGGAAGCACTGCGCTTGAAATGCTCCAAGAAGTGATCAATTTGCTTTTCTATCGAACTGGATGGGGAGTTTTCCATTTTCACTATTACATTTTTGTCCTTAGGAAGCACATAAAATTCCTATTTAAATACACATGCATATGTATGATAAAATTCTTAAAACTGCTGCACTTTAAATAGCTTTATTACACAATATTATTTATCTATGAGTTTAAGATACACTCAAAAAAAAAGACCAAACAAATTACCAGAAGTTTGGGAATTTGACATAAAATGTACTGCGCAGTAATTGCGAGCTTTGCTTTAATTTTCTTTAAAACTATTTAGTGAACTTCACGCGTATGACTATTTTTTCCCAACAGAAAAGTTTTGTATCTCTATACCAATATTTGTTGCGTTTTTGTTTGACGTCCTCTTGAATAAGTTAACCTTAACCGTTCTTCCGCAACACTCAACCGAAACTGAGAGCACGGCGTAGACCACTGAGGCAGATAAACTGAGCGTACGGGTGGTTCTGAGGATATACCCAACACACTGCGCATTGTGGACGGAATCGCGACCATGACGCCACAGCGACTGGGAGAGGCGGCACTTTTTGTAATACTGACTCTTGTTCTTCCCCAGTTACCCTCTCACAGACCCCAAAAGCCTGAATTTGCACGTGTTGTTAGTGAAACACAGTCTCTGACATGCGCGGAATGGAATCTTACTTACAGGTTAATGCGTCGTACATAGTACATCCCAAATTGAAAGAACAGCTGTTCGTATCCCTCAAAATAAAGTAGTTTGGTTTGTTGATTTTCGGTCCCTAAGATAACAAAATAAAACTAAGTTGAGGTGTTTTGTCCACTGATTTTGACCTATAAGAGCTTAATCCCGATTTCAACATAATTTTACATACACCTTCCGCTAAAAAAAATATTAAAATATTATTTAAAAAATTAAACATTGACCGTTAATTTAGTCTCTTAATATATGTAAATGTAGTAGTAGAAGTATAAAAAATAAAAATTTCATGAATTTTGCAATGCAAAACACATAAAGGAAACAAAAAATTCTGTTTTCATTTGCCATAATATGAAGTTTTTGCATAACATGCAATTTTTAAACATTATTAACAGTAAATATATCAAGAATAAATTGAGCGAATTTCGGAATACGATAAGTTCGATATTCCTATGAATCTGTTATCGGTGAACTTACTGTAGAGGTTCGATACAAATGATTCAGTGAACGAAACAGAACTGGGCCGACACAACTCTACAATCAATCCATAAACAAAAAAAAAGTTGTGTATAAACTTAAAACAGACGCAAAAGTAAATAAAGTAATAAATGCAAAAATCTTAACATTTGTCAATTGTTTATTTCCTCTGGATTATGGGATATTAGGGTCCTGTTACTCGTGTAAGTTGTTTAGTATGACACATTTGAAATACGAGTACGTGTATGTGTGTATGAAGATAATTGAACATATATATGTATCATGTATACATATGTATGCAGTAAACATATGTGCATAAAAAATGTAATTTTGTACATATGTAAATATAAACAATGGATCATTCAAATGAGTATAGCACTAAGAATGGAAATTAGAACTGAAGTCCAAATTGAGATCAAAATCACACATATACCAATTATTGTTTAAAGAATCTTTGTCAGAAGTTTGTACTTAATGCATATTCAACAATATTTCTAGTGTAGAAAAGACAAACGCATTTAATCAATGTTCTCCAACGGGCTGCCGTGCAACCTGTCGTTTCCGAGCTGCCTGAGTGTTCCAAAAGATGGTAACGAGGAGCTCTTGCCATCCAATATGGGCACAAGAGAACCAGTTATTCTTAACGTATATGACATGGTAAGGAACAAAGCTAATTCAATAGATATGGAATTAACTTATTTTATTTTATTTGCAGTACTGGATTAATGAGTATACCACTTCCATTGGACTTGGCGTATTTCATTCCGGCGTAGAAGCATTCGGCACCGAGTTTGCGTACGGTGGACATCCTTTTCCATTTACAGGTGTTTTTGAAATTACTCCACGTGATCACGACGAACTGGGCGAACAGTTCCAGTTTCGACAAAGCATACAAATAGGCTGTACTGACTTTACGTATGAAGAAGTTCGTCGTATAGTTGAGGAATTGGGAAATCAATTTCGCGGAGACCGTTATCATCTTATGAACAACAATTGTAACCATTTTTCGGGAAACTTAACACAGGTACTTACAAACATGACTTAAAAGCGTCTGATTGACTATCCAATAATGCGTCATATTTTCATTATCATCGACAGATACTTTGCGGCCAAGAAATACCCAGCTGGGTGAACCGTCTTGCACATTTCAGCTCATGTGTACCATTTTTACAAAGATGCCTACCAAAGTGAGTTGGCTTTATTGAATTTTATTTAAATTTGATATACGGATTACGTCCATTTCAGAGAGTGGCTCACGCCGAATGCCTTGCAGCAGAGCATTACAACAATCCAAGAGCGTGAAGACTCGGACAATAGTCCCCTTTGAGACATTACCTGATCTAAAATATTCGTAATTTGCAAAGTCCCAAGCAAGCGTAACTCATCCCTGCTGTCTGAAGACCAACAATATAGTTAAGTTAAATTTAGAAGAGCCGCATTATCGCCACTCATTTCAGTAAAATCAACAACAAAAATTCCAATAGAATGCAAAACAAAGTGTAATGTTAATGGTTTATATTAGACTACATTAAAAGCGAATAAATTATTGGCTAATGTAAATTGTAATTTGACTATTCAGAATTAAGATATTATTAAGTGTCCGCTAGATGTACGTAATTAGAAGACAACACCGGTACACATTCTGCGACATCATTTATTAAATTTGAATGATTAAACATCGAAAACCTTTTTAAAAAAATTGCTAAAACAAACATATTAAAAAGCAAGTATATTATAAATAGGTAATAATATCAAAGTTGTCATCATTAGATAATTTGTATACATTTTATTTTAAATTTATTTTTACAATGTCGAAAGCCGCATGTCTATCAAAACACCAAAACGATCTGTTATCAATAAATATGTACTTGATACTCTGATATTTACACATACATTAATACATATTAAACATTTTTTAAAGAAAATATATTTTAATTCAATAATAACTCAAAACGCAGTTACTCATAGTCGTACGCCTAAGTGAAGATACAAAAAACTACACAATAAGTGCATACATATATTTTCTAACTAATAGTGCCAAGCAAATGCTGCGAATTCTAAAATATTGTTAACGTTGGCATTTTCCGCCCACTCTTACAGCATATGATTTGACAAATAATTAGTAGAATGCAACACGAACAGGATAACATATACATATAAATAATTATGATAAATACATTGTAAGAACTATTTACAAACTGGTGGCTATAATATCTGAACAATTAAATTCTTTCCATTGATTTCGGTAATGTCGTAACTCTATTTGCTTTAAACTAAGCTGGAAACATTATTGTATAACCCGACACCTTCCATTTCATCTACATCAATATCGCTATTTAAGATATTATGCGGGAGTTGATTTCGATAAATCAGAGGCTGGGATCTTCCAGGGTTTACATTTTGTGATAAATTTACGTGTGGATATTGAAGCTCATTATCCGAAATTGGAAAAGCTCGACTAATATACTCCTTCGGCATGGGTTCATGATCTTGCGACTGAAGATGCATATATTGCGATGGACTGGGTGTGTGAAACTCTTGTTGTCCTCCATAGCCTGAAGGCAATCTACCATTGATAAGATCTTCGGAGTATACATGTTGTGTTCTTTGCACATTTCGTGACCGATTTGGAAGGTCATGAAAATAGGCATCTTTGGGTATATGCCTTTCAGCTGGGGCAAATGGAGGTTGAAGTTGTTTTTTTATATGGGTATTGTACAGAGCTGAAGGATTATGCAATGGAAACTGACCAGCGTTTCGTTGAGCAACATTATCAAGTCGATTATTCAAATGGGGGGCCGTCATATGGGTATGCGGAAATTCACAGTTTAAACCCACATCATTATCGAAATGCATGTTTAAATCTATCTTACCCTGCAACTGTGCCACCATATCCTTGACTTGGCCACTATTGGATTTCTTTAAGTATTTTATCTCACTGTTTTTAATTTCAACCTTTCCAACAACTTCGTTGGGGTTTTGACTCAAATGCACCCCTCCTTGTGGGGTTTCAATGGCTCCCTGAGCAGTACTGATGGCATTTGAATTAAAATGAGTTGGATTGACAGCATAGTTACCCTCTAAACGAAGTTGTTGCCGTTTCATAAGATTAGATATGGACTTGCGGCAGCTTGCATGTGACTGTTGCGCATGGAAAACTGCATCTGTGCTACATGATGGAGACGGAGAGTCGTGAGCTTGCTCCTTATATTGCAACTTGTCACATATTCTGTCTGCGTTTTGGTTGAAAGGCGCATCATCCTTATTATGTTCTACATCTTTGCGAAGAGCTTTAATCACCGTGTTCAACATGTTGTCACCTCTTCCAATGCAATGGTAATACCTTTGGCCACCTGGAGGAGACGTTTCAAATTCCCAACTATTTGAATTTTGCGACGGGTTTGAGGTTTCACTTGAATTGGGATAACGCCTTTGCACATTGGTATATTCATCATAGTTCGGACTGTTGGTATCCTCTTTATTCTCTAGTAAGAGACATGGATTTTCTGCTCTGTACATTGATGGATCACTTTCTTCTGGTGAGATGGAGCAGAGTTGCCGTTTATTCTCTTGTTCATTATCTCTCTCCATAATGAGAGTGGTTTTCTCTAACAAATCTCCTAGTCGCTCCGACACTTTAAGAAAGTCCTGTTTTAGTTCATCCAGTTTCGATTGCTTAAGCTCCTCCTGAGTTGCCGAAAGGGATTTGTTCATTGCATCATTGCAATTTTCCGTTACTCCACAAATAGAATTTGACTGCGAATCATTTGAATCGCTCTCAACGGGCACTTCATTAAACTGGGTGTGGTATTCAATATCAACGACAGTTTCATTTTCGTTTTCTAAAATATCAACACTCTTTGAGTTCGACATTTTGCCGCATTCAAAATTGCTTTCAAGCAAGTCTAGACTTCGACATCGAGACAAGGTGCGCTCAACTTTTTGTATTTTGGTTTGATTATCAAATGTGGAACGATGTGGATCTCCTCTTCGGAGGTATTCGTTAAGGTACTGTCGCTTACTCTCACAACGCATGCGATCCTCGATCATTGTTCGAGTCAGTTGTTCAATTTGGTCATTTGTTTTAATTGCCAGTGCCTGGACCTTGTGGCCTAACCGCTCTTTCGTTTTGTGCACATATTTCTTTAAACTTTTGCGGTTGCAATTCAATTTATTTTCTATATGCCGGAAGAAAGGGCCACAGTAACATGTGTTACCAACACTTACTGGACCCTTGTGTATGTGTCCGGCAAGGTCTAGAAAATATTGTTCGCCTTGCTTCAGCGGTTCTTTGGGTAAAGTCTCCAGCTTAGGTGAAGGAAATGATCGCGGATCAGGAAAATAGTGACAGCCATAGGGAGACCAATTGATCGTCTTATCTACGCTATCTTTATCCTTATCCGGAGCAGCTGCCGATTTGTCACTTTCCTTTGGTTTTTCTCTTCGATTTCTTATTCGCTTTGGCGTGCTTAAAATTTCATTAATCTCGCGATAATTTTTTCTAATCGCAATGCTTTGAGGCGTATCACCTTGTGCGTTTTTAACGTTCAATCGTGCATCCGCTTCCAGTAAAATGCGTGTTAGCTTTCGTCGGCCCATTGCACAGCTAATGTGCAACGCTGTGTCTCCATTTAAATTTGTTTTATTAGGATCACACAGTGCCGAAAGGAGAATCCGAGTGACTCCTGCATGGCCATAACGACATGCAGTATGTAGCGCAGTATCTCCGTACTAAATGGTAAAGGAAAGGTTAATTAATATATATGAACTAATTAATTTGGTAATATTTAACGAACCTTATTTTGAACATCGGGATCTGCTCCAGCCATCAACAGCTCCCTTGAACTCTGATTATGGCCATTTTGTGCAGCTAAATGAAGTGCTGAGAGTCCTTCGTTATTACTTATACTTAGCGTGCTATTATGAAGAGCTTCGATCGTGTTTGCCACTCGCGTCTTCAGTCTACTCTTCTCCTTTGTCTGGGGCTTGTTGGACGGGGGAGTGCACAATAATTTTACGCATCGACTTAATCCTCGACTGGCTGCTTCATGTAATGGTGTATTGCCCTGATTCGATTCTCTGGAGAGGCGATCGACATTGCTGGATAGCAATATTTGCACTCGCTTATCATCTCCTGCCGCCACAGCTTCGTGCAATGATGTCCAGTTTCTGGAGTCATGCTGAAATTAATTAAGTGAATATGATAAGATACATCCATGCATCAATTCGTTCGCAATTTAAACAAACCCCGGAAATGGCATTCGGCAAGGCTTCCTGTTTAAGATTGTGTCCCATCCTGCATTGTCTGAAACCATATTCAAATACATATAAATTGGTTCAAATAGGTTTCAACGTCGTTTTAGGAAACAAAAAATAGTAAGTACATACATAAATATGTAAGTTCGTTAAAGTACATTGTAATGTTAGTGTACCTCAACACATACAAACATAGGCATATAATTACCCACACACATAAGATACTTTGGTACGTAGAAAATCATTGAATTCGGAGTATTTATGTATTTGTTTCCAGTAAGATCGTTTTCTTTCCTATTTATATTTACCATTTCACTTTTTTCTTTTCTCGATTATAGGCATTTATAATAGCACAACAATATTTGCTAATCGCTTTACCGCTTTGCAGCGAATTAACACGCATTCTTATAAATTACAATTAAATTCCATGTATGAGTTTGAACTTTTAAACGTTACGAATGTAGTTCCAACCTCTTATTTATTTATGATTTGTTAATTATAATCCGTAATTGGCGAATTCTTTTGCTTACATTTTGTGAACGCCCAATGTCAATTTGGCTTTAAGTCAGGCCTAAAGGAAAATAGAAGAGAAACTTAAGGCGAAATCAAAATTGGCAACAGGTTTTTGTGCGTGGTTGCCACCTTTTCAGATTACCTAATAATCATCGGTATAAACGATCATGTCACAAAATAAATTTGGTTTTGGGTAAATTGAATATTCTTATATTATTAAACCGAGGGTAAGATTTTTCTAAAATAATTAAAATTGTAAACCAGAGAATTAAATAATGGCCAACTTTTACTAACAACATAAGTGCGCGCTGTTAATAACATTTAAGCAACTGTAACAATTTTTGAGTGCCCACAGTCGTATAAGTTCCAGTGCTGGGTAATTTTTGTCAATTTTTGTCATCTCATCACAAAGTGAATTTTAACTTTGCGTCTTTAAACTCGTAAAAAGATATCAAAAATACAATGGCTTTAGCAGAAATTTGTAAAATTTCCAATGCTTCTTATATGAAGCCAGCTGCATGGACTTCATCAGAAGTCAATGAGGAGCTTAATGCGTTCGCTAGCAATATTGCTAATCCATACACATTAGCGGCTCCTCCATTCGAGAATGTAAGTAAATGCAATTATTGTATTAAACTGATATTAATTGGAACACAAAAACATTCCGTGTTCAGCCTCTTGAAAATTTGATGAAAATTCAGGCAAATGGTGATAAAAGCGGAGTTAAGATAAACTTTGATCACGGCACCACAACTCTGGGTTTCAAGTACCAAGGAGGCGTCATATTGGCTGTGGACTCGCGTGCAACCGGAGGTCAATATATTGGATCGCAGACGATGAAAAAAATTGTGGAAATAAACCAGTTTTTGCTTGGAACATTGGCCGGCGGTGCCGCGGACTGTGTCTATTGGGATCGCGTGCTGTCAAAGGAGTGCCGACTCCACGAGCTACGAAACAAGGAACGCATCTCTGTGGCTGCGGCTAGTAAGATTATGGCCAACATTGCTCACGAGTACAAGGGTATGGGCATTAGCATGGGCATGATGTTAGCTGGGTATGATAAGCGAGGCCCTGGATTGTATTACGTTGATTCGGAAGGATCGCGCACTCCTGGCAACGTGTTTTCAGTTGGCAGCGGATCTATTTACGCCTTTGGTGTGCTTGATTCTGGTTACCATTGGAATCTGGAGGATGCAGAGGCACAGGAGTTGGGTCGCCGAGCTATTTACCATGCTACTTTTAGAGATGCCTATTCGGGAGGAATAGTTCGAGTGTACCACATGACCCAAAATGGTTGGATTAAAATTTCAGAAACAGACTGTATGGAGCTTCACTACAAATACAAGGAGCAGAACACTCCAAACTAATATTCAATGTTTACTTATTTGCAAGGCAAATGAATGTGGAAAGGAAATAAAATAAATATACTACTATGCTGTCTTTTTTTACACATATTTTTTTGTTATTGAGTTATTTTAAAAAAAATTTATTTATTTGTTAAAGTTAAACTCATGTTTCCTTCGACTTTTCAGCATTTCTCTGGGTTTTAATAATTTCCAAGGTTTCCTTGTGGCGCGTTTCCGCACGTTTCTGTTTAAAAGTCCGCTTAGATTTTTCATTGGTTTTGCGAACAGGTCTGCGGTGCAGTAGCTGCAATAGCTCTCGTCCAATGTCCAGATCCCCTGGTACATGGATAAGACGAATCATGCGATTGCGTATCATAAAGTGATCGAACGCATGGTACTGACCATTCCGGTCAATAAACACAGCGTCTGTCAACTCGCATGTCATATGGCCGTCAGCTATACTAATTATCCCAGCGACGGATGTCTCATTCCATAGATCTATGAGCACAGGCCTTTCTTGAAGAATTACAGGCAAGCAGTTTAATGTGTTCGATATCAAGAACTTTTCCCGTGCACTAAAGTTTTGCATTTCGTCTACTGCATGGATGAAATACCAAAGACTACTGTGCAATATATTAAAATGTAAACAATAACAACCAAAATAAAAAGGGATCAATTAATACTAAAGTCAGAAAACTGTATTTTTAGTTTGGTTTAACATTTGGTATTAAAATTCAACAGTACAGTATTTTCTTTCTATTCAACGTACATTGACAAAATTATTGATATATGTATTTATACAAGCTGATATAATACAAGCCTTGCAGGTTGTTGTTTATAAAAAGTATTTTAATTACAAACGCACTTAAAAGCTATGTGTTACATTTAATTTGAACTCGGATTTTTAAAACTAAATTTAAATAGCCGTGCCGCGCTCCAGATTTTGTTTTATTTCCGCTGTATGTTCGCCGTAGAAACGATCCAATTTCTTGTTGAATTTTGAGTTGCGTTCGTTTATAAAATCCACATCGGCATCGTCATTATAGATACGACGTCTGGAATATTTCTTTCTGCGATCAATTTGTTGTTCTAAATCCTTAACCATGTTATTTATAGCACTAGGCGTATCCTTGGTTTGCAAATGAATTGTCGTGTTCGGACCACCGTAAAAAGCGTCGCCCAACTCAGCCTTTTGTTTTTCATACTTGGCCATATCCCGAGCTGGCATATTTTTAACTAGACGATTATATTGCCGCGCAGTTTGCGCCTCGTATGTAGAGAAGCCCAAGTCAGGATTGTCTTTGCGTTTCTTTTTTTTCTCTATACGATCTGCATCGATGGCAGATACCTGAAGCAATTGCAAACGCTCGTAATCTTTGCCAGCCGCCTGAGCATCTGCCCGTGCCTTATCATCTGCGAGTAACCATTCTGCTTGTCGTTTGCGAGCCTCCCAGTTGCTGGGCAGTTTTTTGCGAGCGTCTTCAGCCACGACTTCCTGATGGTTCTGTGTGCGCGCCTCTTGCCGTTGTTTGTGCAGTTCGAGTAATCGAGCCTTACGTTCGGCTAATTTATCCGACACAGTTTTCGTTTTTTCCATTGTTAATTTTTACGAATTTTTATTGTTTGTAGAAATAAACAAAACTTTATCTTGTTTTTCTTTGTATTACATTAAAGCAATTTGGCGTTAAGTGGGCCGCATAACACTCATCAGCTGAAGCTGTTAAACGCTACGCAACACACAAAAAAATACTAAAATATCAACATAAGTTTAACATTCCCATGTTAAGTATGCGTTCAGTATTATAGTTTTGAATATGTGGTATTTTGGTTTCACACAGTTAACACGTGCGTTGCTTTTTGTTTATAGTTACCGCTTAAAGGCACCACTTTAAAACATTGGATTGTAAAGTAAACTAGCGGCGATATGAAGTTTTCTTACAAAGTAAATAATATTAACAATTTCACAATATACAATCGGATATTTCAATATGTCTCCTTTATTTATAGTTTTCTAATTTGTTGGGCACAATTTATCGTAATGGAAACCTGGTCTTCACACCTGATGGTAATACGGTTATCAGTCCTGTGGGTAACCGGATAACTGTATACGATCTCAAAAAGTATGTATTTTTTCCCCAAACTTCCTTATCGAATTTTAACACATGTCCATATTATTATTTAGCAACAAGTCGCGCACCTTATCCCTGGAATCCCGATACAACTATACAAACATTGCACTGTCGCCAGATGGGAGCTTACTGATCGCTGTCAATGAGCAGGGCGAAGCCCAATTGATAAGTATGGTCTCCTGCACGGTTATTCACCGGCACAAATTCCAAACTGGAGTGCAGTGTGTCAACTTTAGTCCTGATGGAGTCTACTTTGCGGTAGCGAGAGGAAATCTAGTGCTCATATTTTGCACTCCAGGCGAAATTACTGGCGAGTACAATCCGTTTGTATTAAAACGTAGTTTCCTTGGTGGCTACGACGACGTCACATGGCTTGACTGGTCAGTGGACTCCAAGCTGCTGGCAATCGGTTGCCGCGATAGTTCCACAAAGATATGCGCAGTCAATCACATGCGGAACTTTCGAACCTATAACTTGAGCGGACACACGGATGCCATAGTCTCGTGCTTCTTCGAATCAAATAGCTTACACTTGAATACTGTGAGCCGGAATGGTCAGCTCTGTCTGTGGGAGTGTAGTGTAGAACCATCGGATTTAATTGAAGTCAATAAAGAAGAAGCTGCACCGCCACTCCAAAAACGTAAGGCTCTCAATGACTTAAAAGGTTCCGATAGTGAATCTGAAGACGATGTGGAAGACAATTTGGAAATGAAAGCCGTAAGGAACAAATTCAAAACTGAAACCGACGACCTGAACGAGGTGAAAGACGAAAGCGTTATAAAGTCACATCCATTCTTATACAAAAAGCTGGGGCGGCACTACTTAGCCAACGAGCCACGCAAGGAGAAGCGGGATGCAATGTTAACAGCGGCTAATTACAATCGACGATCTAAGGTATTGGTTGTCGCATTTAGCACTGGCGCTTTCTATTTGTACGAGCTTCCCGACGTAAATATGATACACTCGCTGAGCATCTCTGATTATCCCATCTCGGCGGCACTCTTCAATTGCACTGGCGACTGGGTTGCGTTGGCCTCCCGCGAAATAGGACAATTGCTGGTGTGGGAGTGGCAGAGCGAACAGTACATTATGAAACAACAGGGTCATAGCAGTGAGATGACATGTATAGCATACTCTCCAGACGGCCAGTACATTGCTACCGGCGGAGAAGACTCCAAGGTGAAGCTTTGGAACACACAAAACAGCTTCTGCTTTGTCACCTTCAGTGAGCACTCCAGTGGTGTGACCGCTGTGCAGTTTAGCCGTAATAAAAAATTCCTGGTTAGCAGTTCTCTGGACGGCACAGTGCGTGCGTTTGACATCATAAGGTTCGCCTTCGCTTTTGTTAAATCTTTACATAATCCAACTAACACAATGTTCCTTTATTTGTATAGGTATCGTAATTTTAGGACATTTACATCGCCGACACCTGCTCAATTCGCATGCGTGGCTGTGGACTACTCTGGAGAGTTGGTTGTTGCTGGAGGTCAAGATGTCTTTGAGATATTTTTGTGGTCAATCAAGACAGGAAAACTACTGGAGGTCATTAGTGGTCATGAAGGCCCTGTGGCCTCTGTGGCCTTCTCACCAGTCGCCACTTCTTCGACGCTCATTTCAGGATCTTGGGACAAAACAGTCAAAATTTGGAACTGCTTGGAGAGCAACAGTGAGCACGAAACAATCGACGCGCTTTCCGATGTAACCTGTGTTGCATTTAGTCCCAGTGGTGAAGAAGTAAATGACGAGAAGAATGTTATTTGAATGTTATTGAAAGTTTCTTTATTTCACACCTATCTAGGTCGCCGTTGCTACGCTTATCGGGAACATAACAATATTTGATGTAAAATGTGCAACACAAGTGAGCGTAATTGAGGGTCGCAATGACCTGGGAAGCGGTCGATTGGAGACTGACATTGTAACGGCCAAGAAAAATGCAGAGTCCAAGTAGGTAAATTTAATCTAATAGTAAACTTATAAATAACTCTTTTCGTGTTTTCCAGCTATTTTTCAACAATAGAGTATTCGGCGGATGGCGAATGTATTCTGGCTGCAGGAAAATCCGCCAATATTTGTATATATCACGTGCGTGAAGCTATTTTGCTCAAAAAGTTTGAAATAACCCAAAATCACAGTTTGGACGGCTTAAATGTAAGTGGTATAAAGTACATGCATGAAACATTGTACAAAAATTATCTTTAATTTAAAGGAATTCATCAGTCGGAAGCATCTCAGCGAATTTGGCAATATGGCCTTGGTAGAACAACGCGAGCAAGGCGAAGGAGGCAACGTTGCAATTCGCTTACCAGGAGTACGTAAGGGCGATATGTCTTCAAGACTGTTTCAGCCTGAAGTAAGGGTATTCTCAGTCCGCTTCTCGCCCACTGGACAAGCATTTGCTGCCGCAGGTACCGAAGGACTTTGCATATATTCGCTAGACAAGGGTGAGTAATCAACGTATTATTGTTCTTGCTTTTATTTGAATTATTTATTATGCATTCCAGGCGTAGTTTTCGATCCATTTGATTTGACGTTGGAAGTGACACCGAAAGCGGTACATGAGGCGCTAAAGAACATGGAATTCTCGAAGGCACTTGTCATGTCCTTGAAACTGAACGAACCCAATTTGGTTACCTTAGTGCTAGAACGCATACCGTATAGGGATAGTAAGTGTCCTAAATTACTTGATTACTATAATGCAGAAAACCCCCCTCTGTTCGACCTTGCGAACAAAGTCAGCTTTATAACCTTAGGTGTTTTTTGAGTCGGCCTTTTTTTTCAACTTTTACAATCAATACCCATGTTGCTGGTTTTCGCATGTCTAAAAATAGATGTCAGTCGGATTTTCCCCTAACATTTAAGGTGCTTATTACCTAACTCCGTTTGGATCGAATGTGCAAATTTTTGTTTTTTCTGTTAATAAACAGTTTCAAGGTTCTTTCTGCTTTAACACGCCGGTGATGGTAAACAGGCGGACCTACGTGTAGCTACACTGTTAATATACCCCGCATCTACTGACATTGGTCCCACAAATTCAAAAATGCATACAAAATATATGTAAATTGACTGCCTTTTGGATTCCAGCATGTGGCTGTAAATATTGAAGTCAATTTTTTCATTCCTTACAGTTGAACTACTTTGCGCGGATCTATCGCCCGACTTCGCCCAACGCTTGCTACAACACCTGGCGCGTCTTCTTCAGTCCTCACCCCACATTGAGTTCTATTTGCAGTGGGGATGTTCCCTGCTGACTACCCACGGAAATCGTGACGGGGTCTTTCAGCACACGAGTTTGCTAGCGTTACATGAAAGTATTTCGCGGAAATATGAAATGCTCAATAAAATGTAAGTGTAGCTCTTAAAATTTGTGTCTTACAATCTAAATCTAAGCCTATCAATAACTCTTTGAAATTCATTTTCAGATGTGACTATAACAAATACACGATACGGGTACTCCTCGACAGGGCAGAGCATTACGAAGGGTCAAAAGAAGCTCAAAACAACCATGGCGATGGAAGTAACGAGGATAGTGATAGTGAAATGTTGTTGATAAGGAGTAAAGAAGATGAAGCCTTGGAAAGTAACTTTAGCGAGGAGAGCGAAGAAGATACTGACGAAGATAGCAATGATGATTCATAGTGTACAATATTTTGTGTTGTTATATAGACCATAAGAATACGCAAATAAAATGTATTTTTAATGAATTCATATTGTTATCGCTCTTAGGATGAACGCAGACTGTAAAGGACAATTAATTATTTTGGACAAAACCAATTGGTTTTATTTATTAATTGTTCACATGCATATTTGAATAAATTTTATTTAGATATGTTTAAAGCTTGTGGTTAAAGTTACTAGAATATAATAAACAGTTTCGATCCTTGTATAAAAAAACTCCATGAACAAAAAAACAAACAATAAAAATTTATGTACACACATATTGTAGCTACAATAAATAAATGTCGCTGTGTTCGATATATACTTGAATATGAATTATTTAATATTTACATCATGTTTTGTTATACAAAATATAATTTTTACCTTTATACCTTAATTATAATTTAACATACGAACGTATTCCTAGCTTTTATTGAGTGTGCGCTATTTTAACTACAGGTAAATATATAAAATATATAAAGCCACAGCTTAAATGTTTGCATCCTTTGAATGCCGTTAGCTTAAAAAATGCGCTAGAATGGTTATTATTTGTCTTATTCGTGTGTAAAAGTTCCTAAATAGCATTTATTACTTATTTACATTCCATGTGTGTATGAAAATGTCCTGATTTTTAAAGGGTTGTAAATTTTATTATCTCTTTAAAGCACCAATTAATTTTCTGGCTGTTTTTCTTAAGTTTAAATATTATGAATCTATGTTTTGTATTATAAACTAACAGTACTAGATGAAAATGCTTTAGCATAGTACATATTTCGCAATAAAACAATAAATACTTTTGATTGAAGGTAAGAAATATGTGAAAAGTGAACAATATCGAACCAGATTCAGATATATTATAATTCGTTCGACTGCTTTAAGAAGTTGAAACTATTATCGAAGGATTTGGGAAAAATATTTCACAGTTGCAGTGGAATTCATATTTAATTAGGTCTAATTAAATAAATGAATCTTATCAAAAATATGTTTAATGGATTCGTAGGTGCCAGACATCTAGCGCGTTATAACTGCAAAGCAAGTATTTATTTTTAAAATCTGTATGTTATATAGCTTAAGGCTCACGAAATTTAAGTTTCCTAAAAAAAAATTTAAAAATTAAAAGAGCATACGAAATAAAAAAAATAACAAGAAAACTAGTTGGGTATGCCCGATTGGTAGATACCCTGAACCCTGTGCGGTGAAACGTTTAAACTCTCGCACGCACACACATGCACACATACATTTGTACAAAAACATTATACCCTGTTTACCCATTTTGAAGGGGTTCAAGGTATACAAATATAAAAAAATATATAGATATATATATTTTATATATATAAATATATGAGCAACTGTCAAGTTCTGTATTATGATAAGGTATTAGCACATTTTTGTAATTAGAAAGGTAACTGTAGGTTCCATATCATGCGTTGTACTTCCGTGGATTGATATGCTCAAAGTAATAGGTTGTTCCAATAGTTGGTTATATGTGTGTATCAATAAATATAAACACATAGGTGTTATAGTGTAGGGCCGCGTAGTGCACAGTAAAATCAATCAATTTTGTTGAAAGAGAGTTTCATTCGATTTTTTAACGGAGTCCAGAAAAGTGAGTTCTGGAACTCCCCAAATCCTAGGATGACTTCATCAGCAAGATCGGCCAATACAGGAGTACAAACACAAAGAACAATATTGGAAAGACTGCACGTGAAACCTTGTCAATTTCACGCCACATTATCTTTTCGACGCCCGTGTCCGTGTCCGTCCATGCAACGGACAGAAGGCTTTGGCGGCGCGCAGGCTTTGGAGGTCCTCCGTTACCCTGCAAGGATGTCTGTAGGAGCAGGGAAAAAAAACCATAATGGGTAAGCATATTAATCTAAAATTGCAGATGCTGATATATATATATATATATGGTATATATATATATATATGTACCATATCAATATATGTATATGTATATTATATATTGCATCGATTTGGCTATCTGTCGATAATCATGTGGCGAAAGTAGCTTCGCATTTGTGCCAAGGCAACTCACCTGGCCAGGTGTAGTCGGAGTTTGTGTGGCCTTTCGTGACCGAACGGCTCCTCCCTCCCAGCTCGCCACAGTTGCACATTGACCTTTTTCCATATTGCTAATGCGCTGTGCCGCACAGACGAGCGGACATGGAACGATAGAAGAAATGTCTTTATTTATTAAAGCACAGCGCACAGACCTCTGCTTACCATGGGCAATACCTTTGGTATGCGGTTCACCTGGTACTGGTACTGCACGTCTAACACTTTGACGACCACGAATTCGGCCAAGGCGGCAAACACAGAAACCATGCATCCGGCCATCCAGAGGTCGAGCGCCTGTCGCATGGAAAGAGGAGCAAAAAGGACCTTCTGTTAGTTTGCGTCTTCTGCTTACGGATCAGGAGTTGGTAATTGCCTTTACATACGCAACGGGTGGTATATCAGCGCGCAGCCCCGTAAACATTGTCACCAGGGTCAGCATGCAGGTGACCAGCAGAGTAACGCGTCCAGGGATGGCGTCTAGGCCGAGCCAGAAGCTGAACCAGGACAGCATCACTACCAACGAAGAAGGCGCGAACGTTTGTATTAGATGATGCCCGATTTGCCTTTCGAATCGGAAATAGACTGTCAGGCGTGAGAAGTTGCCCACCTTCTCAGGCATATAGCCATCGCTTTCTTCCAGCTCCAAAGGCTGCCCAAGATTGTATTGGAGCAGCTTTAATTCCGGATTGAGCGTTACTCCGGAATCCGACCAGCGCAACTTCACCTTTTGGTTATTAGACGAAACTTAAATGAAATGTGCAAAGATTTATTGAAGTCGAAGGACATGCTGAAATTCATTTATGTTCTACTCACAACTCTCAATGTAAATGGGACAAACTTGGATGTCCATGGGATAAAGCTGGAACTCCATCTGGCAGGCAATTATAGCATGCATTCGGGCGGCATAGCGCACGGTCTTATTCTTATAGAGCGTTACGGATGTAAACTTGTGTGTCAATGTAGCTATTTCTACAACGAGAAGACATCGAAAAGACGTTGCAGAGATGCGGAACAAAGTTTTATCGATTAGAACTATAGAATTGGTAGGCACTAATTGTCTGATATTGTGGCTACAGTTATGTACGGGTATGCAAGTGGCGAGTGCGTCTTGAAGTATTACTAGGTGTAAGCAAATGACTCGAATGCCTTTTCGCCTACTCAAATGCTGAATGTGATTCGTTCCCTCTCGTAACAAAATGCATATTCGCATTGAAAGAAAACGCCATATTTAAGGACTTTGCGGCGGGTCCTATAAACGATTATAACACCAACATTTTCAATATAGTTAGGATTTGTTTTAGAAATTGTAATAAAATTCAATTGCAATAACGATCGGTTCAAATGCAGCCAACTTAATGATAAACGATTGTGGGAAATAATTATAGTCGCAAAAATCTCAAGTCAGAATAACAAAGAATATTATTTGCTGGATACTATAAATGACATTGCATAAAATATGTATATATATCCGTCTCCGAACTGAAATCTCTATGATCAATATTGTCTGATCTGATAACCTCTATATAGGTTAAAACGTTGAAGGATACAAAAACTTTAAGAAAACTATTATCATGTTTATATAAGATTTCAAGTAAACGCGTTAATAGATATAAAAAAAAGTATTCTGCCACAAATATATGTTTAACTATAGAACAAATACCAAACAAATTAAACCAAATACAAATTTCAAATTATTATTACAATAAAAAGTCAGTCATATGCATATATGATAGTTCAATGAAAACCTGATTCATGTAAAGGTATCAACTATTATAATAATAATATGTTTGATCAGTAATAGTATAGATTGACAAGGTTTTAAAAAAAAGAGAAAGAGAGAGAGAGAGTGAAAAAAAAAGAAATAGAAAGAGAGAGAAAAAAAGAGAAATAGAGAAAGAGAGAGAGAGAGAAAGATAGAGACAGAGAGAGAGAGAGAGAGAGAGAGAGAGAGAGAGAGAGAGAGAGAAAGAGAGAGATAGAGAGAGAGACCTTATCAAAGGTATTTAATGTGATCTAATGTCACATGTAATCGATTTTTTAGTAGCAATATGCCATGGACTATCATAGGGGGGACTTTTTTGTTGAGCGAAATACGAACTGCCAGATGGCCTTGACATTGAGAATGGTTTGGGCAACGTGCGATTAATGGACACCTGCAACACAACGAACGCAAGGGGTGTACTTGGAACCTATTTCCGAAATAGATTTTTTTTTGGCCTGTGGTTGATTTTCCAGTGGCACGCAATGTCAGATAAAAGTACTAAAGGCTAGCTTTAAAAAATATAGTTTATTCGAAAATTTAGATTTAGTTGGCTGCACTGAAAAAATGTGTATATCAATAATTTAGTCGACAAATGCAGGAAATTCTTTAAGACTGTTAGTTTTTGTTAATGGTAAAAGAGGATTTAAACTTACATGAAATGAACATGATCCGATAATGAACGACTTTATAATATATTGTTCTTTGTCTCATGTAGATGTGATCGAAAGTTCGGCAATAGATGCATATGAATATGTTTATATAACCTTGCAGAGTGGATAATAAAATAAAGTCTTTTGTGGGTACGAAGTTTAAATAAAGGTACAAACATTTAATTCCATTTACATACATTCCGTATCGAACGAAATCCCATACGGAATAAACATTTTCAAATATTTATTGAATATTATTTGTATAAAGAACTTCAATTCAAAATCGTCAGACTTAAAGAAAATAAAATTGATAATTAATTTTTAACTTGTGAAATGCGAGACCTTTCATCATTGATACTATTTAACTAATAGAGAGATTCATCATATAAATTTAAGTGTAAACTTTGAGATCGGAAAAATTATTTATTTAAATTCAATTCAGTTCCTTTTATCTGATCAACTATAAATAATAATAGTGTATAAAAAATAATATTTAATGTACAAACTTAAATAAATAAAATTAAAGAATATTTAAATCGGCTCAAATTCTAAAATTCTAATATTCTGACACGCCGAATATGCTTTTAAAAAAAATCTAATTATGCATGGATTTAATGATTTTTTATTTTGAATACGACTTGATTACAATGGTCGACACGAAAACACATTCTAAATTTGATAGTTAGTATACTTAAAGCTTTGTCTAGATGAAAGTTTTTAGAGTCTTTTTCATCCTTATGGCGTAGTAGAGAAGTCGAGGAAATATGTGGACTTCCAAATCCTAGTAGTTTGCGTTGTTGTTAGTAGTTTGATATAAATATTTTTTTTTTTTAAATTGGAAATGTGAAAAACAGTGAAAATTAAAAGTATAAAAAACACAATATTATTATACACAAATTGAATGACTATTTCGATTAATATATCTCTAGATTTGAGTGCAGTTAAGAGACTTAACTTGTCGTTAGTCTCTGAAAGGTGAAACAATGCACCCTAGAATCAACGTGTAATTCAACGCAAATACTTTACACTAGATCTGTTAGCAATGCTACTTACCGGCAATTTTTGAATTTAGAAAATACGGATCTGGTTGCCAGAGGTTGTCGAAGAATTCTGGAAGTAAGGTAACATAATCGTCGCCCTCCTCGAATATGTCGTCAGATATTTCCAGTCGAGATTCCATCCACCTTTGATGAATAAACATGTCAACTCTAAAAATGCCAATGTAGTCACTGACAGCATTATAAATTGATTAACTGTGGACTCCTATCACTTACCTAAAGTCCATATCCTCTACATTAATTGAATTAATATCTACAACAAATATGCTAAAGTCTACTATCACTGGGGAACCCTTCTTTGAGGGCGGGCGCATTTCTGGAAATAAAAAGATTAGAGGCGACATAATATATAAGGCACCATCCAAATGAATCACATATCATCTATATGTAAATCCGAATTATACACAAACACGTAACTATTGGTTCACTCCAAGAATTCGGGGAATGCGCCCAACTTCAAGTTCAGGAACAGCGATTGGGTTGAAGGTTTATTATACAACAGTGAAAATCGATAAAGTTTTAGGCTTAAGGTGTTAAAGTTTTCGCCCTAAGCCTTTATCACAGTCAAATGCAAATACGAACTCTAGAAGAGTGTGATCGACTAGGAGATACCCTGAATAACGTGCAGTTCTGCTGCAGCTTTCTCGAAATATTAACTTGATCGATTTTGGTAGTGAATAAGGGGAGGTACCCTGATTTACATATACATCTTATATATTTAAACTGTATATTTTCTTCAAAAACAATATTTATGAACTATGTTTGGTAGCTTTAGAACCCATGTGTATATTTTTAAGTTTCTAGTTATTATATCCTGATCAAGAATATATTTATTTTATAGAGTCTGCCACGCCTCCTTCTGTCTATTAAGAGTACTGAAGTAACTGCATAAGATTGAATAAATTCCTTATCCTCAGATAAAAACATGATACCCGGCCACCCATTCTTAACGGACTCAAGGTACAATACTAAAATTATTCCAAATATTGAATTCATTCCACTTTCGTTTCTCTTTCATTTAATCGATCGCAATAGTTTTCTTACTTTTTTTTGTGACGTCAAGAGCCTACATACATTGCTGTCATGCAGAAACATTATATGTCCATTCATATATGTATATAAGTAGTAATTACATAAGTTAAGGGATATATACTAGCTGAAGCCAGAAAGGGGCTCTGTGGCGAAAGGCCATGAAATTGGCTTTGTCACGATAAATGCCACACGCAACGATTCAGCAATGGCAAAAAATGAGTCACATAATAAACCAGAGTAAGCATAACAAAAATCAAAAGCCGAAACCTTAATATCCTTTTAATAATTATTTCATATGTAAACAAGTAGGAAAACCCTTGTCGTGTGTGCTCGATAAGAACCCCTTGAAATGCTGATGCTTAAAAGTTTCTTTACATGCTTTCTCAAGAACTTATGCATGCAGATGCATCCAAAATTGATGACTTGAGGCTATAACTTTGTTGTTTGTTATCTGATCCTAATGATATTTTCAAGATATGTCATGACACCGAGAGGACGCATCCGAAATATCCAAAAATAAAGTAAGATTGGTGCCAAAAAAAGGAAATTTTGTTATCGATAACAAGTAAACGGAGAGAGGAATCGATTTTTTTTTCACAAACTCAATCTGCGCGTGTTGTAGAAGAACCCATTTACCAATTTGCAATGGGCTCTGGGAATAATAATTAAGAAAACTCTTGTTGGGTGTGCCCGACTAGGAGATACTCAGAACCCATTCCAAAATTGGTGACTCTAACGTTAGAATATTCGCCCACTCATAGACAAACCCATGCGAACTGCATGGACTACTTACTATCTGATGTAATGTATATATAAAAATAAAACAAAAACCCTGATTACTGATTATTTTCAATTGGTGTAGGGTTTAAAAATGTAAATATAATGATCAGAAAGTGGGTTTTAATGTAGAGTTTAGTTAAACTGCACTACAGATGGTAAAAAATTGCAAACTTACCCTTGACATAATTAGGCGGAAGAACCACTCGCGGCTTCGATGTGTAGTTGTAGTTCACGTGGGCGTCCGTGGCCTCACTAATCCTGAAAATGGCCAAAAATACAATCGGATATAAAATAGAAATATACAAGGAACACAACGTTTGGCCCTCAGAGGCTCGTGCTACTATTATAAAGTTTGTCAATTTAAGTCCTAACTGGAAATTAACTTACTTCGTGTCTGGGTCTGTTGGTCGCGAATACATGCATACATTTCATTTCTGTTTTTCATTTCTGCTTTCACGTGACAGCTACCTGCCTACCTTAAGGTTGGCTAATATTCGTGCTGGAACCTCATTTGCAGTGATTCAGTTAACCTTGGTGGGTTTGTCAAATTGCAATACTCGGAAATACCCAACGAAGGTTATAAAGTCAGTAAAGTGGCAACAAAATGACAACAAGCATTTATCCTTAAATATATAAGTTGGAATTTCACAGACTTGCTGAAGAACGGGGGATCAATAATGTAAGAATGGGATTTATGAATAAAAGAAAAGTCCTTATGAATATTGCAATTACTCCCGCTATAAGTTAAATTAAACTTACGAATTTTAGTGGCAACAAGAGGAGATAATCCAAAAATTTAATTATATCGGGTGACAAACAACAATTTTATAGGCTTGCGCACAGTTTTTACATAGTTTTCAGGGAAGACGAAGCACAGCTACAAAATGAGCTTTGTAACAAGAAAAACAATTTTGGAATGCAGCTGCACAGCGCGGCATTCAATGTATCTCCTAATTGTCCTATCAGATCATTTTCCGATTTTCCGCTTTGCGCTTTAAAACAAACTGAAATCAAATGTATTCTTTGTGGGTTTGATTTAGTTTAAAAAAAGAAATACTTAACATACATGTTTGCAATGCATATACACATATACCCATGTATGGGTATATATCAAATTGTAATTTAAACTCACCACATCAATATGAAAGTCAATCCAAGCGATATGAATGCCTTTGTGTTGTATTTGCCCAGCATGATGTTGACGACGAAACAGAAAATGAAACCAAATCTCAAATCATCTCACTTTACATCGACGTGGGAATTTCATAATTCGCTTTATGCAATCTGCAACACGATAGCGAAATCGAAAACGAAATTCAATTTCAATTTAATTCCCACCGCATTCACAATCAAAGGAAAACTCTTTAAATTCAAAAAATGCTTAAGGATTTCAAGGATACGCGAAGCCGACGCTCAGTAGGCTGATTAATTAATGCAATTGAGATATGCTCGCGATATCAACGTACTATTTCGTATGTTACAATGGGCAGGTAATTATGTTATGTATGCCCAGATCGAATCATGGATCGTCTTCGACTCGGGTCTAGCTCAGCTTGCGTTCAAATATCGAATAAATAAACCGCCGTCTGCTCGGCATCCACTACCGGATCGCTTATAGAATATGTCATATGTAAATTCGTAGCTAGATGCGAGTAGGTATCTAAGTGATGGATACTAGGCTTGTGTGTGTGTGTGTGTGTGTGTGTGTGTGTGTGTGTGTATGGCACTTATCTCATGACTTCTGCTTTGCTGTCGGATATGCACATACATATGTTCATAGATTGCGAGCGATTATCGTCCAATCTGCGTGGGAGGCAGGCTCTAGCAAAAAAGATACCCACTGTGTGATGCTTAAGCTTGTCAGGCAGCCGGTCATATCAACTTTGTCCATACATACACACACACACATATATTGTGACTCAAATAAACACACACACATATGGGGAAATTGCGGCACACTTCGTGGCTTAAGTCAATGCGAGACAATTGAATCGCGTGCCGATTCCACTTAAGCGCGCGCTTTGAATGTTATCGTTACAATTTGGTCAGTACGCAAGGAAAGCAACTAACTTTTATACGCGACTTACATAATGGACAAACACATACATTTGTATCTCTGTGACAGTGGAGAAACCGCTTCTGGGCTTTATCCCCATGAGATGAGGTCAGGAATTCGACAGTCGATAAAGATCACTTTGTCTCTTATACAGTTATATCTTTACTTAACTGTTATACCACTTAACTGTTATATCTATAGTGTTATACCTATATAATAGCTTAGATATGTTCAGAAATTTCAAAATCTATAAACACGACTCTCTCACTTAACTTTTATAACTTTAATGTTATATCACAAACTGTTATATCTTAACTGTTCTATGTAGCCCACTGCTCATTAAGATGAGCTCAGGAATTCGAAAATGTTTTAAGATCACTCTGTCACTGAACTGTTCTATTTTAACTGTTATATCCCTTAACTGTTATATCCCATTGAGATGAGTTCAGGAAGTCGAAAATCTATAAAGATCTTTCTGTCACTTAACTGTTATATCACTTAACTGTTGTAGCACTTAGCTGTTATATTATCTCGCTGCCATATCTCATAGAGATGAGGTTAGGAATTCCCAAGTTTATAGACTGTTTCAGAGAAAGTTGGACAGATATGTAACTAACTATGATTAAACGAAACATTTCAGTTGATATTTCAAACTTATTTAACATTTAGAGTACACATTTTATAGAAACCGGTAACGACATTGACATTGTCACTGCCATTGCTTTTGCCATTGCCATTGCCACTGACAATGAAAATAATATTTCTCGCCATTGAAATTAAAAATTCCGCTTCAATGAGTGGACCGCAAGATGAACTATATCCGGCTAGCCCCATAAAGAGGCTCTTGCGTCTGCCACACAAATACATACGTACATGCTTACACATACATCTTTATATCTTTAGCTGTACATATAATACATTTGAATCAAGATCAGGGCTTATTGCAATTTGTATTTTACAGTTTTTAATTGTTTAAATATGGAGCATTTTGCAATCAGATCTTTTTTTTTTTAATGTATATATTATAATTTTATTTTAAACAAATTTTCTGCTATCAGCTTGATTTTGTTGTATGTGGGCAATCACATCGTATAATACACATATATGTACGTATGTGTGTGTGTGTGTGTGTGCGTGCGTTTGTTTATAAGTTAGTATCCTACTAATTGAGTGTGCGAGTCCATTTATTTTAATTATGCTTGTTGTTAAATTTGCTACGTTTATTCTCTTAAATTAATATAAATTAATTTTAAATGAATGCATAAGGGAAAAAAACACTTTTTGTTGTAAGTTTTAACAAACTTTTGGGATTAGAAGCAATATTTATATGCCATATGCTTGTGCATACATACTTTTGTATGTTTGCATGTGTTGTGTATGTGTAGCTTTTATTCCCATCACTAATTTGTAACGGCTTTTCACATGTTTATTTATTTTGCGGAACTTTTTCAATGGACTTTTATTTAAGGTTATAGCACAATCCATTTCACATTGTATAGAATTGAAATTAAATTACAATTTGTTTCATTTCCGCTCGATTAACTGATTATTGATTCATATTTGTATTATGTGATTCACGCGACCAGCAATTTTTTTTTTAGTTTTAGTTTTAGTTTTAGTTTTAGTTTTAGTTTTTGTCAGCTGGTCAAAAGAATGGAATTAGGTGGATATTACCGTGGTGCAAACCGATGCGCGTTCGAATCCTTTCGGCTTCGCTCAGGAACTGAACGGAACTGAAAATGCGCGAATTTCTTTGCTCCTTTCTTGCCACTTTAATATACCGCGGTCCCAACAAAGCGGCAGCAAACGCGACGCCAATGTTGACGCCGACGCTGTCCGCTAACTCAATGGGAGATAGGGTCAGCGGCAGGGGTACGACAACTGTGACGGTTTCCATTTACAAGGAGTTGGGAGTATCGTGTTGGGAAAGCGTGCGAGCCCGAGCTTGGTTCCAAATTGGTGTTAGGTTCCGTTAGGCGCCATGGAAATGTGGCCATGTGGATTTTTAATCATTTGCAATAGGACGTAGAGTCGGTAATTAGGTTAGGATTATTTTGTTTACTATCAAATTGAACAAATAAATTATGTTGATGATTATGTATAAATGCATACCATTATAGAACATTTTTAAAAATGTGGACCTATAATTTTTTCCAGAAATTTCAGGACTTCATTATAAGGAATTGGTAAGCCATACGTTCAGTCAAACATTTAAAAAAGTTTTCTAGCGTTAAATCATATCTCTTTCTGTCCATTAAAAACAATAATAGTGAGCAAAATAAATGTATGTATATCTAATATATCATGACTGACCTTGTGATTTCCACAAAATAGCCAAAAACTAAACATTTGAGACACAAAATTCAACAAAAACACCTATTTATACATGCAAACATACGGAATATTTACAAACATATGTATTCATATAGTCGCAACGAGTCCATGATAGTTTAATGTTACGCCAACTTTCCAGAAGCAACACCCACTTAGAAAAGTAGAACTAACCGAGCTGGAAATCGCGCCTATTTTCTCTCATGTCTCGTGGGAAATTCTAAACGCTGTTTTTGTAGGAATTAAGTGCGATGTAATGAGTATATACACATACATATACACATGCATATATATATATTAGATATATAATATACAAATTTGTAGTCAGTAATAGGCAGGGCTTGTACGGTTAGCTCAAGACCCTCTGTATGAAGTGTGAACTATCAATGAAATGTCGATTCCCTTTCACACATGTTTACATTCTATTATGCCCAACAAGCAAACGTACGGTAAAATAAATATGTATGCAGGAACTTGAGCGAATCGGCCATCGACGTCATATGCCTCCCCGCTGCAGTTATCCATATTTTAGCCTACATATGGCCTAAGGCTGCTTTACTGTGGTTTGTGCTAATTTTTGCGTGGCTCGTAGTTGCATTTTCTTTTTTATTGCTACAATGACTATATACACTATATTTGTATCTTTACACGAACGTATGTTTGTAAGTATATGTTCCTACGTTTATTTGTAGGGTATCATATTATGGGCATATTCGCAATGCAATGAAGAAATTGAAAATTAAATAAATGTCTCTCTCTTTAAGTTCTTGGATGATAGATTGTTTTTACATATCATATCAGTTATATTCATAATTAAACATTTTGAGTTAAGTATAATTATGTACAAGTGTACATACGATATTTTTATGTATTGATTATAATTTAAATCTGTAATTTTCAAAAATAAACAGGTCTTAAAGCTTAAACTATGTGTAGACACCAAAAGGCTTCAAAGAATTGTGGAGCCCTGCTGATTAGTGCGCTGGTTGATTTTCACATGTGTCTGCCGCTTTTTCTCCTCTTTGAAGGCTTCGGCGTTGGCCTTCTTTTCAATGCGACGTTCGCTGCGGTAATCCTTGAGCAAACGTTTTCGTTCGCGTTTTTCCTCTGGAGTTTCATCTTTTGGCCGTAAGGAGAGAACGCTCAGCGTCGATAAGACCGATTTGGCACACAGAGATTTCGGACCAGCGTTTACTGAATCGTCGGCCAAATTAGCCAGCGCTTTTGACGTAAGCTGAGCATCGGCACCGTTACGCAGTACATTTGAAGGAAGCCCAGTTTTGGGATCGATTTGGATGGGAGCTGGACGACGAGAGGATCGCGGCTCATCGATTACTTTAGGATGGTTGTATATGTTTGAATACGTCGAGAGTATGGATTCACAATCCCATTTCTTATCTTTGCTGTCTGTGACCTCATAATCGACCAGCTCTTCTGTTGGGTCATGCTCACCATCAACAACATTGGCATATTTCTTGATACGTTCGCGGTCCCATTCCTTGTTGTAATCTAAGTCAATGTTTTTCTTTTTAAATTCCTGAAAGCATTGCATTACAACGGGATGCTTTTGATGCCATTGACCCTCAATATCATCTAACGACAGATCTCCAAGCTCAGGATCGTCGTAGCTTGAATAGAATTTCTCGAAACGATCATCTAGTAATGAGAGTTGCTCATTTCTCCGGATGACACTGGATGACATCGAATACTCTGTGAAACGTGACTTTGTTTCTTCATCGTCGAACCGACTTTTACGCATCAGAGGCCCAAGACGATCCATCATCTCGTCTTCGTTCTCATCTTCATTTAAATCATCCGAATCAAAGTCCATATCATTTTCCTCGTCGTCGTCTTGCCAAGAATCATTGTCTTCTTCTCCATCTTCATCATCGCCGTCCATCGCTTGCATTACGAAATCATCTTCTAGCTCTTCGTTATCTTCAAAATCACTATCGAGTGCAGCAACAACATCTGGATCCCAATCTAGACGTGGACCGGGCTGAGGAGCTGCTTTGTTTAGCATGCCTTCAGACTCCTCAAATTCACTTGCAAATACGGAACTGGGAAGTGAAAGCATATTCCGGTTTTTAGATTCCTCGCCGTTCCCCTTTTTCGTTTGGTTAGGATTCTCCATATACTCCCAAACAACATCATTTTCTCGCTTCTTTAGATGCTGCATATAGTCGTAGTCATCATCAAAGTGAATTCCAAATTTTTTAAGTTCCTCTTGGCGTTTCGCTGGATCTAATGGAGTTTCCTTCTGCGGCTTTGCCTGAGACTGCCTGGCACTCGCCTCCAAAAGCACACGCTGTGGAGCAGTTTCATCGGTTACCAATGGATCGTGCTGACTACGATGCACCAAGTGAAAAGTGACGGCCTTTTTCCGGTCAATATATGGTTTTTTCCCTTTTACCTACAATGTAAATACCTTTAAAACATATTGATCTTGTTGTAGGATATTCATTTTACCATTTTTACTCTGTATTTTTGTGTTTCTTTAAAAACAAGTCTCTAGATGTTCGTACTAATTGCGTTCCAAAACACATGTGCATTAGCGGTGGGCTAACTTTCCTCAATCCATTCGATTTTCTTATCGATACTTTCATAGTGACTTTGATATGACAGTTGATTTTGTCGGCATAGCTATCGCTCACGACATCCATCATTGTTTACTAACATAGTTACTTTTTTTTTACTTAAACAGTATTGTTAATAAATTTTATGTATAATTACAATATAACACATTACATAGAATATCCAACAATATATAAACTCGTCTTATTTTTTTTAAAATCAAACAATTTTTGGTTATTTAGTTCGTATATTGAAAAAAAAACTTCTTTGATTTTACAAACATTAAGAAAATTATCTCTAAATTCCGTATTGGCAATCACAAATATTTAATGACGAGCTCTATTTGTGTCGTCCATCTCTAATTGTAATGGATTGCATCCCTGTTGTAAATTAAACATAATTGTTGTTATTACCTTGCCTCAATCGCTATAACATGGATGAGCATGAGACAACGTCGGAAGCTCAGAATAACGTCGCAAACGGTAAGTGGATGAACAATAATGCAAATATTTGCCTAATAAGCTTCGTCATTTGTTTAGGAGATGATGACGCGACATACCAGCATAAATTGGAACTACTCCAGAGCGAGATGCGCAAAATGCAAAACGAGTTTAATACGCAGCGTGCAAAAATGAAGGATTTATATATGCAAAAAGAGGCCGAGCGGGAGCAGCTGCAGGAGGAATTGAATGAGTTAAAGACCCACCTTATGGTTGCTGACCTAAAATCTGAAAACGAAATGCAGTTGAAAGATATAAAGGCTCAAGAAGAAATATCATCTTTGCAGCAGTTGGTGCAGGATACCATTGAGGAGTCGGCTATATATAAAGCGGAATTGGAACGTGTCAAATTGGAACAGTTGCGCCAGCAACAGCAACAACTTCAGCAGATGCAGCCGATAACCACAGCAGAACCATCCGGCGGTTTGGCGCCCCATGTTCTGAACCAGGTGAAAAAAACACTGGTGACTGTACGGAAGCTGGGTAGTGATTCGTTGAACAATAGCTTTCAACAGGAGAGTACCGATGCCAATGCACGTGGACCAAGCAAAATAAATGTTAAGCAATATGTAAGTACACATTAACTTGTCTGTGAAACAGTAATACTTATATTTCTATTTGTATGTTTGAGCAGGCTGTTGAAGATGCTGAAATGATGCACTCAATAGTAGAGCAACTGCAGGAAGAAATGAAAGCCCTAAAGGAAAAGTTACGCGAAACAGACGAGCAATTGCAGGCAAAAAGTAGTACGTCTAAGCGCAACGAGGATTCTACAGAAACAATCGTAGATGGAGCAATTGCCATGCACAAGTCCACATCAACAGAATTGGAGTCATCCCCAGTACTTTGTAGTAACTGCACTTCAGCAGCACAGGTTTCAGATGAGCTGAAAGAGCAGGTAAAACAGCAAAACAAGCAGCTGAGTGTTGTGCAGAAGCAACTTGTTGAATCCCGGGAACAGTTGAGCAAGGAAGCAGCGCTACGTAATGATTTAGAGAATCAGTGGCAATCGAATCGTGAGGCACATAAGACCGAAGTACAAAACCTACGTGAGCAAGTTAAAAACAACGAGCAACAGCTTTTAAATATGCAACAAAAATTTCTGGAGACCAAGGAAGAGGTCATGCGAAATGTACAGCGCGTCACCGACGAGCGTGAGAGGGTGAATCAGCAGCTGGAAACGTTGCAAGCAGACAACGATTTTCTATCAGGTCGGTTCCTGGCCACTTCGGAAGAAATTGAGAATCAATACATTAATCTCCCAAACACGGTGAGCGAACTCCATGAGCTGATGCTGCGGCAGCAGAGCGAACTGATACAGGCGAGAGTGAGCAGTGAATACGAGAAACAAAAGTGTGTTAGCTCCCTGGACGAGATCCAAATACTGCGTAGTCAGCTCGAAGAGAGCAACAATGAAAGACGAACCTACAAACGCAAAGTTCAATTAGATATTAAGTCGCTACAGTAAGTTGCTCCTAAAAAAAAAATTTGTGTAATGCACAGAGATTTAACCCAATACTATTTTGTGCAGAGATCGCGTTACGGAACACCTGGTTGCTGTGCAGTCTCATGAGTCAGAAAAAAAACTATTGGAGCGCAAAGAAGCTGAGCTTAACAAACAACTTTCCGAGTGCCGAGTTGAGATTATAGAGCTTCAGGAAGCCAACGTAAGTACTTGATAATCATTGCAATTGATCAATTGATCAGTTGATTCACGGACTATGATTTTGCAGGAGAAACTAGCAAAAACTAATTCAGACTTTAAGTCTAAAATTAAGACACTTCAAGAAGAATTGTCCACAATGGAAACAGTGCAGAAGGACTTTGTCAAACTATCACAAAAACTGCAGGTAAGTCCCGAACCCGAATTCAATAACAAAATGTTAGCTCAATTTTATTTTAATTATACTCTTGAGATAAAAAACAATTATCTTATTTTACTGAATGTTAGACTTAATACAATCCTACGTGATTCTTCTAGATGACCCTGGAGGAGCTGCGTCATGCTGATACCGAGGTGCGCTGGCAGGACGACGAGGACGTAAACAATTGTCCAACATGCAATGCTGGTTTCACGGTGATGATCCGCAAAATACATTGCCGTCATTGTGGGCACATCTACTGCGATAAATGTCTAACAAAAACGGTGCCATCGGGACCACGGAAACGTGTTGCACGGGTCTGTGATATTTGTCACACGTTGCTCACGCCAAACACCGCTCCCTACTTCAGTCATGAACCGCAACAGTCAAACTAATCGGTTCTCAGCACAGGTGGTGTGTCACTATTATAGCGTCGGCAAATATTTATTGTTTTTTTGTATCTATGTATGTTTGTACTGTGTACTATAATTCCACTTTATGTTTATCTGTTATCTGTGAGTAGTTTTTTTTCATCATGTCTGTTCTCAAATTAAGTCATATCCAGTCGCAAAAGCGCGTTGAGATTTCAAACTAATACGCATGTAACTCAGTCCTCTAGTTTTATGTCTTCTTATTTCGTGTTAGCTATATAATAGGTAAGTTTTCGATTATTGGATTAGAACGCAAGAAAGGCAAAAATATAAAAATAAAACAAATCTATATACATATGACACTTGTACTTCTCATTGTGAGTTACTTGAACAAATTCCGCCTGAAAATTTGAAAGATATTAATGACGTTGGTATCGTATATGTCGTATTTAAAAACTTAAACAAAAAACAGATATTCATGCAACAAGTATTTGTGTTTTATTTCATAACCAGAGTAAACAATTTGGCAATTTTTGTTATCTAACAACATCAAAAATATACAAAATTGTGATTTCATTATAATTCTGTTAACATTCATGTTTTCATGGGTTTGGGAGAATGTACTAAATATATATGCAAGCACTAATAATAATTTGTGTTTGTGTTGTCTTTATGTAAGTGTTTAAATTATGTTATTAAATATAATAACAATCTGGGCAAGCCCGTTAAATTCTGTACATACACTATCACTTTATCTAACAAAAAAGTCAACGGTATATTCTTTATTTCTAATACTGCAATCTTCACATACAACAAGCAAAACTGAAGGATTTAAATCAAACTATAACAAACACGTTCGCATACACACAAAACGCAGGGATAAGGGGATTCACATTTTCATTTGGGTCAATTAAAGTTGGCACACTGTTATTTTCTGAAACGAGAAAAAGTGTAAATATTTGTATTATACTTTTAATATCAACTTTAACAATCGATCGTTGTGGCTCACCTCACCAGATGAATCGGCCGGCTAAGGCACCTATTAACGCTATAGCTGTCACGCCCAAAATGCTGATTAGACGGGTTGGACCTTTATAAATTTGAAGAGAAAAATGTAATTAAAATAACTTAACTCGATAGTTTTTTCTATTTTCTTCTAATATTCTAATTGCTTTCTAAAATGGTTGGAAAATTGTCTCTAAATAATGTGTAATGTTAGATATTTTAAAAGTTAAAATGAAAGTTTTATAAATAGTGCAGAGTTGTTAGAATTTGATTGTTTATTAAACTAATTGTGTTAGTGCAGATGAGTCAGAACTTACAAAACTAAATATGCAGAGATTAGAACAAATAAAGAACAAAGATAAATGATCATTAAGACACTTACGTAAAAGGTTTGACGTTAAACGACAGAACAGATAAAGATGCGAGGCGAAGTGAGTCGAAGGCGAAGACAGAATCGAAGACAAATGAAAAGCGATATACATATAAGATATATATATTAAGAGAGAGAGAGGCATTGTGCGGCGAGATGAGTGTTATCTTGTTTGTAGTCCTGGTTGGAATTCAATCTGGTTCCGGACATCATTGCATAGCTGTTTGAGTTCGTTTTTAAGTTTGTGCTTGTTGAAGACGTTGATTGTTCCGATACACAGAAATTCATAGACAGAAAGAGCGACAGTGAGAGAGAGAGATAGAGAACTAGGCAATGGATACAAGCGTGTTCCGGCTCTCTCTGAATCATAGGTCTTAAAAATACATTTATTATCTGTTTGAGCATCTCTGGGAGCTTTGGCTTAAATTTTAAGTGTGCATGCTTCCCTGAGATCAGAGAAACAGCAGTAACAATTCAGGGGAAAACAATGCCGATGCTTGGATTATGAATTATAAAATGATAGCGATATAATTGCTTTATCGAAATGTGTGGCATATCTGTTCTATTTCTCGTTTTCACCTGCAGCGCCTGTATTGCTCACGGAGATCTGGCTTCCGTATTTCGCCAGCCATTCGATGATCACGCCATTGGTCCAGCCAAAGCCCTTTTGCACGCCGTATTCGCCACCCCCGCCATGTCCGCCAAACTTTTCCGCGTCATACTGAAATAAAAGACAATTGCTTTAAATGGACTGTACGTTAATATCTGCCAATGAGAACTATACCTTTTCAAACATGGCACGAGTCTCGCGATACGCCTGAAAATTGGATTTGATCCAGCGATGACCCCACCTTTTCGAAAGCTCCTTTGCTTCCGGAGTACCCAGATTGTCCAGCCCCTCGACAAGAATGTATTGCATAGGCGCCCACACATTCGGCATGTCCCACTGCTCACCAGTGCGATAGAGAGTGTTGGGGACGCCGCCTGGGAATGTGTCCAATTTGTTTTTCTTAATATAATTCAACACCGATTCAGATATTTGCTCGGATTCAGAAATATTGTATGCTTTAACCCACAGGGGATACAGATTTGTGGGTACGAAGTAGTCACGTGGCTTTTCATTGATCAGATCATAGTCCAGCCAGCAGCCGGCTTCATCATTCCACAGTACCGCCTGAATCGCCTGAATAAATCAATGTAGATGAATATATAGTATATCTTTATATATTTGGGCATTGTTTCGTTAAATACCTCCTTGATTTTCTGTGCCTTGTTTTCGTACTCAGTCATCTTTTCGACGTTGCCTGCCTTGGAGTGGAACTCAGCAATAATTTTTGCATTCCAGTAAAGAAGTGCATTTAGATCGACGGGGACAATGGAGCGTGTCTTGATTTCCGTGAGATTTCCAACGTTTGTGCCATTTTCGTTGATGTACCAGCGGGAGCTGAAGTCCATTCCCGACTCGGCGCCTGCCTTCAATTCGCTATAATGATCTTCCTTTGCCGCTTCGGAGTCGAATTTTTCCGACGTTTCCACATCTTCACTGTATGATTCAGGACGTGGCCCTGTCGATGAATCCCTGTAGACAGCTAGGTTAAATCCCTTGGCCTGCACGCTGTGATTGTTAATGAAATATTCAAACTCGTGCTCCAAAACCTCCAATGCATTAATTGCAAAGAGGTCGTCCTTTGTGAAGTCGACATAAGACTTAACCATTGCAGTTAGTAGTGGGGGCTGGGACCGACCCCAATAGTAGACGCGGCCGCCGTTTGGTATGAATCCGATGCGCTGCACAATGGACAAGAAGTTCTCAATCATGCCACGGGCGGTGTCCTTCATCTCACTTTGGAGAAGACCACGAATGATCCAATAAGAGTCCCAGTAATAGAACTCAATGAAACGACCACCGGGCACAATAACAGGATTGGGAACGGGAATGATGGAATAATACTGTGGATTCTTGTGCACATCATCTTTCATTTTACGTCCCAACTCCTTCCATATATTGTTTAGGTCCACGCCCCATTGCTTAAGGTCTGGATCGCGCACAAGATCTAGATAGCGAGGATGCTCAACCCAATCTGTTGGTGTCCACAGTTCCAACTCGGTGCCTTTCTCTCCAAAGTTAGCCTAAAATTTAACAAAAGAAACCACAAATTTCTAAAAATCACATAACTCAGGAACTATATTTTTGTTCGCACATTAACAAACTCTCGAATCTCGTCTCTGGTGGGCGTATTGTTCTTTGAAGCCATGAAAGCCTCAAAATTCTCCATGGTTTTCTCTGGTGAAGCCTTCAACTTCATGTCTACAAAAGTCTTCGAATCGGGATATAATTTTGCCATCTGCACTGTGTGCAGTAAGGGTCCATAACAGTATATTTGACTAAAATAAAAATATGATTAAATTAAAGTAGATTGAATATTATTATTATTATTATACATATTGCAATTAGAATTCTTACAATATGTTCAGTACATATTTGCTTATATGATTATATATTTTTACAGTCCTAAACAAGTTTCAATCTTTGAAATGTATTGGTTTATTCAAGTTTTACTTGAGTTATACTATATGTACGAGATAATATTTAACATCATCTTAATAGAAAAAATAAATATAATTTTATATAGTACAGATTTCTGCTTTACAAATCATTCTGCTAAAAAAAATTCCGACATTTTTTAAAATCTTGTATTGCGATTTAAGACCATAAAAAATGATTTCTAATATATTATTTATGGTTTTTCCAAAGTTCTATATGCAAATGAAAAGGATCATTCAAAGACAAGAAAACTATTTTTCGTTTACAATTGTATTCAAAAACAAAATATATTTAAAAGCTAAACCCATTAAGTTAAAGTCTGGCTGTAATGACTTTAGTGTCTGTTAAATTCGAGACCACTAATTAGTTTAAATAACTTTGCTCTTAATTAAGCGATTAGGCTTTCAGTTTGAACAGCTTCGGTGCCTGTTTTATAGAATATACCTCGGAATATAATCTAGTAGCACGATTTAGATATAATCCGTCACGTTTATTGGTCTCGACCACGTTTACTATTAAAAGCTTTCACATACGGGTGTATACATTTTAATATATATATAATTTATTTCCATACGTATGTGTATAATATAAATTTTGCAAGAGTTAAAAAATTTCAGTTTGATAATTGTGGACCGGTTCGTCGAGGGAGAGAAAACAAGTTGATAAATGTGTATGTACATATATAACAAGTAATTAGTTATATATACATATATATAATGATCACACATACTTTAACTGATAAAATGGGATATTAACTTATATATATAAATATATTTATATATACGTTTAGCACAGCACTGTAAGGACACGTAATTACCGATATTTAGAGTTGGTTGTTAGAACTTACCAGGAAGAAAAATCGAAACCCTCGACATTTTTGTCAATAGCATTGTCGTTTTCCGTTATATATTCAAACCGATTCCTTGCTCTCACCTGCGGCACAGCTGCAAGCCAGCAGCAGAGAATTATTGGATATAACACGTTTATCGTGATCATTGTGCTGAGGCTAAGGAACTGTTATATCTTATCTCCTTCTTTTATATTCTATTAAGTATATAGTATTTCACACGCGACAGTACAGATATATACTGAAATGTATATAGGCAAGGGTTTGTACCGATTTTATCACATTGACGGAGCTATAAAAGTTACTGTTGCAATTTTTTCGCAGTTGTCACAATTAAATTTGTAACACTACTGTATTTGTCAATTATCGTGTTAATTGTTTTAGTATAAAAGGCCCCTAATTAAATTGATGCAATTCAAATAAAGGATATCCCGATCCAGCTGCACTTTTCACTAACGACGCAGACACAACCTGCGCTCAGCCAGTGCAAGAATACTTCTAACTGTTTCGGCCGTTTTCATTTTATAAAATATAATGAACGACGACGACGACGACGGTGACGACGTCGGCGTCGACGTTGACGTTGACGCCGATGTCAAGAGTAAGTGATCGGCACACGACAAAAAATACGAACACTGCCACGAGCGTGGTGGGCGTTGGGCGGTTGTTCTATTTTTAAATCGGCTGTGTTGCGATTATCGCTGAGCCGAAGCCGAAGCCGAAGCGTACATACGGTATTTTAATTTATCCGTTAACTATTATTGTTGTAGCGATTGTATTTCTGTTCTTTCGTCTGTCTTTCACTTAATGGGGAGTCTGCGGCTCTCACAGAATTATGCGCCCGTCATATTAAATAGATGCCACATACTTGCGTCACAAGGACTGAATATTTTATTTTTGCCAGTTCTTTTACATGATGTGATTCTACTTAGAGGTCCATGAGTTTGTGGGGTTTTTTCATCCATATGCAAAATTAAAACCTTCAACTAGAGTACAAAATAAACCAATTGACTTTTCTGCAGTTCCATTGCCATATAATGGGCGTTGTTTCAGCTGATAAATGCATATATGCATATGCATAAACTTCATTAATTTCAAAGCCCTTCAATAATTGAATAATTAAATAATTATAATGTACGAGTATAATAACTGCTAATGTAAGATTGTACGTATGTATGTACATATATATTTTTGTCAAGAGCTGGTAGCTGATTGACTAGTTGGTAATGTTAAGAAATTCTTGTACAAAACCTACGACGAAACGGTTACAGATTTTCGAAGAAATATATTTCAAAATTCTGTAAAAATTGTTCCCTTTGATTTCAATTATAAACCCAATCATCTCAAATTGGTGTTGGGTTTACACCCTTATATTTTTACTTCCCGCATCTATATAGTGGATGCCCGCTTTTATTTTTTAAAACTGACCTATATTTGGGAGTCTACAATAAATTGCGGTTTACATTAGAAATTATTCACTCCAAGCAGTCTTTACTGTAAAGGAACAGTCTGTAAGTTCTTTATGTATGAGTGTACTGCTTAACATATCAACTTTTTTGGGTACTTGTATGATAGGAATGGGAGCTATGACAATAAAATATTTGACGACTTGGGAACCGAGGCACACTATCTAAATGTAAATAAAATCAACACTAATCCAATTAATTAACCCTATTCCATTTACAACAAACTGATTTGGGAAAAGTGGAAAATCCGTACACGAGTAATGTCTGTATAAATATACAGTCGTTTACATATATTTGGAAATGTGGTTAAGATCAAGTTCTTTTTATACTCTGAACTCATTAAAAATAGATAAACAGGTTAAATTGTTTTTATTTATATCTCTAATGCGGCTATTATGCATACACGATTTGAAAACTACGTATACTGCAGTCTAAATTAATAACCAACACATATGAACGTATAGAGGTATTTTATTAGCAAAATACAATACGAAATAAATAAACCAAAATTACGCCGCAACGCTTTACGGATGTACGTAGACTACACGGGTACGGCTACAACAAGTCTTAATTGAACTGATTTGCTGCACACGTATTATAGTCTGGGTTCGAAATAATACCTCGACGTCATAAAAGAGAAAGATCAGAATCAGTTCACAAGAGCGCTGAGAATACATTTGCATGCTCCATAGTTAATTTTCGGATTTTCGGGATCTGACCATTGACCGGAAAATTTATTGTAAATTGCGACCTGTCGCGAATCGCACGTCGCATGTCGCATGTCGCATGTCGCACTTTTAAAGATTTATGTCATTTAGTTTATATTCACTTGCTCTGGGTGTATTAAATATAGATTAGGGCTGTACGTAAGATATTCAAGTAGTATGTATGTATGTAAGAAAAATACATTAGTGTTTGTTCTTATTTTGCATATTGTGCAAATGATATATTGTTTGGAATTGACATGGAGTGGGGTAAAACATCTTAGTACAGTACTATAAAAAGTCGAAGTATATAGTATTTTTTTCCAATCTCAAGCAATTATATATCTGAGGCATCTCTCTCTTCCTCTTGCTCGCTGTTTGTTTGTCTACTGTGGCATTATGAAACAAAAGATACTTTATTCACTAGCAAATTGGCATATCGAAACAGTTGTGTAATTATTTGCAGCTGTGAGCGAAAGGGAGAGTATATTATTGTTTCTGAAATTGGCGTTTTAATCTATAGTGGAAATAAAGTTTAATGCATTCAACTCTAATAGAATGCAGGGAACACGTCACAAATCGCAAGTCGTGATTTCATTAGTAAAACATCGCGACATTTGTATCTGAATCGAGAACTAGTTACGCTTTAAGATACATATCTTGTTACTAATCAAATTAAAATAAGTAATATATTGAAATGGACCTGCAGACAAGTGGAAGTCGTTATAATTCGTTATAATTATCCCAGTTATTATTACATAAAGATAAGCCCGGTTGCAAACTGATATGAGTATATAAGGAATACTTCCTGCCTTCAACCGTACACCTTTCGCTCACTCTTACAATGTGAATATGAATATGAATCAATATGAAACACCCAAAAACTAAGGTCGTTCCATTGTTTCCAGTGAATAGCTTGCTGAACAAATATTTAAACGGGTGTAATGGACTTTTCAATAATTATTTTGCCGCAATGACAAATAGACGCCAGTTGGTACGTGGTTGGCATATTCGAAAAGTTATCACAAATATATACTTATGCCATACATTAATAATGTTTCCGATTCCGCCTCAATCGGGCAATGCACATAAAGAACTAATTCCGGATCGAGTTCTTGATAATTCATATAAAATACTGTAAATCCCTCAATCTAATTTTAGAGCCAAGCATCATTGATATAGATATAAATCTTTAATTGATTTTCAATCAGATTTAAGCGAATCTTGCGTCTAAGGGGGCTTTCACGTATGTTCAGATCATGTTCGAGATATTAACAATATAGATATATACACTAATAGGTGATGATTTTAATAGTAAGATTGCAGTTAATACTATTATTTAACCGCATTAAACCGCAAGTCTTCTACACTAATCATTGGGGTTTTAAGTAATGGAATATAATCTACAAAATATACGAACAAAACTTCTTCTATTATCAATATTATATTTATTGTGTGAATTGGGATCTTATATTTATTTGAGGTTTAATTTATTTCATTTCAGCAAGCGTGATGATTGGCAACGCTAAGTGGATGTTGCCTTAACATATCGAATGTGACGTCTTTATACGCATGACCAATAGTTCCACTGGCTCACTCTTGAATTCAAATTCCAAACAAAAATTTGTGTACAAATCTGGCAGAATAAAAATCTGACAAAATAGCTTGAAAACCCGTTCCAAAAATGGTCCAACCAGCACGTTTTATTTTTTTAATTGCAGCTAGGCTATGCAAATAATGCGAAACGTTCGTGCTCAAGATTGAGATTCAAGGACGACATTATTAATATTATGAATAGTAAATGGATTGCCAAATGAGCTAATTAGCATAGATATAGATAACTGAAACAGATCGCTAATTTTAAAAGCAATTGAAATGCAGGCTAGAGTGAAATGTTGAGTAAGAATTCACCTTTCGCTTCTATCAAGGACATTATATCAAGCGAAAACATTCTTCTTATCTGTGGGAAGAAAATATAGAGAAACTTAATATGAGCAATCGAAAAAATTGAATTATCGTTAAGAAGCTATAAAAATGCCAATGATAACGATTATCTCCAAGTGTAAACAGCACAACAAATAACTCATTCAGTTTCTTTGGCTGACAGTTAAAGTACTGCAGTTACTGATCATCAAAAATACTCGAAATAATCGTGCGAATTTATACACATCTTTTCCTATATCGATCCGAGCAACCAGAATACCCCGGAGACCAGATGAATTAACTGGTTTTCAAAGTTGACTGCTGGTGAGAAATGAGCAGAGTTTGAAGTCAAGTAAAGGTTAAATCTGTTGCCAGTATTTTGTCTCCATTCATATAGGTCTTTGTAATAACTGAACAATTCTTTCTGATCAATCAAATAAATAACCTTTCATTCACACTTTTAAAAGATAAGATTCCTTGAAAAAGCTTGTGTACTCAATCACCTTGAAAAAAATCCTGCACTTGGCATTGAATTTAATCTCTGATTGTTTAAATGGGTTAGAAAATAATCTGATACTTTTCAAGAGGTAAGACATTGACCAACAGAGATAGTGGACGGAACTTGATTTAAACCCTTTGATAAAGTGCTAAGCAAGCAGCTATCTCAATCGGAAAGTAGAACGTAGAATCTAAGAAGTGAAGTATTTTATTTTCATTTATACATTTATACATCATCATTTTAATGAATTTTTCCACCCATTTTATACGTTGAGGGCAAACCCTCAGCTGATAAGGCTTAATCACAGTAAAGTTCCTTGACTTTTTAATAATTATTAATTTACAGTTATAAAGCCAACTATTAGTATGCACTAAGTAAACGGAAAGACCAATAAACCCCGATTTCAAATCTAAACGATAACGTTAAACGTGCTCTGCAAGTTTCGTGTATCGAACAACGAGGGTTCCTAAATAAATAGACGAATTAAATATATTTTTCGAAGCTGAGAGTCTTAAAATTGTATAATCTAAAGAAAAACGGAACTAAAGCATAAAAAAGATTTAATGAAAAGGTTAAAAAGGCAAGTCAAATAAATAAATAATAATATTTAAGATGAGCTCATCAACATTTTAATAATTTGTATATGCTATTTTTATCACGTTGTCTAAAGAGAAAAACTTATTAATGAAAACCACAATGATATGGGCAAGTTCAGCGTTAAGATCAGAATACTAGAAGGAAAAAGAAACACATCCAACAACATGTGTGGAATACCGATATATCAATCGACCCTCGAAAATGTGCGAGTATAAGCCAATTTACTTGGTTTGTTTTGTTTTCGCTGCTATTTTTGAGGCACGAGACTTCGAGTTTTCCCAGTAGGCGGCACCCTGTAAACCAAAGCCATTGAAATTGTTGTTGCCATAAATAACAGTAAAAACAGCGACTAACAAAAAAGTAACACCGAAATAACAACGCTTGCAAAATTACAATTTAATTGTGTTGATAATTTTCTCTACAGGTTTTGTTTGACTGCGGTCGCAACGGGTTTTACGTTAATTGCAATTATTAAGTATGAATTTCCATTAGTTAGACGCGAGTAAATAACTTTTGGACGTTTTGTTGCGGTTGCACAGTTGTTATTGTTTAAACAAATGTGCAAATATACATTTCAATTCGATTACACTCGTATTTTTAGTTTTTCATACACTTGTGCACGGATTATCAAAAGATAAGCTTCTAACGATTCGCATCTAAACTTTAAACTTGAAGGCAGGGGTTCTAATCGCACCGACTGAAAGAATCTTTGCTTATCAAATTTTGCGCGATCGTCGCGATGTTTCGCGTTGAACGCCAGTCGTCAAACTGCCTCAGAACGTGCAACGGAAAATTGAATTTAAATAAGATTCGCAAAACCTACTAAAAAAAATCCCATTTTTCAACTCGCAGATACATGCAACCGCCCTTCTCGTATTTCCCTTTCGATAGGCAGAAACTTTTTAACCGTGACAACTGCCAACCGGGCAACCAGGTTTGTCATTTCCCAATTTTTTTAATTATACAGCCTTTCCAAATTTTAGGTCGTATTAAATACAGCTGGCAATAATGGTCGCTACTCTAGATGAATAATTAGCTGTTTGTTATGCTAGTAAAATTTATTTTTTCCTTCTCGAACACAACAATAAATAAACTTCTAAATTTATCTATATTAACTACATTTTCGCGGTTTATATATATTTGAAAAATTAGTATTATTTGGGGCAAAGATTACTTAATGCGTGACAGCAATTTGGCATCGCCATCTGAATGGTGAGCGAATATATAAATATATAGTACTATAGAATATTTTAGCTGTTAGCCGAGTCAGCCTCAAGGTCAAGTGGCTATTAGGCATATTACCGGATGCCCAGTACACGGGTATTATCAGTCGAAATCAAAATCTCTTTAGCAACTATGAGGTTGGTAATATGATTTGTTTGCATTGAGAGCGATTAGATAAGTAATTCCATATCTGGCACTCACCTGTATCTGCAGCTCGCTTGAGTGAGCCGCAAGGAGGGCCAAGAAAACAGCTCTAATATTCGCAAGTTGGCAAAGACTCTTGGCCAGACGCATTTCTCAAGAGTAAATCGATGAAGAAAAATGATGGGAGAGGAAATGGCTAAAGGCATGGACAGACTGTGCTCGGCTGTAGCTTTTTAACACTGATAACAGAATCATAGACTAAAAGTCTAATGGCGCTCGTGCTGAATGGAATCTAGATTATATATGTGCTGTCAGTATCTTCTTCTGGCGGCTCGCGATTTGTTTATTTCACTATCTGTAGCAAATGCTGTCACACGAGAGCAGCACACGAGAGATCAACAAACGACGAAACAAGCCTCTTGATCGATAAACAAGTCCCAGAACCAGGTGTAAGTGCGCAATCATGCAAGAACCACCTGGTCAGATGATTAGATGCAAGCTCAAATTGCACCCCTTGCTTCCCAAAGTAAAGCAAAGCAATTAGAGCACTTTTGTTTTTAAATGTTTTACTATTGAATAAAAAAGAATACATTTCAAACAACAGAAACGTAAATACTTGCCATACTAAGCAAATGATTATCGCAATGATTTGCGCAAACAGCTTCGGCCGACTTCACATTACGTATACGCAGCAGACACTCCGCTCCGTTTTACTAGCCGGGTACTCGGAACTATTTGCGGGAGCAGATTGTAACTACCGTTTTACTAAACACCTGCTAAATATCAATCGGTGTGCATACCCAGTATTTAAATTTACATGGTCTCGATTTCCACGTACTGATTAATTTCCGACCACAATCATAAATATGTAATAACAGATAAACTACTTTTTATATGGAATATCAAATGTGTTAACACACTGATCATACAATACATAAACCGGACATTAGAACAAACTTTTTCGTTACTGAAAATATATGGTATAATTTAATTATTCTTATAATACATATTTCTATTTTCGCAGTTTTCTACTTCCAATTTTTTTTTCAAAAATAATAAAAACATATATTTAATTAACAATTGTAAGAGAGTAGTTGAATGTGACAAATGAACAATTCTCATAGTAAATTTATATTTCGTAACAATTAGCTTTTGTTGCGCATACTTAAAATTATTTCCGCCTAAAAGTATGCAACAATTTTTATCTTCGGCTTAGATTTTAGTAAAACATACTTTCATTCACACATATATGTATATGTCATTCACAAATATATATATATATTTTTTGGTGGTCAAGAAATAATTCAAAACAATTTAAAGCAAATTTAAACTTTTAATCTTAGATTAATTATTTACTTCGAGACACGAAAAGCCAATAATTACTACATATATTAGCACATTTTCATTGAGAGAAATTTCCACAAGAAAAATACCCATTTTTTATGGGATCATAATATTAAAGAGTCTATTGTTTTATGTACTCTTTATATTATTTAAAAAATTTTTTTAATTAATTATTTTTTAACTTACTGCACTTGTAAAATAGAGCAACAAAAAATTTAGGGTAGAAAACTTTTAGAAATATTTTACATTTTAGTAAAACAATGTATTCTTAACGAATTGCAATAATGTATAATAAATTAAAAGCTGTTTTCATAAAAATATCTTATTCAAAACAACGACGCTTTTGAATTGTTGTTAATTAAATAAACGAATAAATACATTTTTATCGGATCAAATTGTAAGAAAATCAAATGTGATTAATTCTGATTAGCATAGGAATTGTGAGAAAATGTCAACTTAGATTGAGATGCACGTTAGCCAAAATAATTAACGTAATAAAAACAAATCGAGTCTGACCAGCTGCAATTGAACCTTGCAGCAAGCACATCTGGCCAACAGGTTCGGTAACAAATGCATTGCCAAACAGTGAACGGATTTAATTAATGATTAAAAAGATTAAAATTGGCTCACTGAGTAGTTGGCTAAATAAAAGGTTCATTGGCATGAACGACAGATGTCGAAATAAATATAAATTATATATAGATCGATAACATTCGATCTGTTGCCAATTTTAATTTCTTTTTCTTCCTGCTTGCAATGTGTGTGATACTACTTGATCTTACTTTTTGTACAACTATACTAAAATATACCTTTTACTATACCGAAATATAAATTTTACTGTACTTTTTTATTTCACCTTTTTTTCTATACTCCTAAACTGCCACATGTGGGAAATTTAAATTGAGTTTTGAAATTGTATTTGGTTAGACTTTTGGAAGAAGAAAAGTTTTACGGTTGTACTTTTTTTAATTATATATATTTACATATATATTTTAATAATTCAATACTTTAAAGCAAACTTCAAAATATGCTTTATTTGAATTTGTCTGTGATCTTGAAAATAAAGCTATCTATATATTTTGTATATACAAATGTATACATTTTTATGCTAATGAAGGGGCGCAACCAAAAAGTTAAAAAATATTATTTAAATAGTACTTCATTTCATGTCTATTCTACAGTTACATAAAAATAATCAATTTAGAGAAAAAGGAACCAGTTTAAGATATAAAATGATAAACTAGTTTGCGTATAGTTTAACATCAGCTGAATTTTAGTTTCTATATATGGGGCGATCGCATATTTGTGCTCCAAAGGTTCAGTATATGACCAATGCAATTAAATTATAAAAACAAAAACAATTGAAAAAGCAACGACAAGGTCGCCATTAAGAACCTTATGTATTTACCTACGTACAACAACACGTGCTAAGCTATATTATATAAGAATTTATTATTTTCCTCAGCTTCGATTGCATTGTACTGCAATTTAGTCGCAGTATATTAAATATATTACCTGGAGTATTTGGTCACGTCGAAAAATGTTATGTGCTTGAAATATGTGTGTCAATAGCAAACAAGATTTACTTTTATTCTTCCCATTGTTAAGCATTTTGCCAGAGTTGCCACACTGTGCGTTAATTCAACGAAAGAGTCTCAAGAAAATCAGCAACAATAACAAACAGCATGCAAAACAAAATATACCGTTTCTGTTGACGCGTGTGTGATGCGTAAGAGGGGAGCAGATAGAGATGATTTTGGCCACGATACAAAATGGCAAACAAATGAGAAAAACAGAGCGTATTTATAACTCAGCTGTGGACCCACACACAGAGGTAAAAGTGTGTGCTTATAGCGATGCTCCTCAAAGTCTACGCACAGTTCTTGCAAAGCTTTTCGAAAAATAGTGAAAAGTGAAAGCCTCCTAACTGGCTGACAGGGTATTTTTGTTTCTGTCTGAAAATTATGCAACTTGCAAATAGCTGTGCAAATAAAAAAAAAAAAAAAAAACAAAACAAAATTAAAAATTCTATTTTACCTGTTGGAATTCATTCTGCTTTCCAGTTGACAAAGGTCCTGTTGAAACGGAATTGTGAAACTTTGTCTGCACTTTAGGGAAGTGAACGCCACGCGGCGTACTTTAGACCAAAATATGTTGTATTCTATTGATATTGATTTTCGTTTTTATCGCGCACTTTGTCGCCAACTTGTTCGAGACGTGGCTACCGCTTCTGACTCTCTCTTGGCAACTTTTTGTTTGTTTTTTTATCACTGAACACGCGTTATTTATTTTATCATTGAACAAATTTTGTTCTACGATTTTTGTCGCCTTTCGAACAGAACGCGTGCGACCTGCTGACGAAACGCTGCAAAACTGACTGTAACGCCGATCACCATGTAAATAAATAGTTTTGCACGAGAGCTGCACACATGTACGAATGTATATACATACATGTGCATATACACATGAGTTGTTACGCCTTGGAGCAGCGCCAGCTGTTATCGAAAGAGAGGCGAAAAGAGAGAAGTGCAAAAGGAGAGAGCGGAACGAACGCAATGGCTGTTGTTATGATAAAATGTAAGTCTGAGCTTAATAGCGGTTCTCAACTTGCATATACCGTTACTTTTCTACAAGCGTGCAATTGATAATCGCTGGTTCTGATTGAAGGCAAACAATTTTTTTTTGCTTTACATTTTTTTTAATGAAATGGCCGGCAAAGGGAATATACCCAGTGCTAAAAACCGGTATGCGTATCTATGTACTTAGATGTATGTTAACAAAGTGAGAGCAAAGAGTGGAGAAGTTCTTGGTATGACGCGAATAAATCCACACGTAGCCGGCAGTCGGAGGCACTTTTATTTCGCTCTCCAACCAATCTCTCTTTCTCTCCGAAAAATATGACGTCTTGCTGCCGACGTCGCCGCGTTTCTGATGCAATTTGCAGCTCCACTCGAAATTTCGTGTGTTGACGACAAACGAAAAAATGGTACCTATTTATCCAAACAAAATGTTTAGCTCTACGACAATTTGGTCTAACACCCTCTCACAGACCGTAAATATACAAACAGTCTGTGTCATGTGTATGTGCATGTACATATGTACATACATTTGTTCTGTTGGTTCACATTCGGGTTGGCTCGATTTCAAGGTGCCCTTGTCTAGCCTGATGACTCTGGTAGGTCTGCTCAGGCGGCCTCTAGAAGCGAACCGGTTCCAAAACTCGTGCTTTTTAAACAATGATCAAAAATTGCAGACTGTATACATAAATAAACACGTTCCATTCCGCTCAAATACAACGACCTCTATATTTGACCTTTGGTGGGATACATTTATGTTATTATATTTATATTTATATTTATTATACTGTTAATATCTATTAAGCAAGCTGTACTATGCGCCGAAAAAATATCTAAATTGTTAAGGGTTTTAAATGGCTTAATAGTTCGCAAATCTAATCTGTGTTACAATTTTGACTGTTCATCATTGTTTTTATTTAGAATTGTGAGTGTTTTTTTATTTTTGGGGGCTCGTCAACCATAATTGTATGAGTATGCATATGTATCTGTGTACATGTACACGTATGTATGTTTGTAAGCGTATAGGTATTTAAAAAGCTTATGAATATTGAAATATGTATATAAACGATTGTGCATTTCTGACAAGATAAGCAACACGTTATTTAATATAATATCGTTTAAAAATAAAAGTTGTAAGTAATTTAAATATATTTATATGCATATACATACATATGTTTATAGATTTCTTCTTATTCTTATTTTCCTATTTTAACTACCCAGCTTCTTTTCTGTTAGAAAATTTTAAAATAAAAAGTTTCAGTTAGCACAAGGCAGAGCTAGAGATTAATATTGTATTGTGTTGTGTTGATTATGGGTGTTTCAATTTCTAGGAAGTGCTATAAAAGGAAATAACGCGCTCGTTATAATCAATCTTGATAAAGTAATTCTCTCAAAAAAAATTGTATATGTATTAAACGGTTTTCTGATATAGAGTCTTAAATAAACTCTATGTATATTACTTGCCATAAAGTTAAAGGGAAAAGGCATATATGTACATATGTATATAGTTGGGTCCATATAGTGTCCCGCTTAATGTAGTTCGGATTGGTTCGTTGCACTAAATTAATGCAAATTGAGTGCGGTCATCCGCTTGGAGCAAACGGTCGGATTTCAGATTTCTGTTTTCAAGTTTACCGGAAATCTTAATTGAATAGTCTAAATTTATTTAGTTAGAACAAAAGCCGCGCGTTCCTTCAATTGGTCAGTCAAGTGGAGCAATTGCTCTGGATATCTTATATGTGTCGATTCTATCTTTCACGATCTTCTCGTCATTAAAATCGTTTCGAATTCTTACGGTTATTATGAGTGCGATGGTAAACTTGCATATAAAAGTAATCAACTACGATGCAAATTGAGCAGAAACAATAAATATTTAAATCAGAAAACAAAATGATAAAAACAATTGAAAGTGCAATAAAATGTAATTAACTTGTTTACAGAATGCTTTTATTAGCTGGACGGGTATGTTTACTTGTGTATATGAGGGATTTTAGAGGAGTCGGTTCAACTATATACACTCTGTCAAGAAACTGTTTACACAGTGGGTAAAAACCAAATTTTTTGACTTTAGATGTATACCCTATTTTATTTAGAGTGCAATCAAGCGCTGCCTACTTAGATTATTGTCCATAATTAAGATAAGTCCATTCATGAATGCTCTCGTACTGCATTCGTATATATGCAGGTGAAAATCAAGATTATCATTGAATGAATTTTTATTTGTCAAGGGGCTACCACACAATGTTACACAATATTCCCGTTACTAGAGCTGTCTGAATCGTATACTTTAATCCTTTCCGACTGCAATTCAACTCCGTATAAACGTTCAATTAAAAATTCACTAATTGTATATTTTATTTTTAATTATTTAAATTTCGAGGATCCGCTTATTAATTAATTTTTTCTCTTGCTCGATTCAAAGAAAATCAAATCTAAACTAAGACTGTGTAAATTGCATAGAATTGGGTAAAGGTTTAAAATTTAAAGAATGAAAGAACATGTGTTAACGGTAAATTGAATTGCGTAGAGCTTTTCGAACAGACTACAGTGAGCATCCACGAAATGAAAATTAGATGCATATATTTGGCGACAAGTTGATAAATTAAAGATATTTTGGAAGTCACTTCATTATTGAATAAGTATTTTTTTTTTTTATTTCTATTTTATCTTTTCGGAGCTATAAAAAATTATAAAATTAAAAAAAATAGTTATTGAGTATTAAGTAAATTTGTATATATGTAAATATTTTGATCCACTTGGGTTGATAAGAACTTATACAAACTTAATGTTCACAAGTGCTATCAAATTTCAAAAATAATTCTGCCTAAAATTATGCTTTAAGAAGCAGATTTTCCATTAAAACCGCTTCAGCAGAAAACAAATTAAATACTTCTAGTCGACGCAATTGCAAAACCAAAACTTATATTTTCTTTAAAATTTTAATTCATACACCAATGTTGGTAATTTAATTTATTTATGAGAACAGCAAGCACCGTTAAGCAGAAATATTGCCAATTTCAAATGACAGACAGAGACACCCTGTATAATGTGCTATGAGGTCACTTTGTGGGTGAGATCTTGGACTATGGCAAATAAAAGAATACAGAAATCACGGCTGAGTAGAACGAGTATACATACAAGTGAATGTAGATATGTATGTAAACAAATATAAAGCCGTTAACCATACAAATAGTATGCTACCTAAAACTGGATCAACTTTATGAATTTGAGAGTCATCTGACTGACAGTTGTGCAAAACTCTAATTAAATAGAGGTTATAGTCCTAGTATATTTTATAAAATTTACATAAAATTAAAGGCTTGAAGATAACCTTTGCAAGTATTTAATTAAAATCCAAGTGGCATCTCTCATATTTCTAATTATCGAATTTTTTTATATTCTTCCTTTTATTACTTGTCCCAAAAACCATATCTGTATATTTTTATGCACACTAAATAAAAAGATTTCTACACTTCTGCGCCATACCCATGACGTATTCCATTATATATTTATATAGTGTTTGTATGACGAATTCAATAAAACTGGCGTATGACGACTTATAATTTTATTTCTAGAGCTTGAAAATGCTGGGAGAAGCTTTTCAAACTTCAGTTAGTGTCTGTTTCTATTTTTACATGTTAGCCCATTGTCGTAAATTTACATACAGACATCTTAATACAACATGCAAAACAACGATTTAATAACGATTTTAGCAGAGCCGTAAACTAAACCTATAAAAAAAATTGGTAAACAGGGTATGATGTTTTTGTGAAAATATATTTAACAGGCAGTACATATTATCTTGATCAGGATCAATAGACGAGACGAAGTTATAAAAAAAAAAGTCTTAGTTTTAAAGCTAGAAAGTTATGTTTTGGAAGATATACATATGTACGCATCGCTGAGTCAATAATTTTGGAATGCATGTGCATTCGTGAGTTCTTCTGTAAGCATGCAGATGTGAGCAAAATTAACCTAAAGGTATTTTATAGCCGAGCACAGTCAACTAGAGTTTTTTGTACATCTTATTACTTTACCCATAATCAAATTTCAATTTTATTACAGTAACAGTACAAAAAAAATAACAAGTAAATTGTTAAAGTGCTTTCTGGAAGTGGAAAATATTGGTAAGCGCAGAAATTTTTGCACCAACTTGATTATTCTAACGGATTACCAAATCGAAGCAAAAGGCGTCTTATTTACTGCTTATGCATAACAAACGAAAAAGCTCTCAGTGTAAGCGCGGTTAAATGTATGCGAATTCTGAACGCGTTTATATGAATAGTAAGTGCGTGTGTGTGTGTGTCTAACCCAGCATTTAATGCCCAACGATCCCCCCGACTCCAGATCCGAAACATGCTCGCATTGTTACTGTACTTCGCAAGCAGAAAGCTCGCTCTCAGAGCTTTTTCACATGTCTGCGTCTCTCTCTAGCTAAGCAGGTGTTTACCTCGCATCTACAAAATTTCTCGCTGTGTCAGTTTGAATCAGAAATTCACACAGCGCACAGTCAAATAGAAATCAACCATGCCAATTGGTGAGTCGGGAATACTTCTTTATAGTTGTGCTAGTGAATTTTATAGATAATTGAATAATAATATTAGTAACAATAAGAATATTAATAATGATTTGTGTACTTAGTGTGCTTTAATATAACGCCCAATGAATGCCGGCTGTGGCAACTGTCTTGGTTCGATTTGTTTTTTTTTTGGCTAGTGTCCAATTAAACTAAAAAAGAAAGAAGTAAGGAGAAACAAATTCTGTTAAAAATTCTTGACATGCGTCAAATTTTTCTGTTCTTTTTATTGGTGCCCTCAAATGAAAGTTTAGAAAGCGGTATTGTTAAACCAAAAAAGAAGAAGATAATACCGCAAAAGAACATTCGATAGGCAATGAAGAAGATCTCGCAACAAAACAAAAATATTATGTGTCGCGAAATGTTTCTCTAAAATGGGTTAACAAGAGTTCAAGTATAAAAAAACACTTTCCCATATAAACTCTGAACTTTGACAATAATCAATAAGAACAAAAATTGGCTGAAGGTTGACCTCGAGGTGCACTCAAATGATGTCATTCTCTACGCCAGTTGTGGCAACAATTTTCATTCCACAAACAGATACATTTATATATAAAGGCACATACATACATACATACTTTGAATACCAAGAGCTTATTATATCTATACTCATCCGTTTTCTCGCAGAGAACCCACTCAATCTCCCTAACATGTCACACGGGGGCTCTATTAAAAAAATCTAAATGTATATAACTGTGAGTGCATAGCTTTGTATCAGATCTCTCTCAAGGCGGGCTCTACGTGGAGCTGGGCTCAAAGCTGAGAGTTATAAAATGACTAATCGCTTGACTCTAGAATATGCTCTGGCACCGGCACCATTTAAAATGACATCATGCGATCCGAAAGCGTCGTTTTTCAAAATATCAACAAATTCAAAAACAACATTCAGAACTACTTGATTTCTCGCTATAAAATACCGTAGCAAAATGGTATGGAATGTTCCCATTAAAATTTACTTAATCATATAATGTTTTTTATAATTGATAAACTGAAATTTAATCTACTTGGGTACAGGGTATGCAGTAATGTGTTTGTGTTTGTGTTTTTGTTTGTGTTCGAAACATTAACACATTTTAGTCAGAAATATTTGATTTGCCAGATGGTCTGTGTATGCTCTCAAATACATTTTGCATATATGTACGTATGTATAATATAATATAATTAAGAATTCCTCTGTCTCTTGTAGAAATCAACACACCCGACAAATTGGAATACCAATTCTTCCCGGCCAGCGGCGGAGTCTTCACCTTCAAGGTGCGCTCGGCCAAGGATGCCCACCTTGCGCTCACCACAGGTCCCCAGGAAAACCCGCCCATTTATGAGATCTTCTTGGGTGGATGGGAAAACAGCAAGTCCGTCATTCGCAAGGATGGCCAAAAGCCGGATGTTGTTGAGGTGCCAACTCCAGGCATTCTGGATGCCGGTGAGTTCCGCGGCTTCTGGGTGCGTTGGTATGACAACGTCATCACCGTTGGACGTGAGGGCGATGCCGCTGCATTTTTGTCCTACGATGCCGGCTCCTTGTTCCCAGTTAACTTTGTTGGCATCTGCACCGGATGGGGTGCCAGCGGCACCTGGCTGATAGACGGTATGGGTTAGGATTTAGTTAATTTGATTATATACTATAGTAATTTAATTGTCGGCTTTACAGATGCCGCACCTTCGGCCCCCGTTATGGGTTTCTCGCAGCCCACTGGCAGCGGTCCCGGTTGCTGGGTTGCCGCAGCGAACGGCGAAGTCCCGCCAAATGCACTGCAAGGCGGCTTTGATAGCAGCGAGCAGCTGTACATTGCGCGTGCCCGTCACGAGGGCGATCTCATTCCCGGCAAGCTGCATCCGTCTCATGGCGTCACCTACGTTGCCTGGGGCGGCGGCGAGCACGGCCACAACGAGTACGAAGTTCTTTGCTCCGGCGGCGGCAACTGGCTGCCCGTCGAGGCCGGCAACATTCCACCAAATGCTGTGCCCGCCGGCGAGACATCCGAGGGCGAGCCCCTCTTCATTGGTCGTGCCACCCACGATGGCACCATCACAGTGGGCAAGGTGCAGCCATCCCACGGCTGCTGCTACATACCCTATGGCGGCGAGGAACTGGCCTACAAGGAGTTCGAGATCTATGTCTCCAACTAGATCGCCCGCAGGCCCAACTTATTTAATAGTCACGCATAGTAGATGCACTTAAGTAAATGAATATGCAACTACCGTTATTTCAAGCCCTGACAGCTGAATATATTTTGTTTTATATTTATTTTTGTAAAATGTATTTCTTATTGTCGTTGAATCTCGAATCAAACCCGTTACAACTTTTGCAAAATTAACCTAAATTGTTAAAAAAAATAAATACTTGCAAGTTATTATTAAATATTATTTTGCATTTTTTCAAGTATTTTAAGATATATAACATAATGTTGTATGGACTCATGGTATAAAACCTTGACCGAATGTATGTATGTAGCATCTTCTTCAATATTTTGTATAGTTTTTTTTTTATAAATTATACGATAGTTTCTTCTGTTGCTCACATAAATAACACGAAAGCAAAAGAGGAATGACATAAAAAGTCACTGAAGCTATCGCCTTATTCTCAATTTGTAGTCTTTGCCGGTGATTATAGGTATTGTAAATAAAAAAAAATATAAATTTAAGATGATGCTAATTGAAAGGACAAATATACCATTTAGAATGGGACCCATAAACAGTTGCCATGCGCACAAAAAAATTAAATACAAAATTTGCTATAAATAGCAACATAATTAACTTTAATAGCACTTCAATAAATTCTCTAGACTGACTTTTTGTAATTTTGTATGTAGGTTCATCTTATACAGTATATCAAATCCTTCTGAAATCAACATTTTCCACATCTCTTAATTCACAAAAAGTAATAACAATATAAATCTGAACCACCTTGAAGAGGGGCTCATAGACAAATGTCTAGAGGCTAGGGTTTCAAGGTAGTTTAATACTTATTACAGTCTATCATGTTATTAAATGAAACAAACACAATCTCCTTAAGAAATCCTAATCTTAGGGTTCATCATTCATTCCATATTGTTATCATCATCAACCCTTTTCCGTAGAAATTAATCCATTCGCAACGCTTGACTCAATTATATGATTATATGATGCAAGTATATAGTCATTATGTACGTTTATTTAATATACATATATGTGAGTTTTCAAAAATAATCTACATTTAGTTGTCCATTATTTTTTCGGCTATCCACCGAATATGGCTGCCAACATTTGTGTAGACTCCTGGATTACCATCCCCGCATTCTCGTGAGCCGTAGCTAACTATTCCAAACTGCACGTACCTTTGATTTTGGTAATAATCGCCGCTTATAAATAATAAAGGACCGCCTGAGTCACCATTACAGGAGTCCCTACCAAGGCCACCAACGCATAGTTGGGATATTTTTACACTTCTTTGGAAGGACTTTTGGCATTCAACGCGGTCTGCTTTAAATATTTTGCTCTCCATTAAAACATCAGAGCTGGTTTGGTTTTCGGTTTTGCCCCATCCAGTGATATGGAACTCGTTCATTTCCTCAGGCGATTGTTGCAGTGTTGCATTTACGGGCAAACAGATGGGGCGAGTATTACCTATGGCATAGAAATTAGCATATCATTATCGTATCACATCATTGACTCAATCAACAATTTACGTTTTATCTCCACGTTCCTGGACAACTTTATAAGTGCTATATCATTAATGCCAGTAATTGGTGAGTAATCGTGGTGGATAAATATGTCATCAAAACTTATATCCTCAACTTCCGGAGCGCATACAGGTTTTCGTCTAATAATACCGCAGTCTGGTGAAGTAGAAAGAGTGTGTTCACCCAACCGCACCAGTAATCTAAGGTGCAGTAATAGAAAAGTCATATAGTATATAGTTGCTGATTGAGAAGGATATGGGAAATAAGTTCTTTAACTAATACAATACTAACAGCTCTTGATTTCTGAAGCAGTGCGCGGCGGTAAGTACAAACCCTGAGAATTATATTGAATTATACTGAATTATAGATGGAATAAATCATATAATAGTTCGTGTTTTACGTTCTGTTATTAGAGTGCCACCACAGTTAAATTCATCAGAGTTAAAACTTCTGAACTTAAGCAGAGCCATCCAGGGTCTTGACATTAATTTTACTTCCGTTCCTCCCACTGTCTTATCCACTGAACCAAAGTATCCGCAATCCTGTTCAGATAAAATTTTCAATCCCGCTCTCTGTTTGTCGGTTTCTTCTTCTTCGCAGCACACAAATTTCTGCCCAAATAAAATAAATTCATAATTTTAGTTAAATCCTAATTATAATTGAAATCAATCTAGTTCCGAACCTTTTTATATATTGGACATGCTGATGCTTTCATGTATATTTTTTCAGTTTGTGAGCTTTCGTTTCGGTTCACCCTATTAATAATTCCACGGAGTTTAGGGCATTCCCGGATATGCACACAATTTCCAGGCAATCCATCATTTCTCGTACATTTTTCATCTTTTAAACCAATTTTTGTTATTATAAATTCCAAATGTTTTTCTAATTCACCGATACTTACGTATACTTTCATTAGCTATTGAAAGATGAAAAATTAATGCCACACAAAGGGCGAAAGCAAAGCCAGCCGGAATCTTCATGGCATGCGCAATCAATACTGAAATTTCTTACTCTGACTGGCTTTATTTAACGTCAAAAATAATCTCTAACTTTCCTTATCAGCTGCATTGGAACGGAAGTGTTAAAGGCGTATATAATATAAAGAATATCAATTTTTTTATGAAACATACATTTTGGTTGTTAAATTTGTTTTTATTTTTTAAGTATTTGTAAATAAATTATTTTAATCTCGCATTTATTTAATCACATTGGGATTCCCAGTTATGCCAATGACCAATCGCCGTTACATCGATAAACATGTACATTTTTTAAGCATTGCATTTTTTTCCGATGTTGACATAATTTCGGGAAATGTTATAAATTAATTCTTAAAGAAAAATAATAAATAAATATCAGTAACGCTTGGAAATGGCCAAAGTGGCAATATCACAATCTGGCATTTGATATTTATATTATTTTGAATTACAAAATCTCGATATATCGATGATACGCCGATGTAAAAGGATCAAGAACATCAAAAATATCGATTCTGGTAAATAACGATGCTCCGATGTTTTCCTTTACCTTTTACCTTTAAAAAATATTGCGGGGATAATGCAGCTGAATTCTTTCTTTTAAATGCCCCTGCTATATATTTTGCAACATTTGTTTATATGTTATATAAAAATCTGATGTGGATATAAAAATCAAAGTTATAACTTGGCCAATTATCTCAATGGGAAAAAGCTCAGGCCAGGGAATAGAATGTTTTCGTTTATTTTATACACTTAAATACATATAGATCACTTCCCAGCATGCGAAAACAGTCTTAAAATTGTAATGTGCCCGTTATTTTATAGAAGTCATCTACATCCCTGGACGATTTGAGCACACAGATATGCACTTCGTTGCAATGAGCCGTGCCAAAGTCGTAGTCACCAAAACGTTTAAGGATCTCGCGGACATCAAAGGAAATAGGATCATTTTTGTTGAGTTTCTGTTGGCGATAGGAACCATTCATCACGGTCATGTGGAGCTTGATGCTATCTCTTTTGATGTTGTCGGTTGCACATAGGCCTATGGATTGGAAATGCTTCAAGCAGTTATCAGCAAACTTTTGTAACTCCGGGGATTCCACGCACGCGTACAACACTTTGGTGGAGCTGGGATCATCGTTCATGATTTCAAGGCCCTTAAGTTGTATCTCGAAGGGTGAGGTTAAGCCGACCAGCCACTGGCGACATGTTTCCAGTGCATCCAAGGCCTTTTTGCGTTCATGGTCATCCAGGAGCACATAAACGCCTAAGGTAAGGTGAATGCAACGCTCCGATATGAATAGATCCTCATCGATGCCTGGCAATTGTGCGTCCAAAATGCTTTTCTGGGGAATGGTGTTAGCCCAATTTACGAAAGACTTTAACTGCGGTTACCTTTAGCTCAATGAATTGACTTTGCACTGTGCCCGAATTTAATGGAACCGCCAAAAAATGTGTCGGCTTCATCCGTTTGCGTAAGGAAGCAACGAGTAGTCGTACTTTACGAAGAGCAGCACATACATTACTGCGTTCGTTGGATTGAATGAGTAAGTCGCTAGACGTTTCATTCTGGCGTGGAACGTATATCTCTGTATGTGTTTCCGCTTCAATGCGACGCTTTGTGGAGCCCTTGAACCCAATCAGACCACCGTAAAACGATCTAAAGGTGTATACAATTCAGTTAAAGCCCATTAAGCTCTACTCCAAAATAGGCACTCACTTGGGTACGTTTAGTGCCAGCTTAAACATACCGTTGGACAACTCCTCAATTTTACATTCCGAGGTATCTTCCTCGTAGTCATCTTCAGCGTAAAGATCTAAAAACTTTAATGAGTGACTTGAACAGCCAGGACAAAAAAAATTAAAAATATATTAACCAGGTTCCTCGTAGGCCTTTGAATTTATTGGATTGCTAGAGTGCCACTTGCTGCCACCGAAATCATCGTGAACGACATTAACACGATAATTGCGATTATGACTCATGCGCTGAGTAGTTGGGGCCAAGACAGGGCGACTCATTATTATGCTTATGTATTGCAAATTATAAGATTTATTTTTTTATTTACAAATAAATATTTTCTTTTTTGATATCTTCGATTACTACGTTTATTGCCAGCAATACCAGAAGTGGGTAAACGTCGATGTTTCAATGTTATTGACCTTATATATCGATGTATCGTCAATGCTCGAACCTGTCCACCTGGAGAATTTTTTAAAATAAAATTAATACTTATAATGAATTTAATTTGATATTTTATTTTAAAACTTTCAATTATTTTTTACAGTTACCTACAAAATATATAATATTTTTTAAGGAATCTTAACAAAGCGAAGAGAAGGTAACCGAATTTACAAGACCAACTGAAGATGTTGCCACTTATGCTATTAATATATACTAAATCTCTTAAAAAATATATATTTCTAAATTTTAAATTAGTTTTCTTATTCAAGAATACATTTATATCTCTTCCTGCAATAAAAAAAAGGAATAAGAGTTGAGCACACATTGCGCAAAGGTACGTTAAGTTCTACTAGCTTGTATTTCGTTCCTTGTTCAAATAATTTAAATCCGTTCAGGAAGCAAAAACTGAAATAGTGGTTAATAAAAATAAAAATATTTTTATAGTTGTCTAAATGAAGAACAAAATCAGAAGTATTTGCGCAAATGTTGTCAGTTCGATACTAGTTCCGGCTTGCAGATTCGGTTCCTAACTAGTTCACACGTGTAACTGAAAGCAGAAATTGTTTTAAATGTTATTGGCAACAAGTTGAGGATATTTATTAACAGAAACCTGCTAAAATGTCCGGAGCAAAAGGCGGTAGTCGTAATAAGGATCCTTCTGAGCCCCACAAATCGTGGAAAAAGATCAACGAAGAGCGGAAAGCGATTAAACGTCAACAAAAACAAGACAAAGCTCTCAAAGAGCTGCAGAGAACGCAAGAGTCTTTATTGGCAGCAACAACAGAAGCACCAAAGGTGAAGACAAACCCGTCAACTATGAGCATAGCAGTGCCAGGCTCCATACTGGAGAACGCACAATCTGCTGAGTTGCGCGCTTATGTCGCTGGTCAAATAGCACGAGCTGCTTCCATATTCCGTGTCAATGAGGTGATTGTATTCGATGATGTAGGCGTGGCAACGGCGCGTGAAACCAAGCGCAGTTATGAACAGGAGAAGGATGGTAATGGGACGACCACAGTTCGGAGCAGCTCCTTGCAATTAGCCCGCATTCTACAATATCTGGAGTGCCCCCAATATCTGCGTAAATACTTCTTTCCACTGCACAAAGATTTAAAATACTCAGGTTTGCTTAATCCACTGGATACACCGCATCATCTCCGCCAGCAAAGCAAGTTTCGTTATCGCGAGGGCGTCGTCTGCGACAAACAGGCCAAAGATGGCCACAGCTATGCAAATGTGGGGCTGCTCAACGATGTGCTTATCGACAAAGCTTTAGAGCCAGGTGTGCGAGTTACAGTGAAAATGGAGCCATTAAGCGGTAGGTCTTATACCATATACTTAAACAGCAATATGAACTAATTAAGGTGTATCTGACGTTCAATTTAGAGTCGAGTCGGAAACAACGTGGGACATTGGTTAGTCCGGACGAGCCGCGGCGGGAAACGGGCGTCTACTGGGGCTATCAGGTGCGCATTGCACACTCGCTCTCTGAAATCTTTACAAAATCGCCCTATGCAGATGGCTACGATTTAACGGTCGGTACTTCGGATCGCGGAACCAGCGTACATGATGTTCCCAACCGATCGGTTGAGTACAATCACATTCTCATTGTATTTGGTGGTCTGCAGGGTCTCGAAGAGGCTCTGGCCAACGACGAGAAGTTAAACGTGGACGACCCGGAACTGCTCTTCGATCAATATATTAATGTGCTGCCCAAGCAAGGTTCCCGCACTATACGCACCGAAGAGGCTCTCTTCATAGCATTGGCGGCATTACAGGAGAAACTGCAGCCACAAAATGGGGAAGTGGATAGCGATCTAAGTGATTTGCTGCCGCGCAGCGCAGAAACGGGAATCTCCATGGCTCGCGATGTGCTTGTGAGCAAGAAAAAGAAAAAAAGAACAGATAAGCCTGAAGCAAACGAAATACTCCCATCAAAAACGCCAAAGCTTGATCCAGCGCCAGATCCAACGCATTTCAATCCATTTAACGATCGTGCAGCAGGAACTGCAGAGACGGAGGCAGATTTCGAGGTGGTGTCGACATCAGATAATGCTACATTTGTAAAGCAGAGCAGGGCCAGCGACGATGATTTAAGTCGCTTTGATTAAGTTGTTTCTGTAAATTTGGTTTCTGTATTCTTTAAATTTTTTAAAGTATATTGTACCGCTTCAATCTTCATGTATATGTATAAAACATAATGCAATGCAATTTTATGTATTGCTATAGTATCTATGTAGCCTACCAAGAAATTTGTAGCTACAAACAAATACACACTGAAAGACAATTGCACGAATATAAACTTATTCAACTACCAAAACAAATTTTACAAAATGCTTATAATCTTTAAAAATACACGATTCTGTGTCGATTTGTGTGGCAGATCTTGATTTATGCTTAGAAGCAACTTATAGGTATTGAATGGGCATTATTCAGTCACTTTCACTGTCAAGCATAAGACACAAAGTATTTGATAATAATCGTACGCTTATTATAAACTAACATTTATGTTTTTACATTTTGTTCGCTATCAACTAAATATACCATCTAGTACAAAATATATGTATACATATATACCCTAATGACTAGACGCATGTGACCAATGGCTGCCATATATGTATATACATTAATGGAACGGTCCACTATTTAAACTCTATATGTAGTATGTGGCCACATTATCGCTATTCATTATTAGCTATGGAATGATTGAGTCCTGAAAACGCGCCTCTGGCAGGAAGTCCTCCTCCAGCTCGATGCGCGTATCGTTATGATAGCCCAGCAGCGATTCTGTATCCTCCTCAAGATGTCGTATCGGATAGCTAATGCCATCGCCGAAGCTAAGAAAATTTGACGCATAATTGGAAACGAACATTGGAGAATGTAATACAAATAGAAATCGATATTGAGAAAGCGTTTCTTCAATTAAATAGTCATTATTTATACATGATTGTATATAAGTATGATCTGTGAATTTGTGTGTGTGTTTGTTTATCGTTCAAATTGGATGGGTGATAGGGTAAGAGGCTTGTGCGGTGCAGTGAAAGTACAAGAAAATATTTCAAGAAATTTATGAAAGACGTTAAACAGGCAAATGAAAAGAAAAAAGATTTTGTTGGAAAATACGCACATGTATATTTTTTAATATATATATTTAAATATTTGTCAATTACTGCATGTAAAAACAAACATTTTGATATAAATTCTTCTATGAATACAAAAAGTTGAGTGAAAAAAATTAAAAAAATTAATAGTATTCATCTAGATTAATAAAAGCATAAAAATGCAACCCAGTTTTAAATTGATTCGGTTATAACTGTGCATACGTATTTATAATATCCTGTATTTTTTTCTTTTGGTTTTGGCAAGTCTTGAGCCTTCCAAACCATTGTTGTAGGAGGAAAGATATTAATATACCAATTCCTTTGCAAATGCTAATTATCGAAAAATTTGATTCAACAAAATATATAATTTATAATGATAGCTATTAATATTGCCATGAGGTTTTCATCAGTTTCATTCCAAAGACTTGTTTTCATAGATTTATGTAGTAATCTGGATAAGTTTAACAGTCAGGCAACGTACACCTTATTGCACAATCAATTTAGTTTTCTTTAATCCACCCATATATATATATATATATATACAATTATTCTTATTGTTTGTCTTAATCAAATGTATTATGTATACAATATATCTAGGTAATCTAGCATTCGATGTCTGTGGGTGTGGAGTAACTGGACAAGCGGTACTACAGGTAAAATAGTTGTTATACATTTTATAGTTTACGCTCTCTCTCATTTATATACATTCATAAGACTTACGAGTATATTTAACATACACAAACACACACAGACTAGCACGCACACACACACACACACACACATGCACGCACGTATTTACAAAGCTGTGACAGCTAGCAATGGAAACACTTGCTACAAATTGAATGCATTTTATAAAACTTGGTCGGCCGATATCGGGTGTGTGCCGCCGTTCTGCTGCTTCGGATCCTTAACTGTTGTCACTAGTGCGCTGTTCGCTACCTGATCGCCGATTATATCGATGACATGGTTGGCAGATGCCGTCGATGGTCCGGCTGATGTTTGTTCAATGTTGACAATGACTTGACTAGATGGTATTAGTGGCTGGCAGTTGCTAGATGATTGAACGCTGTCTAGCTCCATGTGAGGTTGATGATTATTGAGTGGAATACCGTCAATCAACTTATCTGTGGGTTGGACATCTAACCTGTTGCTGACTGCATTTGCTGCCGTACTGCCCATGGCCTCGTACCGCTGACCACTGCCGCTCTGATCGGTGGACGTTCTGTAGCTCATTCCGTCGCCCTTACTAATCGGGGTTTCCAATTAGTGAATAAGCAAAAGTATTTGGTATTTGTTAACATAAATTGAAACAGAAAACGTGTTTGTTGTCTTTGTGGATAGTTGCAAATCTGTTGCTGTTAGATTTTTGCGGTTTATACAGTTAAGTTGATATATACATATAGTAAAATCTATCAGAAGAATGATTGGTGTAGTTTTTAGAAAGCATTGGTTAACATCAGTTTTAGTTACATTTCTGCATTTAATCTTAAACTATGTCAGAGCCAGTTGTATAACAAATTATAGCAATTATTATGGGCACAAGAGGATGTCCATTATCCGTTGACTAGACACTAAATTGACCAATTTTAGTAAGGCTTTTTTTCTTTTCTTACAACTAAATTACTCATCAAATCTTAAATATTTCCTGTTTCCTATTTTACAAATTATAAACAATGTATTACAAAAACGCAATTTATGAAATTGTGTATTCGAGTGCTCGTACTAAAAACAAAGCATTTTTACTTTAATTTGCCAAGAAGTGATCAAAGTAACTAACTAAAAAAAATTAAAAATAATAATAAAACAAACAACACACACACAAAAACAACAAGGAGTGCAGCACAGATTAGTCAAAAATAGAATGCAATGAATAAAATGTGAAAAGATGTGAAACATAGTATAATGAGGCAATTACCTGGTAAACACGGGTAGAAACCATAGTTCCCACTTGTCGCCAAAGACCTCGCAAAAGTTGGCATAACGGCCCAGATTGTAGCCGTTCTTATCTGGTCCACCAATGCGAAAGATGGGAGCCCGGAAAGCCTCTGAAGAAAAAATATAAAGTTAACATATATAGATATTTATATAGCAGATACTACTTGCCCAATGTTGTGCGATTGACGAGCACCAGGTAGATATGATAGCCAAATAAGCTCACCAAGCTAATGGCAAACATGATCGATATGAAGAACAGAAAGAGTATGTGGAAGCGTCCCATACCATTGCCGTTAGGTTGGCCCTGTGCCAAGACATCAATACCGTTTTGATTCTTTATATTACATTAAGTACAATATATTTATACATGATAATTTATATTCACATTCATTAACTACTTAGCAATTCAAATTACAAACGCATGCAAGCAGCTCCTGCGCAAGTGGACTTAACCTAAGCGCATAGTGTGGTCGACTTACCCTGATAAATTGTATGAAATCATGGAGCGTGGTTAATGCCACATACAGGCAGTACAGCAGTGCGTAGCCCAAAAACAATACAAAAAACTTGTAATTGGAGAAGTTAACGCAATTGTTTACCCAGGGACAATGGTGATCCATTTTAAGCACACAGCAACTGCAGACGCTGCAATGATGCGATCGATCCGGCTTGATAATCTTGCATTTCTCGCAGAAACGTACAGAGCCATTGACTGTGCTGCATGGATGAAAGATTTCTTTAGAATATATTCGACATTCATGAATAGATTGTGCAATTTATTTTGATATTTATATATAAACAATTGCGTCAAATAGAAAATAAATCCTACAACGTTTTAAGTGTTTTAAACGTAAACTAACTAACTCTAAATTATTTAGTCGTAGGTTTGACCTATTTTATAATCGTAACATAATGACCGAGCTTAAATAAATAAATTATAATGTTATCTGAAGATAATAATATTTCTTAATAAGGGTAATTGAAGTCTTATCAAACCCGTTAACTATGTTTCCTAGCATTTTGCTTATTATTAGACTCACCGATTTGTAACTGGCAAATTGCGCGCAAAATTGTTTAAAATGCGCTTTTGTGTCTCCGGACTATCTGCTCGAAATAGCTGATTCACCTCCTCATCCGGTATGCGCCACTGAAATAGAAATTTTCATATAATATTTTTATAGTTTTCATTGTGGAAAGGTTGAATTATGAAACTAAACATAGCGTGCGCTCAATTATCGTATTTTTTAGCCTTATCAGCGTATGAATCACTCAACCCTGTATATGTATGCGGCTGCAGTACTTACCTGATCAGGCACGCGGCCTACAGAAGTGCTTATGGTTTGCCAATACGACCATAAAAACAATATGAGAGCGATATGATAGAAGAGCAGCATAAATGCCATCGCAACACGATTTTCCGTTTTCACTGCAGAGTGGGAGAGTGTTTTGTTTATGTTACGCTCTTAGGGAAGTACTTGGGTTACTCACGAACACATAGCTCCACCACATAGGCGTAGTAGGACCAGACAATCACGGTGAATATGAAGAGAACGGGTATCCATTTGAAAATGGATAGAAAACAGCCGCAAGGCGACTTCCTCCGCCGATTTTCCTCGTTCCCCATGTTCGTGTTAGTGTATAAAACCTGCGGCTGCTCAATCTCTATCTGTGGATATGGGTCTGTGTGTGGAAAAGTGTGTGTGCCTACTATCGCTGTCGGAGCCAGCTCCAGGCTCCTCTTAATTGCCTGTTCCGTTATATCTTAAAAGCTGCAAGATCAGCGGGCCCTTTGTCCCGTAAATCACAGCAAGTTGATTCTCACGAACAATACATGAACACACATTGGAGCTAATTGCCCTTTCCTTTTCTTTAATTTTTTTTTTACTGCACAAGACACTTTTGCTGCTTTTTTCTCTTTCTTTCTGCCGCGACGTTTCGGATGGGGCAAGTGAAAGTGATTGAAACTAACTTGAAGCCATGTTCTAAATTGACTTTGGTTTTATAAAGCCATCGCCTGCTTGTAGAAAGTCGTCTTTAAAGATTTGCCAGCGCTAACATAGATTTGAGTATGAAATAAATAAATGTATTTATCCGAAGCGATGGCTCATTCCAAGAATGGTTAGTAGCGATGAGTGATGTGCAAATATGTTTGCGATGTTGATAAAATATCGATAAGAGCCTGAGAATAGCGTGACAACAATTTGAAATATATATCAATGAAATGGGGACAAAAATTTGTAAGCTAAAGTGACATAGCTTTGGAGTAATATGAAATCTATGTACAAGCAACATTGCAACAAAATACTGTGAATAACAATATAAGATCAAGTAAGCGACACCGAACCTGTTCTATTGAACAGAATTACTTATGCAGTGGCACTGCCACCCTTACCGAAATAGTTGTAATATTATGTGACGTCACGAGTGATGCCATATTTCTGGCAACGCTGCACAAACGATACCACCGGCTGACAAATGTATCGAATCGGTCCAATAAGAATCTGAGTTTCAGTATTATAGTAACTTGTGCCGTCGTCAGTGCTAGATATATTCTGTCGGGTAGCGGATTATGCGTACTGCGTGCGCTTAAAAATCATAAGAAGTAATTACACACAGCAATACACAACAACAACAAAAAATGTATATAAAAAAAACTGAAAATGAGAAGAAACAAGATAAATGAATAAAAACAAAAATAAGCAACTCGTAAACCTTTTGCACCGTTACAACAATTCACATTAGAAATTTCGATTGTGCAAGTGTATGTAAAATGTGCGCGTAATAAAAAACGAGGGCGCGATATGCAAGAGGAGCGATGGGTGCGGGCGGTGGGCAGCAATCGGCAGGCTCTCACAAAAAAAAAATATACATACAAAAATTCTACCTATCACTTTTACCAGGTTGTTGTTGCTGCCGTCGTTGTCGACGTCGCCGTCGTTGTTGGCAAGGTTTTTGGGGACGCCTGTTGGGGCTTCTCCTCGTTTGCCTGCCTCGTTTTGACGGGGCGGGGGAATCAATAAACGCGCTTAGACTAGGCCGCAGGGAGCCCGTTGGTCGTTGCGTGGTCGGCCAAAATGCGTTTAAGTTAGTGGCTTTTTAGAGAAAAGAAATGCCGGCTTCAAATGTTTAATTAACAACTTCCACTCTCACTCATACTTTATCTCTCCGTAATCAGTTGATCTAAGTGCGATAAGCATACATGTGTGTGTGTGTGTTTCGGAGTGTGTCTTACTTGATTAATATGTGTGCAAATAAATGGGGCAATCGTTCATTAATTAATTGCTCATGGCTGTGGCAAATTTAATTAAAGTTAAAAGATTGCTAACACATTGACCTTACACACACCGATAGGAATTGCTGCTTATCAAATTGGAGTTAATGTATTAGTGGGGGAGTTTTCTAACCAAAATCAGCTGCCTATTGGGGTCACGGTCATTAACGGGCGGCTTTTAATAAGCCAAATGCCAATCAGATTCGGCGGCAGGTGCACTCACACATTCCACAATTCTTAAAGGCCTGTCTGTGCTTGTGTGTGTGGGAGTTGTGCAAGCGTCGAGAGCGAAGAGAGAAAGAGAGAGAGAGAGAGAGAGCGCGAGCGGAGAGTGAGAGCGAGCAAGTACTTCTAGATAGACAATCCCAAAAAGCACAAAGCACAAGTGCAAATAAACAATACAAACAAACGAGCGAAAACCACACACGCACCCGTATATGAATACGTACGTATGTGTGTGTGTGTGTGTGTGTGTGTGTGTGTGCATACACCTTTATTGCACTACAAACAAATAGCTGTGCACACACGCAGAAAATATTCAATGTTTATTTAAGCTCAAGTAATTCAGAGACACACACACGCAATTAATTAAACAATTACATTGTCAAAAGTAAAAGAAAAAAAGAATTGCGTGTGCCCATGAATAACTTAAATAAAGCAAACTGTTCGCATTTTGATGTAAACAAATACCAATCAGTTAATTTAATTGGACTTCTTTTGATAACTCATTCAGCGAAAATATAAAATTCAATTTGAAAATCATTCGTATATTTATAAATTATAGCATTTTCAATCAAATCAAATTAAATCAAATAAATATAATATAGTTTGTTGACACACACGAAAAAACTTAAAATAAACGCGCGCCAACAACTACAACAACGTCAGCAGCAGCTGCAACAGCCAAAAGTTGGAGCCTCAACTTGGCCATAAGAGCCTTCGCCGTTGCCTTCGACCGCACCCTCGCGTTCGCTTCGCGCCACTCGATAAACCTTAGAGTAACAAATTGAATTTGGTTTAAGCCAACAGCACCAGCAGCAGCAATAACAACAACAACAGTTATCATTAAAAGTAAAAAGTCAGCAAGTAAAGACAGCCAGTGAGCGCGAGAGCAGAGACCGAGACAGACGAGCGAGAGCGACAGCGACAGTGAGAGAGAGAGAGAGAGAGAAACAAACGAATAGAAACAGCACGAAAATCAGGTGAGAACTCATACCTGCTTTTATTATTTATTTTTGCCATTTTCCATTAGTTTCTTCACGCGATTAAACACTTTACGGGCTTATCAATAACTCCCATTTTCTTGATAAGCAAATAAATTCACTTGAGGGTGGCAACGCTGATAATTCCTGTTTGAGTGCGTGCATTAAGTGGCAACGCCGACATGCACTACCTTAAGTAAATAGTTACACTTGTAGAGTGCAGTTTTTTTTTTTGTCATGCATGTGACATTCATCTCTATCTCGCTTCAATACACAAACGCACACACATACATTCACGCACGCACACATCCATCAAACTGTGTCATCTATCAGCATTAGCGGGAGGCCAGTGTTGGTCACATTAGTTACGCGCACACAATTCGAAGCGTGGAGCTGGTGACGCACTTGCTCTTGGAAGCAGGGAATGCGAATGTGGAGGAGTGGGAGTAGCTATGAGAAAGGAAGCAAAGGAAATACAGGGAATGCGTATGGAGAAATGGGATTAGGCACGAGAGGGGAAACATCGGAGGGCGGGCGAAGTAGAGCAAATACTTGCATAGCATAGCAAAGCATAGCATATACAATCAATAGCCTGCGGTTAGCTACGGCTTCCATTCATCCTCTCGCTCCTTCATTTTGATGTTCTCTGTCACACACAGTCTGGCATTGCTGTTAACGGTTTTATTTCCATTGAGTTGTACCCTTAAGTCAGATTCCTTGCATGTCCGCACGATTCCTGGACGGGCGCCAGCGTCTTCTTTCATTAGGCCAATGGCTGAGGCACTTTATTGATTGCGTTCGCACAGTCGACTGTAATACATTATTGGAGCTTAACAGTTCCCATGTTCGGTACGCAGCTTCCATTCTGGAACGGCCAGTAATTAAACCGTGAAGCATATGTAAGGCTTATAAAGAGCTTCACTTATTTTCTTCTTTTTTTACAATGCGGTAACTAACAAGTAATAAAACTCAAGCTGAGTGTGATGGACTAGGAGATACCCTGAACACCGCTTAAACAAGACCTCTCGCATGCACAAGCATGCCAAAATAGACGACTTAGCGTTAAGATAATGTATACACTCATACACACGCATATACCAATTACTATTATTTTTTTTTTTTTTGTTATTTTCAATATCCGAAGCTTCCAAGTTTATTTGCCTGTTACATATATATTTTCATAAAAACATACCCTGTTTACCCATCCCTAATGGGTTCAGAAAATGAAGACGGAAAATGTGAACAGAAAATATATATATATGTATATATATATTTATATATTTTGTTTTTGATATTTCTGCTTATATCTTTTAATTAAGTGGGGGCTGGTTTGGAGTTTATTGGTGTCCCGTAATAAGTCATGAAAAAGTTTTTTTGCTGTATGTATGTATACCTCAGCTCAAAGGCATTTTTATTGACAGGAGCGTTGCTTATTGTATACGTGTGTGTGTGTGTGTGTGTGTGTATATGTATTATGGGCTTTACCGTTGACAAGGGTTTTCTTTGTTGTTGCCGTTGCTGTAAATTTTCTTTTTGTTGCACGTGAAAATCCCATCACGAAGACAAGAGGCAGGTCCTTTGTGTAGTATTTAGTTTTTGTCCTTATATTATTTTTTCATTTCTTTCGACGTTCAATTTTCTCTCCCTTTCGTGTTCCTTCTCTTTCCCTCCCAGCCTCTTGTTTTAATACACATATGTATTATTTTATTTATCTGCTCGTGTTAATCAAAAATAAAAAGAAAACGAATTGAAAACATTTCAAATAGCTTTGCACGCAGGTGTGAATAATGTTCGAGATTTCCATTGAACATATTTTTGCTGGAATATCGAGATGTTTTCTGTAGCGCGTTTCTAATAAAAACAATAAGAAAAATTGCTCTCCGGCACAGATGCCAATTAATTTTGGCATAAAGTTTATACCCAAAAATAGAAACGAATGAACGCGAATACACATAATTTGTTAGCATTGCGCTTGAATAAACAAAGTAGCAAACACTTTTGCTAGCGATTGGAAAAATCGAAAACTAAACTTGAACTAAGTACGTGGTACGTGGCGTATGCGCAATTTAGTTAACAGATGTGTTTACCTGGTTAATGTGGCGTACGATTTTGAAAAAACCTAACAATCTTAACTGAACCTAAAGCTCTTATAGTTGTGAATAAAAAAGTTTTTATTTCAATATTTATGTTTATGAATAACTATTTATTTAAATATTCGCAGACAAAAATCAAATTAAACTGTGATTCACAAATATTTCGCATAATTTGCACATTTTATTATTCACACAATTTTGTCATCTTATTATTAGCCACTTAGTTTGCCAGCAATATAAAAGTAACATATACATATATACATATCTATCGAGTATATATATTGTTTTTCTCTTTTTTTATCGCCGTGATTCAAAATTCATGCAAACAAAAGTCTAGAAGGAAAATACCATCTATATCTATATCAGATGTTCAACAAATTTCAATTCTGTTTAATTACCTTGCTATAGGCAAGTTAATTAATCATCACTGCAAATAACCTTCAAACATACCCAATTTTCTATATTGCTCCGTCCCAAATTTCTATTTCCTTCCATTTAAAGATAGCGGCAAGGCAAACAATTTGCAAGTTCACCGTTATTCCATATTTATATCTATTATTTGATTTATATTATGCAAGTAAATAAAAGACAAATAATTATTGGACTAAAGTGGCTTACAAGTCAAATAAGACAAATGGAATTAGCAATTTATTTCGTCGAATATATGTACTTCAACCTGCATTTTCGGGATGGATCTCTGACACCTATAAATTACACGTGCAAAAGTTTAATTTAAAAGACATCAATGAAAGCTTTTGAATTTTACTCAAATGTTTAGTTCCAGCAGGCTTGTCTAAGACATAATCCTCTTTGATTGCTCCATTGAGTTGACAACTAAAGGACTCGCCTTCTCAGTGGCCTTTGTCGAAGCCGAACAAAAGAAAATTAAGCTTCAAGCTCTATTAGAATTTAATGGACTTCGAATTGTATTATTTAATGTTATATTTCTAGATGCGCAAACATAAATAATTCCCTCAGTTTTATAAAGTTATTTAAGGTGATATTTTTTCATTTTCATTTTCATTTTTTTTTCACGTATCCCAATCGTTACATAAATAAATGAATAAACACTCTGCATATATGTATAAATATAAATATGTATTTGCACGCTCTTGAAAGATTAAATAATAGCACACAAAACTAGAGATAAGTATACGGAGTAGATAAATTCCATTAGGCACTATTAGTCGTTGATAAGGTGCGCCCAGCACGAGAGCTATTGAGGTGCCACTTTTAAGCCAATAGCTTTTGCAGATTGCGCATACGTCGTGTTGCACGGGAAGACAAGAGCCAAATAGCAAGCACTAAATGACTTTTAAAAGCCAATTAACTCACGATATCTGTGACTCTTACACGCCAATATGGCAGTATAGAGTGTCAATATGTTTGACTTGTCAAATCCGAAATCGCTCGATATGTCGAACGCCCGCACACAGTTTTTTGACGCTCGTTTTGACAGTTGTTCACAGAGGCAAAAAAAAAAATTTAATTTGTTTGCCTGAAGTTTTTTTTATTGTACCCTCAGCTTCTGCTGCGAACAAAATTGCTATCAGCAATTTTCCCATCACGTTTCCCATTTTTATTGCTAGTAAATTGGACTTTCAGAACGTTAAAAATATATGCGAGGTAGATCGATGGCTAATCGAAAACTTGAGCGCATTTTTAATTCATTGAATACTATTCTAAATGTATGAAAAGTCAACCTGAATCTATAAAATGTAACTAATATAACCAAATTTCCCATCATTCGTAACGCATTTAAATAATTTCACCTTTTGGAAGAAAAGAAACGTACGCAAAAGCTAAAAAAGAAGTAATAAGAAATTTAGGTGAATTTTTGAACATGACTCAGCGCGAGTCTCGACTCAATTTAAATCTTATTAGTGTGTGTAGACTGTTGGCTGTGACTGTATCAGACTGCGATTTAATATAGGTATATAAGTTGACTAGCCTGATAAGTTATCTAAATATATTTCGGCTACTTGACGCATTTGCTCTGTGCTCTGTCTCGGCTGTCTTTTGATTTGGCCAACATTTTGCTTACTTAATTTAATGCTTATCATAAGTCATATGCAAAGTTGTTTATAAAAAGATAAAACTAGTGACGTCTTTTGATCAATCAACTGAAAGGGCTTTAGAGCAAAACTTATGCTTTAATGGCACCTCTGCAAATCGTTCTGCAGTCCAATTAGAAAAATTCTCATCTAATCTGCAAAACTTTTCAACTTCATGATTGCAAAACTTTGCAGAGAAACGAGCTGCGGCCACTGTATGGCCATATATTTAAATATATGTATATATATATATATATATATGTATATATGTATATATAAAAATATGTATCTAGTATTTGACTAACTGACATTCATGACATTATAAGGTTGTTCCCGCTGTTCCGTTCTTACCGCTAGGGTCCAAAGCGCAACAAACTTTGCCTTTAATCGATTTAACAATTTGCCTCAGTGGCAACTGCCCCAAGGCCAGTTTAGATTGTGTTTCTTGTTGTTTTAGGGGCAAACACAGCTGCGTGACGTCAATTGCTAACTGTTGGGTTAGCCAAAGATAAAGCTGAGTTTCATTTGAGCTGTCAGCCTCCACATTTTGGAGCACAACATCTAAGGCTGGGTGGGTGTACATCCCATTAAAGAGTAGTCAATTATTTTGTGTTTTTGTTTTTTCTTTTTCTTTTTCTTTTCTCTATTGCTGTGTAGGCGCACTTCACTTACAACCAACACACAAAATAGAAACTCACTGGAGAGTTTTTGAAATAACGACAATTTGTCGTTGAACAATCTATAATTGTATATATGCATATGTATCATATTGTATCTTCGGTCCAAATCTTGAGAGTCATTTTTAAGCCCTGAACCCATTAAAACTGTTTGCTATGCGCAAATATTTTGTTAACTGTTCAAAATTGCTTTCACAACTGAATTTGAGTGAATTTCAAAGGACACGATGTGAAATTTTCCGTCTGCTCGTTATGGCCTGAACTGCAATTTAATTTCCTGTAAGGCCCGGCGTTGGCCTAGCTTGTGTGATCAAATTTCTCGCCTCATGCATGGAGCAATTCTTGTGCATCTCCAGCATTCAATTAAATTTGCTATGTGTATAACGAACATAAGCTGGCCTCAAGAGAAGCTTTAGCAGACCTAAATGCAAACTCTAATTATATCCTAAATTCGTTTAAAATGGGTAAATAGGGTGTAATGATTGTTTCTTTGTGAAAATTAAGCCCACCTCACAAGGAAGAAGAGCTTGAGTTGTTGCTTCTCCAATAGCTTTAATTTTGGGTCATTAATATATTCCAAAAATTTCTATAAAATCAGATGATAAACATAAAAGTTGAATTTATTTTTTTTTAATTTTATCATGCATACGTAAATTTTTGTGTAAGCATTTGTGGAGCTGAATGCAACATTTTTAAACAACATCACTGCATCGGATCCAGGCTATTGTCTAATCTAGCACACTCGACTAGAGTTTTCTTGTTTTCTTGTTTTCTTTTGCAAGTAAATTTTTAAAAATGTACTTTCATTGTTTGCTCAAAATTGTTTGCTTGTGTTTTTCTTTCTGTTCGCTGCTTGTGCACAATTCTCTGGCCCTTTGTTCTCATGGCCCTTGCTCTAATCTCTTGTTTCACATTTCTCATCAATTTTGTTTGTATGTGCGTCCAGCAAGGTTCAAATTTCATTGTTGGCTGCTATCTTGAACCGCTCGAAAATGTTAAGATACATAATTTGCGGTAAATTTGTCAAAAGCGAACCCGGGATAAAAATTCTCTCGGTTTTTAAACATTTTTCTGCCAACCTTTGACAATGCTAAGCAAATGAAGCCCCAAACTGACATTTTGTGATACTTAATCAAGCATTTGGGTCAAAGATAATAGATAATAAAATATCTAATTTTATATGGTCCACCTAAACTAATATCTTTAGAATAATAGGAGAGCATTCTCGATATGGCTGATCTAAACAAATAGAGTTTGTTTAAATAAATTATTAAATGTTTCGTTCCCTTAATTATTTCATCATAACGAATCGCGAACAGCATTGAAAATGTGCTAATGAAAGGCAATCAAATCTGTCTATAAATGTTTGCCTAAGTCTAAAATAAAACTTTATCGTATTTCTAAGAATATATAAAAAATAATTTGTAAAGGCACACATTTGAATTAATTTGATGTATATTAAATATATAATAACGAACACTTTGTATGTTATTTTCGTTAGCATTTTACTTTGCAATTTTGTCATGCCCAGCAACAAAGTTGTGTGGTGTGTGTGTGTGTGTGTGTGTGTGTGTGTGTGTGTGTGTGTGTGTTGAGTGTGGCCACCCTTGGGAAAAAGCACTTCGAACTTTACGCAGTTAAGTCAACAAAAACAACAATATCGCCATGTATTGTATATCTTCCGGCCACGCCCATACGCCCTTGACCAAGGGACAATGAAAAGCTGCAAAGAAAATAACGGTAAAGCTCGACTAGGGGATACCCTGAACTAGCCTGTTAAAATTGATTACTCCAGCGTTTTACGCACGACTCTAGGTCTTATATCTACTGCTATATATTTATATCTATATATATATCAGAAGGTCAGTTTTTAAGCCTCTTTTGTTGCCTGTCTGTCATACAAAATGTTCATTTTCTCAAAAACAATATACCCTGTTTAGCCATTTTTAATAGGTTCAGTTTATAATAAAATGGAAAATGGCAAAAAACTGTTGCTTGTGGCATATGCATACAAACATATACATATATATGAATATGTGAAAAAAAAGGAAATGGGAGTAAAAGCGACAACTTATGTTTATTTATGGCATACGCTGCGTGTCTCTGAGTCTGTGCAAGGGGGAAGTTTGGGATAGGGGCTTATGTGTGTGGACCAGGCTTTTACACACATTAAGGCACACCCACATAAAGCAAAACTTGGATATGCACTTTGAGCCGCACTAAAAAGAACGCAACATGTAGATATTTGACCTTTGTAACAGCTTCGTTGGCCTCACTCAACTTTATAAGCAGCAAGTAAGAAAACCGTTGTGGAGATATTCTGAAGCCAGCTCTGAAGCAGTGCAGCTGCTTAAAAATGTTGCCTACTTCTCTAATTACTTACACATGACTCAGCGTTTAACTAACGTACAGACACACACACACTCACATACTGTTGTAGTTGTGCGTATTCAACATGAAAATATTTTAAATAAGCGCAAGGCTTTTTTTTATTATCCGTTCCTAATGAAATTTTTGGCACTAAAATATCTCTTTAGATATATTTTATTTTTTTAAATAAGCTTTTCTTCAATATTGAAAAAATATGGGATCGTCTTGCATTTTCTTTCGCTTAATACATATATAATTAGTTTGATTATTGTAGCTCTTAAGATTTCTGAGAGATGCTTGAAAAACTAAAACATGTTATCGAGCGAGACTTATCGATCAAATCGCGTGCTATATGAGTAACTACATATATCTATAGCTTTTAAATATGATCCGATTCATACAGAAAAATGGATGGACGAACAGATAGGAAGGTCTCAATCGACTCGTCTGTGCATTCTGATTAAGAATCTTTAGTGCTGGCTCTTCTGATGAAAAATCGCTTTTAAATGATGCAATTAATTTTTTGGTTCATTGTGCAAAACAAATTGTTGGCCATTTGTAAGGGAAATTTGTAAGTGGTACGAACTGTGGGTTAAGTGCCCGTAACCGCCAGCCCAGTACTGTATAATTTAAAATATATATGTATATATGTGTGTGTGTTTTGCTTTTATTTCCTTCTAAAATATGTGCGACAATTTTGTTGATTTAAATATTTAAATATTCATATGGCGAGTGCTTGCCGTGTAAAATGGCCTTAACTTTTATAATACTCTGGCCAAATGTCAAACAATTGTTGTTGTGACAGCTAACATAGCATGTGATATCTTTACGACTTGGCACAGTTTAGAATGTGGGTGAATTTATTGCACTAGATATTTGACACAGACTGGTCTGCATATATTAAAGCACAAGTGTGTTCCAATATATGTACACACATATATAGGTAAATAAATATATGCAGAGCACTAGTATAGTAGTATAAGATATATGTGTGTGTGTGTGTATACATAAATACTGTTTATTCAGTTGCTATTCAGCTATCTAGATAGCGCAGCTAATGTGTAATGCACATTAAAATGCAGTTGTTCTCAACACTTGATTCCTGACGGCAGCAGGACACATTAAGACACTTGACGTCAGCAGCCACAGCCTTGGGCACATTTCCTGTGCACACACACATGCACATTCACATGCACTTCATCATGTGTCATCGTGGCGCTCTGACATTAATGGGACTTGACCAAAGAGTGGGCCTTGTGTGTGGGCCATGTTAAGTGATTTCCAATGCAGTTGCATTTATCGTTCAAGTCATTTGCATAAATGTACCGCAAAATGTTAAAGTACCAACAACAACAGCCACAGCAACAGCCACAGCAACAGCAACAACAACAACGGGAGCAACGAAAATAAACCAAATGCTTTGAATAACAAATGAAAATGTAGTTTTGTTTTTACATTTTGCGGCTTGTTTAGCACATTTCTCACATTAACCCACATGCAAAAAGGAAATAGCTGATTGGCTGGTCTAAGTGAGTGTGTATATGTGTGTGTGTGTGTGTGTATTGCTTTGCAAATGTCGGACACTTTTTATTTGTTTTGCCACAAGACGAAGGCTGGCATTTAACATAATTATCCATTTTTGTTCTTTTTCTTTTTTTTACTTATACCTCGACCCAGTTTATAAACAATTTATACATGAGTTCTTAGCGTATCTAGGGAACTTGGCTCCAAGGCTTTTAACTAGGCTAAAATAAATTTACCCGTATTTAAATTCACTTACAGAAAATTTTCAAATTTTAATTTATCTAAGTGCATAATGCAAGTGCTTGAAAATGTTAATATATTGGCGTTGCGTAATGCATGTAACAAGGAGAAGGAAGCATGTCTGACCTTTATATAAGCATATAAATGCATGAGTTAATCCTAAAGGACCGAAATAAAATGTTTAATGTCAAGAGCGTGTGTCTCTTAGTCCGTCCTTTTAATTACATCTCTTTATTCTTATATTATTGATACTAATAATGATTAGAAATAAGACTGTGTGTTATGGTAATGGAAATAATAATAATATAGAAAGTGATACTAATAATAGTAGTAATTAAAATAATTTTAATAATCATACACTATATGTCTATACTGCTATACAGATGTGTATACATGTATGAAATACAGTCACAATTTGCAGCAGCTTTAAACAGCAATTGCAATATCAATTGCAATTGGCATTTATTGCCAATATGCCAGCTACATCAATTTACACTAATTGGCTAAAATGGAACCTGAATGCAAATATTACCAACTGCAATGCCGTTTGTATGCGTATGGCCATTGTGTATGCATATTTGCAGCTTTCCGCTATTTGTGGCTGGGAGCAAATACTGTGCGCACAAATGTATGCTACATTAATTGGTCGTTCGTGTGTAGGTGTGTATGCGAATTTGCTGTCACTGTCTCTCTTAAGCTCATTTGTTACTGTACCTTGCTGTTGTTATTGCTTTTTTTTCTAACATTGTTAATGACAACAAAACATTTTTAATTATCAGCACACGCACACACACATACACACATTTATACACATACTTGTCAGTAGCTATCATTTAGCAACTGTCGAGCAATGTCTCAAGTTTTTGGTGTGCGATATGCGAACGCCTGTTAAATCTGATTCTTTTATACGAGGGCATTATCTGAACCCAATTGCCAAGCTGTTAATTGGCAAAAAAAACAAGAAAATACAAACAAGCTGAACTGCTTCTTGTTTTATACCAAAGAATCGCAGTGACACAGTATAGAAAGATATTAGAGCCTGTATTAAACCGACTATCTCAAAAGGTAGAAAAGCTAGAGACATGAAATTAGACTTGTGCTTGGGGATTGCTGCTGTGTCAATACTTTATTGATTCACTGTATCAAATCTTAACACTCTGTCTGCTTATTTATGATACCAATTAGCATATATCGAAAATTCTCCAAGTCTCCAGTTCGCACCGGCAGACGAGCGAACAGCAAGACAGACATTATACAAAGCCTAAAGATTAGTTTTCCCTTCTGGTAAACAGAGTCTAAAAACAAAACATCAACATAAAGTGCGTTATGAAGCTAAACGTTTTACAACATCGCATAATCGCCGTAGATACTTGTACTCAGCTAAGTAGATACACAGCTTGACAGATACACACGCACAATAGCGTTTATATAAATGTAAATGTTGGGTGTGTGTGTGTGTGTGTGTTCGTGGGGTTGGATGCCTGTCTATTTGTGTGTGTATGTATGCGAGTGGGTGTTTTGGCATTACAAAGCAGCTGCGTTTCCAAAGTAATTGCGCTCTAATTTAACGCTAATGAGCGCCAAATCTTCTGGACAGCCATTTTGTCATTCCATCACGAACGTCATCATCATTATTTTCATCATCAGCGGCTAGAAAAATGTGCTTATGAAATTTGTGCTTAGTCACTTTCGCATATTTGAAGAATCAATTTATTTATAGCTTCAGCCTTCCTTTAAGTAATATCTTTGCCTTGTGCTTTGCAAAAGGAAGGCGAATGACTAATGAGAGTTTGAGACTTGGATTTAACATCCACCGATTGCCGAGATCAAGTTCAAGTCAAGCACAGCTGCTTGTCCTCATTGTCTGGCTTTTATTTCAAGGATTCGTTTCAAAAGTATTAACTTTGTGACCAACTTTTTCGCTTAGGTCAGCCACATTAAGTGCAAGATTCGTCCATCTAAAGAGTCAAAACTGTCAAACAAAATTGGCTTTATTGGTCTAAACTAACTTAGATGAAGCCCTTCAATTTAGGAGGAGAATGTGGACAATAAAGAAATTTTTATCGATAAGCTTTGACAGCAAATACTGCCATCGATAATATAATAAATAAAGCAGAGTGAAGATTTTAAATACAACACTTAGCTTAAAATTTACTTCATTTCTCTTAAAGCCGTGAAAAACTAAAGCATGCAAAAGCAAATCCAATATATTATAATATAATTGAATCAAAGGCAAAAACAAAGTCCCAAAGTGGAATGGAAATGAAGTGAGCATCAAGGGTTAACTGACAACATCCTCGCTGTCGCCCGCAATCAAAAGCTGAATGACAACAAATTGCGTTGGATTGACAACAAAATGTGGCGGTATACACAATGTGATTGAACGGCCCTGTAACCCTTCAATCCAAAATTTCTGACAATACATTTGTGTGTATGCCTTAAAAACTCTGAATGGCAGAAACAGCTTTAAAAGCTTCCGTTTCGCTATTGTGTTTGGAATGATTCATCCTTTAGGCATGACAGTATGGTAATGCCATTTGAAGGCTGAAATACTTTACCAACAACTTGGCTCCATCTCTACAGCATATCTCTTCTACTTCAAAATTTCCTTATATCTAGTCTTTATTTCTTGATAGTCGCTAATATCTAAGCGTTTCTGCCTTATCTCTCTCCTACAACAAATTCTATATTATCCTATTCAGCAGCCTATTTTCAACTCGCTTATTTTCGCTCCCAATTCCCTATTTTATATTATTTTACTCGTTACGCCATACTCGTCATACTTGCTGTTAATAAATCAATACCCAGACGTCGTATTTTGACAAACATTTCCAGCTGATAACCTTTTTACTTTAACGCCGCTGGAGCTGATGAACGGACCAAAAAGGCCAGCACACACCTTGAATACACAGGCACTTACACACCCACACACACACACACACACACACACACACACCACACACACACACAGATACTCATTTATGCACACACAATGCAAAAACAAATAAACATTTTGTCATTAAAGTTGCGTGACGAACTGAAATTTGCGCCAAAGACTCGCGGGACTCGTTCGTTTACTTATTTTTTTTATTAAGCTCCCATGTGCATGTGTGTGCGTACATACATGCGTGTGTATGTTTGGTCTGACATTTACGATTGTTGCTTCGCTCGCTGTTGCCAGGTTCTGGTTTTTGGCTCTCACTCTTTTGATACCCTAAACCAATGGAAAATGAAAAATGGATAAGCAGGTTGTAATGTTTTGTGATCATGTATGTAACTGGCCGAAGGAGGCGTGGTCGACTGCAAGAAAAATGTTTGTTGATCAGGATCAACAAACGAGTCGATTTGACCGTCTGTATAAGCCCGTTGATTTCAGAAGATAAAAGTGGAAGAGCCTTCAAAATGTATATGTATGTTCTGCAATTGCTGTCAATTATTTGCATTTTGTGTCACCAATTTTGTCACGCATGTGCATGCGTAAGTTTTTATGTAAGCAAACAGGAAAGTAAGCAAAACTAAATAAACAGAAGCAACATTTGGGGCTCAGGGTATCTCTTAGTCGAACAGCCTCGATTAGAGTTTTCTTTTCTTGATTTTTTTTTGTTGCTTCTGCCTCGGCCGCCCTGAAGTATGCCTCGCAATTGCTTTGATGCCTTGCGTGTATGTACATTTGTGCATGTGTGTGTGTGTGTGTCGCTTTCCTTGTCAGAATGAGCGAGACGCGTGTTTTAGCGTGGCGGCTTTATGGTTGAGCAGCATGTGATGCCACCCACCACTCAGGACCTGCTTTTGCTTGACTTGCGGAAAATTAAGTGCTTGTCGCAGGGCAAAAGCAGACTCTTTGTGTCCTACCCACCCACTCTTTTACCTTATTTTCCTTATCACTTGATGCATTGACCGGAAAAGCCTCATGCAAAACTGTACAAACGGTTACCCAAAAAGAAAATTATGGGCTTCTATTGTTGTCACTGAATACATTGAAGGGAAGTAAATAAATAATTCTCGAATAAGCATTTACAAACATTCGAATTCTACAATATTTTAACTCCTGAAAGACTCAGGTTTAAATTCCATTTTAGCCTTTGTTGGCAGTGTCATTTGAATAAGTAGGAAAGCTCTAGTCGAGTCTGCTCAACTTAGAGATATCCTAAGCTTATGCCATCCCATTATCCAGGCTTGAATGACTGTAACTTTGGCAAAATATATTCGATTTTCAAAAACTATGTTGTTTTAAGCTCGTATAAATCAGCAGTATCGATTAGCAATCAAAATATCCAAGTTATGAAAAATTAAAATTTTGACCACTTTTGAAAAAATTACAAGGGGGTGCATCGCATTTTTTGGCAAAATGGGCTTGGTTCTAAAATCAATAATTGATGATCCTTTTCTATTCTACTCAGTTTTGCGAGTTCAAAAAGGTAATACATTTCGATATAGGACTTTATTTGGCTGAGTTATAACAATTTGAAGTTGATAAAGAACCCATAAATCGTCCCCCGACAGGTTGTATAAACACGTCGATCTCGAAAAGTATAACAGCTACTGACTTGAAATATCAAGTGCAGAGTATGCAAATCATTGCTTTTAAATATATTTTTCCATTTTCCTAATATCAATAAAAAAAAACCCTTAAATACTTGAACAAATTATGTTCGAAACCGAATTTTCGTTGGTCAGTATAATAAATATATTATGACTTTATGCAGCATATTAAAATATTTTTTGCTTGGTGCTGGAAAGAATATAACGAAAATCAAATTTGAATTATGCTTTTTTGGGCAGCCACAAACTCTGCGGCTGCCAACATTTATGGCCTAAATGTGGGCCAACATTTTAGGTGGCCAACAGCAAGTCAAGTGCTGACCAGTGGCAATATTTATATATGTATGTATTGATTCGCTTTTGTTGTTGGTCTGCTCATCACATGCCAGTAAAATGTTGTTGTTGCCTTTGGCCAGGTGCATGGCCAATTGAAATGTTGCATTTGCCAGCTGGCCATATTATTTTTTCAGCAATTTTCCATTTTCAATTGATTTGCTTTGCACTTAACTGCAAATGTCAGCGTCAAGTTAATTGCAAAAACGACTGTAAAATATTTTCTAATAACATTTATAAATAAAAGCGTTTATATTTTAGTACTTAAATAAAAAGGGACCACAAAAATATAGTCTACTGTTGTTAATTTATCGCTTTCATTTAATTGTTTCGCTTTAATGTTTATAAGCCATACATATTGACTTAGCCTTCGTATTTACATTGATTTGCTTAGTTTCTAAATATCGCCTCAATATCTGCCTTTCGATCTAAAAACGAAAGTTTTCTAAAAATAAATAACATTTGTTGAACGCTAACTAAACATAACCAACCAAAGGAAAAGCTCATCGCATATTCACTGAATATCCTTTAAAGCATCGATTTTATATGGCTCTGACATTTTTATAGCCAGGCCATCAGAAAATTGTAGTATCATTGCACTTGAGTTAGTTGTCCTGGCCTTCAGCCTTTCCCTTCTCCACATCTAGGGCCACGTTCGCGTTCATGTCCATGCATTTTATTTATGCGGAATTGATTTCGCCCCGCCCAGATTAATACTTGACCCAATTCGAATAACCAACACACTTGAGCTTGGAGGTCAAGTGGGGGGCGTTTGGGGTGTGGGCAGAGCCAATGACTTGGCCACATATGCTGTGCATAATAATTAAACAAGCTCGCAAGCTGGAAAGATGGCAAGCTGGCAAGCTGGCAGGCATGCCGAAGATTTCGGGCACAGCTGTTGCCATTTGCTGACCACTCTGACTAATTATTGGGAGTGTGACTAACATTATGAAGTCATTTAAAACTTACGCACAGGCATCCCTAATTTGTTGTTGACGTAATTTGATAGCTGCTGGCATTTACTGTTAGACTATTGCCTGCCTTACCTGGAAGAGCTTGCTCCTTTGTATACCCTCAACCCATTTTATATGCTTTAACAGGGTATAATGTTTTTGGGAAAATGTTTGAAACAGGGAGGAGGATGATTTAAAAGCTAAGGCATCAATATTGTTTCATAAAATCAATATTGTTTTGCTTCTTATCGATAACACGTTTTAGTTTTTCGAGCATAATTCGAACAAAACCAGGGTATATCCTAATCGAGCACACTCTTAACCTCTTTTTACTTGCTTTTCCCTTTTTGCGGCATCTGTTGATTTGTCGTTGCTCGTTATGGTACAGTTAGTATAGATTTCAATTTGTGTTATGCGACACGGAAAATAAAATTTTATCAAGGTCAGGTAATTACATATACAGACATATTAAAAATGCATAGCCTCTGAAAGCATTTTATAAGCTATATGAAGTAAGAACATTGTCATAAATAAAAGACAAGGAAATAACACAAATTTCTGTATTATATCATCTAACATTTCACCAATAAAGCTCTGCTATTCCTGGTTCTATATCATCTGGCTAGATGGGAAAACTGAGCTGTCAGCAATTTCTGCATAAAGTTTTTTTTTTTCTATGTGCAACTTTTTAAGCCGAGTGACGCATGAAAATTGCATTTACGACAAGCTTCAAATTTAATTATAGCTCAACTAATTCGATTGTTCTCTGAAGGTGTGAAGTGTGTGCGATGAAGCCTAAAGTTGGGTGGATAAGCTGAGAGCAATGCAGTCGAGGCTCAATTCTGGGAAAATGTTAAAGAACAGCTTGTTAATGTCAAAGAACAGGTGAATTAAAGCACTTGCTACTTGTTATCAGATAAGATGTATGAACATATATACATAAATACCAATCATGTTAAATGTGTGGGTGGCGGGTTGCTGGCTGCAATGGCTACGAAAATGGTTAACAAAATGTATCAATTAAGTTGGCTAATTCCATAAACAGGGTGCAACAAAGCAACGGTAATCAAAATCATTTTAATTTCAGTTGGCTAATTCCATAAAAATCATGCAACAAACTATGTTTAAACTCGATTATTATCGCTGTAAATGATAACGACGAAAGACGAAACTACTAAATCTATTAAAAAACGTGACTTGATAAAATAACTGGATCTGTTTTAAGTATATGGGTGTGGGTGTGGGTGTGTGTGGCATGTGGACAGAGCTCAGCAAGTTATATCAAGCATAACATTAGCGAAATTATTTAACAGATTTACGAGTTGAAAACTTTGACTTTATTTTAGTAAAAACTTTTTGATTTACAGCTTTAGATATTTTTAGGGACAGTAATTGATTGAAAGTAAATAAAATATGGGCTGAAGTATGCTTTAAAAGTGTTATATATACACTGTTATACATATATAAATATAGTGCAACTAAGACCGTAGACTAGAGACAGGTCTAGACTAAAAACTTGAATTACAAATTTAATGATAAATGAGAGACGAAACGGTACAAAAAATACGACGAGCAGTATTATATCTTTGTTTTCAAAAGATATAGCTTACACAAGTTTAGTTTAGCTTATATTATAAATAAATAAAGAAAATTAAAGAAAGAATTAAGAAAATCTGATTATAAGATAGTAGATTAAAGCTTGTTCCAATTTGTCAGTTTAGATATACATTAATATATACAATATAATACAATAGTGATATATGTATATATACCAATTCTATAAGTGTACAAAGAAAACCTATGCACAAGTTGTCAGCGTTGGCCAAGACCATTGCCTCTGGTGTTACCTGATTTGTCAATTTGTCTGCAGTTTCCATTGTGATTGCAGTTGCAGATATAATAGAGGGCAGGCCAACCTCGATGGGGAACTAAAAACGGAAATTGTAAGGAAAGAAGCAGCACTTGAGTTACATCACTGCCCATCATTCTGTTGTCCTTTCTTTCCTGCTCTATTGAACTAATAGCAAGGATCGCCTTTGCACTTTGCTGGTGCGTGCCTACATATTGTAGAAAGTGCTTAACTCGATTTCATGGCAACGTGCAACAGAGCTTCATGCAGTCCGTCATGCAGTCTGTCATGCAGTCTGTCCGTCTGTCCGTCTGTCAATTTCTTGTGCGCTATTTTAAGCTGTTGCTTTCAAAGCACATAATTTATTTATGCAGTGCATTGCGTAAACTCTGAGTAAACCACCTTGACCCACTAATTGGACGCCTCGTTGAAGCCAATAACAATCACAACAACAACAACAACAAACAAACAAAAACAAAACAACTTGCCTAGTAGTCGCAAATAGTTTTTCAGTCTTTGGGCTGTTTTTCACATTTTCTTGCTGCGCTTATTGATAAAATCGTGTTGACTGTTTCATTTGTTAGACAGGTGTGTGAAGCAGTTGGCGAATGCATTCCTTGCAACTTACGCAATACACACAAATTGTAGAACAAATATATACATATATATATTTATATACATATATATATAATATATATTAAATTATTTTGTTAAATATTTTATATACATAATTTGTGTTTCTATTTATTTTAAGATTTAAAGACAATTTAAACAGTTTGTTAAATAAATCTACATATACATATACATTTACAAATACACATATTACAATTTATATATATATAAAGAGGCACAGATATTTTTATATTTAGGTATATACGTACTTAGAGACAAAGATATTCATGAATTCAATTCTAGTTTAATTTTCAAATTCTCAACTTCTGAAGTTCTACATATATTTATGTATATAATATACATTTTCTCAAACTTCCTTCCTCTTGTTCATAATTAACATACATTTTGCTCCCTTATAAATCTCGCTCGACAAACACGCCTTAAGAATTCCAGCGCGAACTTTGTTTGAAAGTTAGCTTCATACATACATGAATATTTATAAGTTCGAGCCAAATATGCGTGATTACATAAATTGCCCATTCAGATACAGTTATTGTTGTGGTCGCATCTCTAGCCCCAGCTACTGCCACGCCCCCTTTTCTGCCATTCAGCTGGTCTGCTTGTTGAAAAGTTGTTCTCACTATTTTACTTGTCGTAATACTGCAAATTAATTTTTGCTCATCTGTCGACGCAGAAACAACAAATATTGTAGTTGTTGTTGCAGTTGCTGACTGTTTACCGCGGATCAACACACGCACGCGCACGCACACTCACACACACACACACACACACACACAAACACACATACCTCCACAGTTTGCGTTTTCAGCCAAACTTTTTCAATTAAGTTCATTAATATTCAACTTGGCCTGCGGCCAGAGAGCGGCGAATAAATAAATGTTAAAATTACAAACTAATAAAGACTGCTACCACAATACCCAACCCCAACCCCCACCCCACCCACTTCCTCCTCTCGTTTCGCAAGCTCTGTTGGGGGCGTGTTTGCTTTGGCCCATTTGTAAACTGTCAACTGCCAATTGCCAATTGCCACTTGACAGTTAAATGCTTCTGGCCATGTCCTGCATTAAGGACTCCCAGCCAGCCACGCCCACTCACTCGCTGCCCATGCAGCTCATTCGTAATATAAATAAAATAATTGGCTTGTTTTCAATGTCTTGACAACAGTGTTTCCTAAAATAAAGGAAAAAATAACCTAATTGAGGTTCAGAGAAATTTCAAATTAATTGAAGCACTTACTAAGCATGAAAATCTCTGCAAATCGTGATAAATAAAGAAATATTTATAGAATATTCATTAAACTCGAATTAAATAATACATATAGAAGTATTTTCTAGACCTGTCGTTTAAATAATAAGGCTCAAGATAAATGTTAAGATGTTAATAAAGGCTATAATTATATTATAAATAAATTAAGAAGCGTAATGATGAAGATGGAATATCCGCTTGGTACGCGCTGCAAGGAATTGAAAGGATAATTCAAGCGAATTCTTTGCACATTATGCATTCGTCTAAAAAAGTATCTACACGTCAAAACATTAATATATACATACATATATAAATGTATCTCTTCATATATACATATGAATATAATTTTGAAGTATCGCTGCATTCGTATAATTAACATGAATCTCACGTTCTACGTTTTCTACGAACCTAAAAAGCCGGCGACAAATCAGAAATATATATACATATATATATATATATATATATATATATATATATATATATATATATATATATATATATATATATATATATATATATATATATATGTATGTAATACATAAATATATAACAAAGAAGAAGGAAAATGACGAAAAATAAATTGTGCAACGTTGAATCACGCGCCACACGATGACGCGAATGACAAACGAATGGACTAGGGTTATGGTTTTGCTTATTGTTCTTGTTGCAGTTGTTGTTTACATTGGCATTGTTGCTGATGCGAGGTGTTGAATTGGGAATAGTGTAGAATAGCTTCCGTGGATAGTCAAAAAATAATAACAAAAATTGAGCCATGGGAGCAGCCAGGGGCCGGCCACTCAACTAGTTCGAGGTCAGACTCGAGCGTGACAAATTACACAAATGGGAAAAATTACAACGAGGAAGGTAATAGATTACACTTGACTAGCGCTGGCACATATGTTACATATGTCTACATGGATTATGTCGAAATCAGTTGAGATCTCCCTTCAAATTAGTTATAAATTATTTGACATGACATTTGCCACCTATATATAAATATTACATAAATGAGATATATTTATATTTATATTTACTTGTATATTATGTTTAATGATTTCTTTATTTTTATTTTTATTTGAACTTTCGCAGCACAAACATGTCTAGCGATTCAAGTCGACGCATTCAGGTGCCGGATGAGCTAAAAGAACTGCTATTGCAGTTCTCCATTTCATATCTGGTCGAACAGCCCCCGGATCTAATTGACTTTGCCGCCGAGTACTTTAACAAACTCCAAGCAAATCGGCCAGCCACAGACAGCTCATTAAATGTGGTCGATGATAATCAAAGCGTTAACTCACAGGATGGCGACGGTAAGTCAGAAAGAATGTGGAATCATACTATAGACAGCATAATCTTTAGATTATCGGTAAGAATTACCAACTGTAAACATAGATTATTGTAGTCCGTAATACAGGCTTACGTATATGATTATGACTGAAAGAGAGTCCGACTTGAACACTATTCCTTGCTTTTCCCTGAATGCTTCTCCGAATGACTAAACAATGCGAGCATTGCGTGCGTCTTACAACAAGAACTACAACAATTTCAACAATTCCCCTTGAAGGGTCAACTATGTTATTTAAATGTCTCGTCATGTTTGTGCGTCAATGCGAGCGTCGCAACCCGGAGCAAAGTTTTAACTGCAGTACACCAACTGCTATACCCTGTACGCAATCAAAATGTGTAATCAAGGAACATTGTTTTTTCGAAAATGTATGCAAACGATAGATGGAGTCGATAACACTTACACTAAAAGACGAATCACCAATTTTGGCATGCATGTGCATGCTCAAGTTATTGTACGAAAGTAGGCAAAGTTTTAGCAGCAATGCACAGTATTCAGGGTATCTCCTAGTCGAGTATGCTGCACTAGAGTTTTCTTGCTTCAATATTTTTTGTAACCACGCTTTTCCTTGACACTTGAGTGTGGTCTAAGCCGTGCACTAAATTCTAATTATAAAGCGGAGCCTATAAACAAAAAAGCAGAGCCATAAAAAAAGTTAAAAGAGCTTCCAAATTGAAAAGTTTTACTTCAAGCCACAACCCAACAAGATGTACGCGTATGTGTATGTATGTTTGTGTATGTATGTGTATGTACGAGTGTGTGTGTGGGTGTCTGTCTGTCACTGTGAGTAGCTGTATCTCATTATTGCACATAATGCGACGCACGTGAGCAGGCAATTAGCGCCAGCTGGTCACGCAGTGGAACGCTCCATGCATCTTGAGCTGTCGTACATCTTCGACCAGCCGCTGCAAATTAAATAATAATGTTGATCACGCTGTCAGGAGCAGCAGCAGGACCTGCGAAGTGCTCCTTGCTCCTTGCTCCCTGCTCCTTGCGCCTTACAGTCCGCAGATGCTACTTGAGTGTTTATCTTCCGGTTAATCAAACACGCAGCACGGCTCAAGGGACAGCGTGTCAAGTGAGCGAATGTGCCTTTGCTTTACCTCGCCGTATCCTAGCTATGTATATCCTTGCCTAGCTATATCCTGTCTACAACAACAACCCTCCTCAGTGCTGCTTTTATTACAAATCTATTAATTGCGCACACAACTCAAGAGCTCTGTAAACAAACCGCGCTGCGCCAACTTGACAGCTCACTTCATGGTGTATATAGATTTTAAGTACATTTATATACGATTTTCTATATCTATATACTATATACCTATTTATTGTAAAGTATTTCAAATGTACCTATCGCTTAAAAGTTCAAACAAAATCGTACATAAACGATTATCAGAGCAACCCTTTAACATGTTAGACAACTGTCTAGTCGAGTATGATCGACTAGTTGTTACCCTGCATTTTTTACTTGCCTTAGTTTTCATTGCGCTTGTCTCACTATCGCATTGACCTTTTTCCCGCCTGACGGCTTTGCTCAGTGAAGCCCTCAAGGGTTCAGCTGAGCGTAAGAGCAGCACGCAAATAGCTCAGAGGATATTCCACTTGCCACGCCCCCTTGCAACGCTTTGATGTCTATTTATGGTTACGTTAGCTGGTTTTGATTTAAATGTGCCCTAAACGCGAGTGCGCACACACACACACACACACTCACACACACATTTCACAAATAGCTTAACTCTTTTTATACCCTGAACGCATTGAAAAAAGGGCAAAACAGGGTATAAGGTTTTTATGAAAAGTCCATTTAGCCCTGGCAACTGTCCGTATGTGTGAACGCGTCGATCTCTGAAAGTATAATAGCTACAGACTTGAAATTTGATAAGTGGATTTTTCTAAAACACGCGCAGATCGAGTTTGTTTCGATAACTCTTCACTTTTGCTTGTTATCGATAACACGTTTTAGTTTAATTTCGTTTTAGTTTCGAGCATTTCTCGTAAGTCTGAAGAGCTAGAGTTACTAAACGTAGAAAAAACAGTTCTTGGATTCTTCTTTCCATTTGTATGCATGTAAAGATGTAATCAAAATGTTCTTAACTGCAACACTACCCTAGCATCAGGGTATCTCCAAGTCGAGCAGACTCGACTACAGTTTTTTTTATTATTTTAATATGATGTATATGCATATACAATTTTGCGGGTGCCAAAATGCGGCTTAAAAATGTGTGTCTGTGTGTGTGTGTGTGTGTGTATGCGCTGAGCATGTTGTACATTTTTTTATTTCAGTTTTATCGCTCACGTTACCCACGAAAAAAAACAGGCCAAGGCAGCGAGAAAGAGAGAGAGAGAAGGGGAAAGAGGGTGAGGGGTTAAATGAGCGCCCATTGAAGCATGCGGATGAACAGCAGCTGCCCGAATGCCGCACGCTTCAACAGGCACACACGTCGCTAGGGTCGCCATTTTGTTAGGGTTGAGGGTATATTAGGGCGGTGCCACGCCCACATGGTGACAAGGCTTTGGCTTGGCAGTTACATTTTAAACTTTATTGACATGCCAGCGACCTTTGCAGCATCAGCAGCAGCAGCAGCAGCGGCGGAAATTGTTGGCCATGTTGTCTGCCATTGTGTGGGTATCCTGTATGCGCGCCTCCTGTTGCGCTTAATGATATATATATGTATATATATCCACTATATAAATATATATGTATATATATGTGTGCTTCCTGGGTGTTCAGTAAACACTCACACTGACACACACACACACAAACAGACGCACACAGACTCCCACGTAGGGCTTATTCAGCCATTGCCTACTTACAGGCACTATTTCCGCTCTTTCCTTTTGACGGCTTGGCTGCTGTGGCCAACAACAGCGCCTTCAGTCGTTACCCAAACGTCAGAACGCGAACAAGAGACATAAACAGTTAAGTTGACAGCCAGTCAGCCAGTCAGTCATTCATTCATTCAAACTGACTCTCTGTCTGTCTGTCTGTCTGTCTGTCTGTCTGTCGCTAGCATCGTCAAGCCATTAGCATTTACATTGCAAATTTCATTTGCATCAGCTTCGCGTCTCTCATTCCGTCTAACCGAATTAAATGCAGTCAACATTTATTTGCCATTTTTTAATTTAATTTGCCCGCGTGCGTTTGAATGTGTGTGTGTGTGCGAGTGTGTTTAAGTGTGTGGCTTTTATTTAAGCCAAATTGAAATTGCCACATAATTGAAAATAAAAAGCAAATATTAAGCTCAACTTTATCAACTGTTGACAAATTTTCATTTTAAAACATATTTCTGCTTGAATTCTAAAGATAATTAAAGTGAAATGAAAAAAATTTAATAAGTTGCACTTAATTAAAAAGTTTTACATTAAGAGCATATAGTTTGAATATGTTCAACTTAAAGCCGAGATATGTTTAGTGTTATATAACTTTAAATTATTTATAAATTATATTGTGTGTGTGTGTGTATGTGTGCTTAATTGTCTGGGTAAGTGGATCATTGAGCGAGCTGGAGCCACAATTGACACGACTCTTGAATAATACAGCAAATGGCAAGACAAACAGCGTATCTATTATTTTTATCATTTTTTCATTTTCGGAATTGATTATTATTTGAAGTGTGAAGTGTGAAGTGCGCGTTTTGATTTCTCAGCCAAAACAAGACGCATTCGCTATTGCAATCGCCGTACCGATCGGTTCGCAAGTTTTGGTGCATATAAGTGCATATATATTTAATACGCATACGCAGTGTGTGACATTGCAAAAATATATATTTATTCTTTGCATTCGCGTTTTCACCTTGAGTTTTCAGTTTCACTTTTCTGTCAAACGTGTTCGGAGCACAACTGGTTTTTGTTATTTTGTCATGCAATATTCGCGAGGCTGCGAACTTTTGTAACTGAAACGCACTGAAAAGCCATATATAAAAATTTCTATTGATATATTGAGTACAGTCCGCAATGTCTACGCAAGTGTCCAGCAATTTATTGGCGGGTAAGTTATGCACGAAACAATTTAAAAAATCAAAAATAAAATGAGAAAAACAACCTGCCAAATAAGAGTGCAAAAAACATGTTTTGGTCAGACACGTCGCAAATAAGAAATATAGCTCCACATATGAAACTTAGACATGTGTTTGTTGTCTACAGATCTACGCAAATGGATAAGACGAACAGCTGCCAAAAATAAATTACTGTGCGCATTGAAAATAAAAAAGCACTAAATAAAAATGACTGTTGCACTTTGTATATGCATGTGTATGTGTACACAAACATGAGTAAGAAACTCAATAGGATACAATTTGATATAAAAGATGATGATTTATTATTTTTATTAAAGTGGTCAGTGAGTGGATGGGTTTTTGGCCAATTTTAATCAGGCACTCATACCTCCAATTTCAATCAATAAACAGAAATAAAATATTGCAGTTTTAAACTATTAACCTCTTAGCTGAATGTCTATATTAATTTGACGATCCTAGTTCGTGTTCTTCTGATATTTTTTGAATCTGTGATATGCATATATAATATAATAATAATGAATAATTATAATACAGCAAGTAAGTTTGATGAGTCTTGCTTTAAAGGTGTGAGAGATATGTTCGAAAAACCTATTACTTTTATCGATAACAAACAATCGAAAAGGTTGATCGATTATTTGAAACAAACTCAATCAGAGTGTGGATTAGAAAAAGCTACACATAAAAATTTCATGTTTCTAGAGATTAAACTTGCCGCGATCAACGCTTTTATACAGAGGGACAGACAGCGCTATACCGATTCGGATGTTGATGCTGATCAAGAGAACTGAATGGTTACATATATTTTCAGAACAATATACCCTTTTAACCCATTATTAATGAGTACTGGGTATAGTACAATATGTAATTCTTATTGAAATATAACTCCACTTAATAGAATCTCCATAGTTAAATAACACTTACTATAATTTAAGCAATTGAAGGTATATTAATAAGAGAAATTCTATTTGCTGCCTAAATTGAATAATTGCTATACTTATTTTAATGGGGTTTACTCTTACGCTAGCTGCTCAGCTGGTCAACTTTAACTTCATGTATGCCTTGTTTCGTTTCTATAGATGAATTGTAATCCATTTTCTGTTTAACGTTAAGCGAGTTGTTGTTGTTGTTGTTGTTGTAGTTGTAGTTAAAATATCATCAAAGCTTATGAAGTGTGAGAGCAGCCTATAGAAGAGGCCCACGAGAGACACAACGCTGTAAAACTGCAAGCTCAACGTAATTATAGTGCAGTGAGGCATAGATGCATAGATACATTTTCTACAGTGGACGAAATAAGTATTCGCCCACCAATGACCAATGGCAGAGCTCACAACGCAATAACTTTTGTTTTATTCCATTAGACTGAGAACAAAAGTAAAAATGTATCTTTTCTCGTCTGTGTCGGCAGTTTGTGTATTGAGTGCTTCTCTTTTCATTCAAACTATTCGATTTGTGGAGACAGTTTCCAGCAACTGGAAATGAAAACTGCTGACGCAATTCTTTATATGGATTGTGTTGACAACACATTCCCCAGCTAATACAATGATTGACTCTTAAGATAACAATGACGATGACGATGATGATGATGATGATGATGATAATAATGATGATGACAGTGACGATGATGATGGAAGCAGGAGCGCATCCGACATCAACATCAGATTCGCTGTCGTATCAGTTCTTCCCCCTGTCCCGCTCATCCTCTTCTCTCTTCTGTCGTCCACAGCAATTTAATATAATTAATGTGTGCTGTGAAGCCAACAAGTGAAGTACCTCCCTCCATCGACTAAAACATCCTCTGTGTACTTTAGCTAATGAGCACAAACATTTAGTCAAACGGGGGGAAAGGACATTGTCCTTAATAGAGACATAGAAACTTTCGTCCAGTCCGACAAGCAAAATGTACTAAACATTTTCATTAATTAAGCGCTTGCCACAAAACTATTTTACCTTAAATATTCAGAGCTAAAGGGAAATGTTTGAAAGGATGGTGATTGCGAATAGGTTGTTACCTATTACTGTACATAAGTTATAAAATAATGAAAAATGGGTATATATTCCAATTATGACAAAGTGAACTGTTCCAGATTGTATTTGTTTTAGAAAACGAGCAAAAAAAGATAGAAATAGTAACGAAATGGATAGAATCTTACGATAATATAATAATTAAATTTTGTTCGCATTGCAGCGGAACCACCAGTAGTACATAGCACACGTCGCAAATCGGTGTTCGCCGAGGCTTACGATCCCGAAGCTGACGACGATGATGAGGGCGCAACTGCCATATTCCCGAAGACAGACGAACAGAGGGCGCGTCTCGTCGAGTCAGTGAAGAATGTGTTGCTCTTCCGTTCGCTGGAGAAAGAACAGGTAATTTACTCGTCTCTCTCTCTCTATACCTTTTCGTAAGCATATAAATCTGTAACAAACTTATAGGCAATTTTTCTTTCTCTTGCCTAAACCCTATCTAAATAACTTGGCTATTTTTCATTGTGTGTTGCAGATGAATCAAGTGCTGGATGCAATGTTCGAGCGTAAGGTGCAACCAGGAGATTTCATCATCCGCCAGGGCGATGATGGCGATAATTTTTATGTTATTGAATCGTAAGTGATACCAACAGGCATGGATTGCGCATATGTTGGGTGCCCCAATCAGTAGGCAGCATTTTTAAAGCACATGCGGCGTATGCGTAATTAACTTGCACTTCTAATACACACATCGTTTAATCCTCTCTCTCTTTCTCTTTCTCCCGTTCACAGTGGAATCTATAAAGTCTATATAAATGATAAACACATTAGCACCTACAACCACACCGGACTATTCGGTGAATTAGCGCTGCTCTACAATATGCCCAGGTAAGTAAATTTCATTAGTTACTGGAATCAGTCAAACAAGAGTTTGCATTATGTATTTTAATTGGTATATTAAATATACAATGATTAACTGACTATTCGTATTATTTACTAGAATATGTGTTTTAAATTTGAAGGATCTAGCTTTTGTAGGTTTTGAGATAGACGCATTCATACAACCAGTCGGGAGACGATTTGGGGGTTATTTATCAACTTCGAACTCTTGTAACTCGTTCAAATAGAGTCCTACTTCAAAATGTTATACATTTTTGAACTCGCGAAACTGAGTAGAATAGAATAGGATCATCAATTATTGATTTTAGAACCAAGCCCATTTTGGCAAAAAATGCGATGCACCCCCTTGTAATTTTTTCAAAAATGGGCAAAATTTTAATTTTTCAAAAGTCTGATATTTTGAATGAATCGATACTGCTGATTTATACGAGCTTAAAACATCATAGTTTTTGCAAATCGAATTTATTTTGTCCAAGTTACAGTCAGTTAAGCCTCGAAAATGGGTAGTTAAAGGTATTATTTTTGTGTTATGTATATTTATTTATTTCATTTTTATCTAAAATTTTTAAGAGCGGCCACCGTACAGGCGGAAACCAGCGGCTTACTCTGGGCCATGGATCGCCAGACGTTCCGACGCATTCTGCTGAAGTCGGCGTTCAAAAAGCGAAAAATGTACGAGGAGTTACTGAACAGTGTGCCCATGCTAAAGGCGCTGCAGGTGAGACCAGGCCGAAAGAAGAGAAAAAAAGAAGTTAGTTATTAGATTAAATATATCTACTCCCTTGATCTACAATAGAACTACGAGCGCATGAATCTGGCCGATGCTTTGGTCTCCAAGTCCTATGAAGATGGCGAGCGGATCATCAAGCAGGGTAAGCAAAGTCTTGAATTACTGATCGACTGACTGATTGATTGATTGATTGATTGATTGATGGCTTAGGTGACGCCGCCGATGGTATGTACTTCATTGAGGAGGGCACCGTGTCGGTGCGCATGGATCAGGATGACACCGAGATCGAGATATCCAAACTGGGCAAGGGTCAATACTTTGGCGAATTGGCCCTGGTGACACATCGGCCACGTGCCGCATCCGTTTATGCCACGAACGGCGTTGTTAAACTTGCATGTAAGTCCATCAATATCATAACGGGAAACCCATTTGGGGCCTCGCTTCCAGCCAGCTATTTTAATGCTTTATTTTGTTTTTGTTTATTTTCTGTTTATGTTCATTTTGTTTTTTTTTTTTGCGCACTTGTGTTGTGTTGTCTTTTATGTTATGTTCTGTTGTGTTGTGTTGTGTTGTGTTGTGCGTAATGTGTGTGTTAAATTCTGTGTGTAGTTTTGGATGTTGTTTGCTTTGAGCGACTGCTGGGAAGCTGCAACAGCCTACTGCGGCGCGGCATATCCGACTATCGCTATTTGGAGCTCGATCTGCGCGCATACTTTGACAGCCTGCAGGCCGTATAATTGGGCATTTATTAAACCAGTTGCCACAGAGCCTGGAGCGGGGAGCGGGGAGCGGGGAGCGGGGTGATGTATACGCTATGCAATACCTGTGTGAGCACACTTGTTTAGCACTCGCACTTTGTTTACTCACTTTATATTGCTTAAACACTGTTCAAACTATCTTACCTGTAAGCCCTAATTGCATTCCCAAAACTCGCCGAAAGAGAGGAAGAATGACAGAAAACAGAGAAAGAGAGAGAGTGAGAGATATGATAAGCAATAAATTGAAAGAAACAAACATGGATAGTTGTGTTCAGATCGGCTTTAATAATAACCTCGTTAATTCCAAATACAATTCGTACGCGCTTTCGAAATCGATGAAAATCGCAGTTTTGCGGCATCACGTTTTAAAACACAAATAAACACACGTGTTGCACTAACGTTACACACACCCCTCTCTCCCTCGTTGTTATTGTAGTTGTTATTTAATTATATTCCGTCCCAGTCCTAGACACAGATGCCTTTGAGCGTATCCTGGGCTTCCTCACCGACGTACTCAAGCGCAATATCCTGATGTACGAGCAAATGTTTACCGAAATGGCCCGTCGCAATACCAATCTATGAAAAGGCCCAAACGCAATTATTCTTGTTGTTTTTTTTCCTCCTTTGTATTATAAGAACGATAATTGTGTTAATTGTATGCCTTAAAAATTTGTTGTGTATCGAAACGAAATGAAACGAAGTGGAAGCTGTCATTAAAAATCTCACAGTTGTCGAGTCAATTTTCATTTCAATGCTGTTTATTTTTTATTGTATTCACACACACACACACACACACAAACCACATACACATAAAGAAGAAAAAAAAGAAACACACACAGCATCAAGTATAGGCCACGTTGTCCAGCCCACTGCCAAAAGTCTGCTGCTGACGCAGACAAGTCCTAAACCGAAATTATATCCACATATATAAATAAAACATTTCGATTGTGATTGGTAAGCGCAGCTCAATATAATATTTACGAGTTGAGGCGCCTGTGGTTGGGTATATTACACATATATGCATATATATATATATGTATGTATGTGTGAACTCCTGTGGGTCAATGCGGTCTTTGATCTCTGGGCATGCGAACATAATTTTTTCTGTCTCGTTTACTAACAATATTTATTAATGTGTAAAGCATGTTTTATTTATGTGTAGCTGTATTTTTATCAAATTGTATATATTAATTATTTGTATATATATATATATATATATTCAATTTTCTTGTAACAGTTCTCGATGTGAGAGCATTTGAGCGTCTGCTTGGACCCTGCATGGATATTATGAAGCGGAATATTGATGACTATGAGTCGCAGCTGGTAAAGATCTTTGGCAGCAAAAATAATATCACCGATACACGATAAAAAGTCTGAAACAACAACAACAACAAACTGCAGTTAGAGCAACAAAAACAACAGCAACCAGGCTTATGGGTTTTTAATAGGACTCTGCACAATTTAAACGACGGCATGCATACGACAACAATAACAACAAGAAATACGATTACCAATACAAGCGCAAACCAAACACACACACACGCACACACACACATTGGACCCTATATATAAATATAAAAGCAAAAAAGTAAATTCATTTATTTATGCGTTAAGCTGAGGCTGGTTAATAAAATAAACAAAAACAATGATAATGATAATACGCTAATGATAATGATAATCATAATCATAATCATAATGAGTTGAGCACACAAATAACTATTGTATGTATGTATTAGCAATTGTAATTTAATGTATTTAATTGGATAAAACTAAAACTGAAAAACAATTTATCCTACTTTGTGTGTCCTTGGCTGAAACGAAGGGTGTGTGAAGAGTGCATAGTTAATAATATAGTCTTGTTTTTTTCTTAATTTTTAAATATTATTATTATAATACTAATTTGTTATCGCTTGATTTACGCATAATTTAGCACAATATAGAAGAAGAAAATTCTACGAAACTAGAAAAACAAAAACATTAAACTTTATATATATTTACAAATATATATATATATATATATATATATGTATATCAACTAAACACATCAAGCAAAATAGTTTATATCTACATATACACAAATACAAATTTAAATACTTACATATATAAATACGTAAGTAAACACCCACAATACACATCTAATTTATTTATAAAATAAAGTAAAACAAAAAACCAATCATTGTACTAGTCTACATGTATACATATATTTAAATATATATATATATACAAATTGCTTTATAAAAACATTAAGCAAAAACCTGGAGGCAAAAAGTATCAACAAAATATTAAATAAAATACCTTTCAAGTTGTTTTACAAAATAAATACCTACATTGAGACACACACTAACACATAATGTTATGGCCTCAAGACTCCAACTTCTCCACTTAAGAGAGTATATTAAAAAAAATCAAGCTTTGTTTATGGGTTTCCAGCGAGCCAGTAACCAGCTCTTCCACCAAAAGATAAACACACAAATACGTTGAAAGCTCAGTTCAAAAATAAAATACAGAAACGATCTCAATATAAGCAAAATTTCGGACTATATAAATCATTCAACTTCAATTGGCTCTACAAAAGGCTAAAGGCACAATCAATCTATGTTGCATGGGATCAAAACTAAAAAAAAAAAACAAAACAAAATACCATTTATAATATGATATATCTAGCAGATCCGCTCAGCTCATTTATAAATACATAGTTGGTTTTGTTTTAGAATAGACAGGAGAGAACTTCCTTTATAGAGTATTGTAGTTAGAGCGAAGCATATCGCAAAAACAAAGCAATATTAAAAGGCCTATTTGTGTTAATAGAAGTTATTGTTATTGTTTGACTAATTTCTCATTATATATCACTTTAACCTGTCCTATTCCAAAATCTACTCTAACCTCAAGCATATTTATATATATATATATGTGAATGAAACGTATTTATATATATAGTCTTATAAACTGAATGAGCTTAAAACATATATTTGGTAAATCCAAACTCCAGTACTTTATAACTTTTACTTTATTGTTTGTAAAATGCGTAACTAAAACTAATCTTAAACCGTTAATCAAATATATATATAAAAGTATATATATATATCTTGGTAGTTATGTATGTAAAAGCACATTATTAAAAATATAACTGGCATACCAACAGTCGACAGGTGTTCACAACAACAAGAAAAAAATAATTAAAAGTAAATTAAAAATTAAAAATACAAAATACTTGAATGCAAATATCATAAATTTAAAATCTTGTTAAGCGTAACAGAAAACACTTAAAAATAAAAAATATGTTTAATCCTACATAATTGGTGTCTAGTCTATGTTCAAGACTTTAAAAGTAACAAATTCTTGAAAACAAAACCATATTAAATTATATCAACAAAAATAAAACAAAAAGCGAACTAATTATATAAGAGAATAGCTGAAAGTGCTGGACATTTTCTTCAAAATAAACAATACAACACTTACACACACGCATACGCGCACGCACACACACACACACACAAACACACACAAATGCAAAACAAAAAAGCTCAATGAAATAAATTAAATCGCGCTAAATATAAAAAAAGATTAAACTATTTGTATTTTAATTGTTGTGTTGTAATTATGCATAAAGCATATTTAATTATGAATGTGTAACAAAAATTAAATTATGTATGTATGTATTTAAAGTGTAGAAACTGCATAATGAAAAACCAAACAAAAAATATCAAAAAGAGAATTAAAATACAAAAAGAGAAAATGCATATGAAAACTTCATCAGAACTTTGCAATAGGCGTTTATAAATTAAGAACAAATTTAATCAATTTATACGCCACACAGAAGCTGCAGAAAAATATAAACAAACAAAAAAGAGATAACTTAAATTTGCTTTACATTCAATCAAACGCCAAATTTGAATTTTTGTGTCATTATGTGCAGCAAAAATTGGCATGAGTATATCGTATATAGCATATAGTTATAGGATTGTGAAACTATTCTTCAGATATTGAGTTATATGTCACAAAACAAGTGAAGAGGCAAAACATGACGAAATGAATACAAGTTTAATAAAAGCGATAAAACAAACCATGTGTATCTTTTCTTTCTTTTGTATAACTAAGAAACACTCCAGCGGCTGTGCCCTAGTAGTAGATACCCTTCATTACAAAATTGGTGGCTGCAGCATTACACTATCATACACACCCTTGCCTAATCCAACATGCGCGAGGCCCCATACCCACGAGTTCTACAACAGAAGCCTCGCTTCGTATTTGCTCGGCTCCCTTACTCACTTGCAGTCTCTGAGAGCAGCATTATATTATGTCTCTTTCAGAGAACGCAGGAGAGAGAGGGATGTATGTATGTAATAGAACTCAGTTTTGGTGACGAGCAAGTTCGTTCCAATTAGAGCTGGACGATTTATCTTTCAAACATCGATGTTTTTGTTCGATGTTCGATGTTTTCCTCAATTGAATCTCAAATAATTGTGCGGGAATAGTTGAAACTGCATTCCTAAATAAGTAAATTAATAATTAACCTTATAAGTAACTTTGATATAAATAACTTGTAGTATTTTAATGTTATATCAATTAAAATGCATTCAGTTCGAACAACGACATCTAATGTTTGCAGAACTAAATCATGTTATCGGCACCAATATCATTAGAACTATTTTTGTATTTCGGGGGTATTTCCCTAACCATCATTTTGACTTCTTCATACGGGTTTCCCCTATACGTTCACCAATATACAAGTCGAGCATTTGCAAGTCCATCCTTGTTCATTTCCAAATTGTAAATGTTCCGACTTTATAATTTTTATTCACTTAAAAACGTAGCTCCAAATACACTTATAATTTTAGGATCTTTAATATATGTAATGTATTTATCATTATATGTATGTGTTAATGTGTATTGTATATTATTATAATGTATATAGAACTTCGATATCGGTCGTTCAGCTACTGCCGATAATGCACGAATGATAAGTGAGGCTAATATTTGAATGTTTATGCGCCAATTGCAAAATATTTAATCCGATCCAGAAATCGTATCATCATTTTATATAGGAATAATCTTTATGCTGATGCTGTTGTTGCTGATGCTGTTGTAGTTTTAGACCTATGCGTGTGTTTGCTGTTGTTGCTGCTGCTGCTGCTGCTGCTGGTCTCTTCTGCATCCAAGGCGCTGAATGTTGTTTTAAAATTGTTTTGTTGCTCGGGTTTCTTTGTTTTGTTTTTGTTTGTAGGAGGAAAAATTCATTTAAAAAATTGTGTTTTTGTTGTCTTCTTTAAAACTAATAATCTAACTGTAAAGATCATCATCGCCATTGTCGCCTGGCGAATTAACTGGCATATTGGTGCCAGACCCTGAGGTGTTGCCGGAATTTCCGGGGAATCTATAAGAGAAATAAAATGCAAGACAACACATAATTAAATAACCGCTCAAAATCCGTGATAAACGCTGATAGTCACCTAAAGTTCTGGCCAAAGCCGCGCGATTGTTGTAAAGTCTGCGCAAACATTTCGTATTTGCGAATGTCATTGTCCGAAACGGAGCGCCGAGCAAACTTCATGGCCTCCTCAAAGTGAGCGCGCGTTATCTCTGGAACGGGATCATCCTCATCCATCTGTTTAATAATAAATAATAACAAAAAGTGTCCCAACAATCTATTATGCAATTTGTAAGACTTACATCCATGGCGGAGTTCTGATTTTCAGCGCGATCCTTTTCGCGACGAATTTCGGCTTCGATAGCCTGGCGAATGGCCAGCTTGCAGGCACGCTGACATATCTCTGTTAAATCGGCGCCTGAGAAGCCCTGCGTTACCTTGGCAATGTATGTCAGATCGACCTCCTTGGCCAACGGAGATTTACGCAAGTTGGCTTTAAGTATAGCCTCGCGAGACTTGTCATCGGGCAATGGAATATAAATCAATTGATCCAATCGACCTGGACGCAAAATTGCGGGATCAATGATGTCGGGCCGATTGGTTGCGCCAATAATAAATACATTCTTCTTGGCCCCCATGCCATCCATTTCAGTTAAAATCTGATTGATAACTCGATCGGCAGCACCGCCAGCATCGCCAACATTGCCGCCACGCGCCTTGGCAATCGAGTCCAACTCATCGAAGAAAAGCACACATGGTGCAGCAGAGCGAGCCTTATCGAAAATGTCACGCACATTGGCCTCTGACTCACCAAACCACATGGTGAGCAGCTCGGGTCCCTTCACCGAAATGAAATTAGCCTGGCACTCATTAGCAATGGCTTTGGCCAACAGTGTTTTACCACAGCCGGGTGGGCCGTAGAAAAGAACGCCACGACTTGGCTGCATGCCAAACTTGAGGAACTTATCGGGATGTTCAACTGGATATTGAACAAGTTCCTGAAGTTCCTTTTTAACGTTCTCGAGGCCGCCAATGTCTGTCCAGGTGGTGTTTGGCACCTCCACAACCGTTTCACGCAAGGCCGATGGACTACTCTTAGTCATCGCATAGCGGAAGTTTTCCATTGTCACAGCCAGTGAGGCCAAGACTTCGGCATCGATCTTGTCATCCTCCAGATCGATCAGATCCATCTTCTCACGAATTTGTTGCAGCGCTGCCTCCGAGCAGAGCGAAGCCAAGTCAGCACCCACATGGCCATGGGTCTCAGCGGCAATCTGCTCCAGATCAACATCCTCATGCAGCTTCATATTCTTGGTGTGTATCCGCAACACCTCCAGACGACCGGTAGCATCGGGAATGCCAATATCGATTTCACGATCAAAACGTCCAAAGCGACGCAGTGCTGGATCAATAGAATTTGGTCGATTTGTGGCCGCCATGACAATCAAGTGCGAGCTCTTCTTCATGCCGTCCATAAGCGTCAACAACTGAGACACAATACGACGTTCCACCTCGCCGTGAGTCTTGTCACGCTTGGGAGCGATAGCGTCGATTTCATCAATGAATATAATAGCTGGCGAATTCTTTTCGGCTTCCTCAAATGCTTTTCGCAAGTTCGATTCAGATTCACCGGCTAGTTTGGACATGATTTCGGGTCCGTTGATCAAAAAGAAGAATGCGCCCGTCTCGTTGGCAACGGCGCGTGCAATTAGTGTTTTACCTGTACCAGGTGGACCGTACATAAGTATACCACGAGGCGGCTTAACACCAATGGCCTTGAAGAGCGATGGATGACGCAATGGCAGCTCAACCATCTCTTTAATCTGGGCCAGCTGCTTGCGGCAGCCACCAATATCGTCATAGCCCACAGCATTTAGGGACTCTTCTTCCTCCTATAATAAGAAATTAACGTTGAGGAACTATATATATATATGTATATAGACGCAGTACAGTGAGAAAAGCCCAATTGTAAATAAAAACAAACATTTTGGCAGATGCATATAAAGATGACGCTCACTGCTCTGCATTCTGTTATCAACGATGAATCTTACCTCACGCTTAATCGGATCACCATCGCAGAAGATCACCGTTTCGGGCGCCACAATACAGTAAGGTTCCGGATCAGTGAGTACTACTTTAAATTCTATGGGCCGCATGGCGGCTCGCACAATGAAATTATCACCCATATGTATAGGACGATAAGCCTCCAGAAAATAGGGTTTCAAATAGATTTCAAAGAGATTACCAGTCACACCCTCAGTAGTATCATCGATAGGCAGAATGCGCACGCGCTTGCCATACTTGACATCAGGACAGGACTGTACAGAGACCACATCCGACAAATGAACGCATAAATTGTTGCGTACAACACGATTCATGCGTATCTTCTCATCCGGGCAGGTATCATCCGACAAAACAATGCAGACTGTCTCCTTGCGTCGTTTGCCCTTCAGAATGACAGTGTCGCCACGGAAGAGCTGCAGCTCATCCATTTTCGCCTAAAGAACCGGATATGTTTTAACCAAACAATTGCTGACGTGGCCAAGAATTGTTGTTTTTTTTTTTACCTGCGATAGCGACACGACTGAATTATCATCATTCTGCGCCTCCTCAACGATAAGACGATTGGGACGATCCTTGCGCTTCAGAATTGCGGTGGCCAGGTCTTCGCTGCTTAGAAAAAAAAAATTACGTTAGGCATTCGATGGTAGGGCAATACAAAATAAAAGAAATTATTTGGGTCCAAGACGCGCACCGTTTCTCACTGGAGATCTGCGGCTTGGATAAGTCACAAGTCTCTTTCTTAATAAACTTATCATCCTGCTCGCTGCGATAATTGCGCACCATATCGCTTATGTCGACATCCATTTTTTGACTTTCGTCTACATTATAATTGCTGTTTATATTTTTATTGTTGTCGGCGGCGTCTGCAGCTGGCTCCGGCGCTTGGGCAATCGAACGATGCGAACTGCCGCTAGCGTTATTTTCCTCTTTGCCGCTGGACATTCTTTTTGTTGTTTTCCGCACTTTGTTCTTTTGATTTCGATTCAAAAAAACAACAACAAGTAAAAATACAGAGAACACAGATCTCGCAACGTTGTCGTTGTAAACAACAAACTAAACAGTATATATACTGGCCCACTTGGATACCATTTGAACGGCATCATTTTTCCCCCCAAACGTTTAACAAAGAAATAAGAAAATGCCTGGATCAACAATATGAAAAAAAGAAGAGACACCAATGGCGAATTTCAGCGGCTTGTAATTCCCTAAATATAGAATTTCGGTCTGAATTACAACTTGAAAGCCACTAAAATATAAATTGAAAGTACTTAAAATATTACTAGTCAAACATCATACTTCACTCATATTGCTTCATGAGACACTTTTTCAGTTTCCACTTAATTTTCCTATGTGGCCTTTGAGTTTTTTTTTTCATAGGGCCAATGACTGCGCGAAATTGCAGCTGCCTCATTGGCGTGTCGGCTTTCGTTTGACGCTGTTTTTTTTTTGTTACATATACACTTACCCCTTGGAATCAGCCATAGTAAAAGATTTGTGATGAAACTTTTGAACTTAAATTTACAAATTGGCGCGTGTAACTTTTATTATATGATTTTAAAACCGAGCACAACTATTGTACAAAATCACAAATGATTTAGCTAAATGTTCGCACGAGCTGCCAACTTGACTCAATCAAACGAGTTGGCAGCTTTGGTGCACGAAAAGTGCTGAGTTGTCTGATAATTAGGGTTGGTACTTTGCACAAAAACGTATCATCGATATTAATACAAATGAAACCCAGCAAAATCAACAGCGCTGCCACACTGATGTAATTTAGCTTGAATGTGGCGCAAACCTTATTTTAAAAAAATTTATATTTGATCTTATTTAAGGAAAATGTTTTATTCCAAGGATGTATAAAGGCATATATAAATACATATATATTTGTAATTTTTACATTAATATAGAATACAAAATATGCTCTTGCCATTTGACATTTTGTGCAAAATTACACTGTTACATACAAAAATTTGTTCAACATAAACGAGTAAATGCGCTTTAGTATTATTTGTTTTACATAATTTCTTTCGATTTCTTTCGACATATTTTTTGTATCATTTGTGAAGTGTATGATTCGATTTCGGACATTTAGCCAGCATGCACAGACTGAAACGAAGAATAAAAAGAGATAAATGAAATTAAAGCAAAATTATATACATATATAGTATGTAGAAAACGGAAGATCACAAAGCAAAAAATCATATATATGAACATCTATATAATTGTTACATTGCAGAAATAACATACATATGTCATCAAAGAACTTCATATAACGTTCATACATTTCTCTACCAAGTCTTTTGATTGCCATTTGTTTTACTTTTGTATGTTTCTTTTTCATTTCTATTTGTAGCTGTTGTTGAAAATTTCCTTTAAATAAACTCTGAATTAGAACGTACCCTGGCAATATCCACGCCAGTAATGTTCTTGACCAGCTCCGGCACCTTGTTGACAATCTGCAACACCTCGCCGGTCAACTTTGCGGCACCAATATCGCCTTGGCCACTGGAAATCATCGTAATCTTCCTGGCCTGCGACAAAGGAGCAGCCACTTCAGCGGCGACCTGGACAAAAAAGACAGAGCCACATTAAATCGTTTTCCAACTAATTTTAAATCGCAGCGCACCTTTGGCAGCGTATCCAAGAGCATCTCCACCATAGCAGCTTCGCGGTATTCTCGCCAAGCGTCTGCCTTCATCGCCATCTGCTCAGCCTCAGCCTTAGCCTTAGCTGCAATGGCAAATGCTTCAGCTTCTCCACGTATCTTGATCTAAATGTGGAAAAGGAGTTCAGTGCAATATTCATCTAAGGATTTGAAGGAATCTTACCGACTCTGCCTCAGCTTCGGCCTCCATTACCACGCGCTGCTTGTTAGCCTCGGCCAGTTTTTCAAGACGATATTTTTCAGCTTCTGCTGGACAACGCACAGTAGCATCCAATTCCTTTTCGCGACGCATAATTTCTTGCTCCTGAACAGCAATCTCCTGCGTACGCTCAATTACCTTCACTTGCATCTGCTCCTCCTTGATGCGCTGCTTAGTCTTGGCTGCCTGCAGCTCGTACGCCATATCAGCCTCGGCCTTCTTCGTCTGCACCTCCAGATCGTAAGCAGCACGCTTTAGCTCAAAGTCGCGCTGTGCCTTGGCAATGTCGGTGTCGTTAAGAAAACGGGCAGCCATACGCTGCTCCTCGGCAATAGCCTCCTTAATGTGTGCCTCAGCACGTGCCTCCGCCTCGCCTATGCGAGCGTCGCGCTTCACCTCCGCCGTACGTGCCATACCCAAAGATTTCAGATAACCCTGCAGAAAATATAACAAATAAGGGGCAGGTTTTTGGACAGATCTTCATTAAGCATTAATTTATGGGAAATTCAAGAGAAAAACAGAACAAACATATATATGTATATATATATATATATATGTATACGCACCTTCGAGTCACCCTGGTTAGTTAAACCATGAGTCGATATGTACATACATGCAAAAATAATTCATATTTTTCAATTACTTAAAAAGGAAACGGAGTGCCAAAAGTCGCCTTGAGACTCAAATCAAACTGCATGCCGAAGGCAGAATCTAGACCAATTAGCATATCAAATTTAGATAAGCTCACCTCTTCGTCACGCAGATCCTTAATAGTGTATGACACCACGGTAATGCCCATGTTGGCCAAATCACTGGAAGCCACTTCAAACACCTGCTTGCTAAACTTCTTGCGATCCTTGTAAATTTCTTCCACGGTCATGGAACCCATGATCGCACGTTGATGTCCCTCCAAGGTAACCAGCGCAATGTGGTTGATTTCTGCCTCACTCTTGCCCAAAAACTGCTCACAGGCAGTCAATAGCATATCCTCATTCTGGCCCTGAACCTTCACCTGGGCAATGCCGGTAACAGAAATGGGTACGCCTTGGCTGGTGTAAACACAAGGGCTTTCCACCTGCAGCGTCATAGTGTTCAATGAAATTCTGATAAATAAAAAGATGGTTATTCGGAGACATCATCCAAGGGCAAAGTAATTACCGTTGTACTTGTTGAATTGATGGCCAGACAAAGGCACGGCCGCCTGGCACTAGTAAAGGCTTCATATAGCAGCATCCTACCAAAACACAAGACACAAAACAAAATGATAAACATACATTTTTTAAATGTTTACAATCTAATCAAAACAAGAGAATATATATACACATGTATGTACATAACGCATGTGTATATTTGTTTTCCTCGCAACGGCGTCGTTTGGGTGCTCGCGCACGGCTTCGGTCTGTCACAATTTGCTTGTACATAAAAATCGATAAGCAGTGACGTCATTTGAGGGTGCGCTGGCTCATGCGACAACAATTAACAATGTTCTATGGATCATTTCTAATCTTTGGTTTAGTTTACTATTTACCTGACACAACTAGTGCCTCGTTCGGCCCGCAGGTTACAAAACCCCAAGTCATTTTAACAAATAATAATTTCGATTATTAATTGGCCCTCGAGTTGTTTCTGCTGCTATTTGCTGGTATTTTCCCTTGGGTGATTATTTTTATCAAACGCGCATATGCAACTCCCGATAAAGAAATATTTTTAAATTTGAAATAAAAATAAAATACAAATATATATATGTATATCGAAAAGTATTTAGAGATTTATGAACGCGAAACGCGACCGGCCCGTTAAGAACACAAAAAGCAACTAATAAAAAAAAAATTGTAACGCGAGTGCGCAGTGTGTATTAGATTTAACCCTTAGGCGAGACACTGTGTTTATTGTTGCATTGATAAGCACGTGAAGTTTCTATATAATTTTGGTATGTATATTTATCCAGATTTATTCTATAAATATTAAGTGAACTAGGTACAGTTGCAATTTTTGGTTCTTACATTTACTTAATGTATATTTAAAATAGTACAACTGATGGCATTCTCATGGTATAATTTGGTAAAAACTATGTTATAGATTTGCAATGAATTGAAGATAAAAACATGAGTATAACTAAAAATACGTATCTTAAATATACATACAATTTATATTATATTATTGAAACAGTCGTAAGAACTACAAGTAAACTTGATTGCCACATTAATGACCCGACGAGGAGCTTTCTGTAAAATACGGATGCTGCATGGCAGCTTCCGCACTGATTCGTTGATTCGGTCGGCAAACGAGGAGCTTTTGCAGTAAATCACGGCCCTTAGTATTCAGTCTTGGTACAAGTTGACTCCACGATGTAATAGGAGGAAAAGCTAAGCATAAATAAACAGTATATTAAATATATATGGTTCGGTTTTCATTTGGTCCACCTACATGGGAGCGCAACGTAGTCGGAAAGGTGCGATACGCCAGGCCAAGAGTCCTCAGTGGGTGTGCCCAGCACCCGAAATATTTTCAGGAGTTGGTCGAGTACGTCAGACCCAGGAAATAGCGGACGTCCTGCATCAGCCAATTCAGCTAGTATGCAACCCGCTGACCACATATCAATGCTGGTTGTATAAAGCTTGGCACCAAATAGAACATCGGGTGGCCGATACCACAGCGTTACCACCTCCGCGGAATAACATTTCACGGGTATGCCAAAGGCGCGGGCCAGCCCAAAGTCAGCTAGCTTCAGTTCGCCGTTCTTGTTGATAAGTAAGTTTTGAGGTTTCAAGTCTCGATGCAGAACGTTGTGACTAAAATGAAATACTTGATATTAACCGGATATTGCAACTTGCATATGGAATATACCTGTGACAGAATGCCAAGCCGCGCAACAGTTGCAGCATAAAGCTTCGACAAACGGACATATCGATTTCTCCATTCAAACTGTCAAAGTACTTTTTAAGGTCCTGATCGCAGTGCTCAAATACCAACGTCAATTTTTTATCGGAGTGCAGCACATCACAAAGCCGAACTATATTTTTGTGCTTCAATTCCTAATGGTAGAGTAACGTAAATGTGTGCACATAAACTAAGAAGCCCTATGTTTGTAGTTACAAACCTTTAGTAAGCATATTTCTCTCAGCGCGGAACTGGGCACGCCCTCGTCGTCTTCGTCTAAACGTACTCTCTTTAGTGCCACAATTTCCATAGTATCTCGGTTGCGGCCCTTGAACACTGTTCCGTAAGTGCCCTCGCCAATCTTTTCCATTTTATCATATTTTTGCATGTTTATAAAATAATTGTGTCGCGATTGATGAAAAAACTTGCGTGTTGCCAGACCGTCATTTAAACAGCTGTTTATGATGTCTTCAATACGTCTCTTGCGAACATCTGTCGCTCGCGGTTCGCTGCTAACGCAAATAGGAGCGTTCTGTCATTTAACGGCTGGTGACAGAAAACAGAACAAAAAGTGCAGTTGTTATTTATTTTAAACCAAATTAAAGAATATAAAATAACTCTTCTGTTTTCTTTATTGTTTTTTTTTTTTGTTTAGTACAAAATGGAGACTTTGAACGATGATACTCTCATTCGCATACTGGGCTATTTAGATCTAAAAGCGCAACAAATAATGATAACTTTGCATCCACGCTTTTTCCATTTGATGTCGATTGTCTGGTGTTCCCAATATAAAAAAGTAAGCATGTCTTTATATGAGGCTAAATTTTCTATTGAGCACTTGCGTTATTTTATTCGGAGCATTTGTAAAACTGTGCAAGTGCTGCATTTGAGAATGATGTCCGCGGAACAATATAATGTGCTTATCAGCTTCATATTCCCCAAAGTTCATGATTTTCGATTCGCAACAATTCCAAGTAAACTGTTGTCGGATTCGGATATTCCAAAATTGATAACGACTTTTCCCAATTTGAAAACATTCAGTCCTCAGGGGAATTTCTCGGGAAGATATTTTACCGATTTTCCATTATTGGAACGTCTAACACTGACATACTGCAAACACTTCAGTGTTGAAAACCTAGCAAATGTATTGAAAGAACGTAAGCTTAAGGAAATAAAGCTCTGCCTTTTTGATCGCAAGACGGTCGAATCAAGCCCTGTATGTTTGCCCGCCGACTCGGTATCGAAATTGGAAGCAATTAAAGTTGAGCTTGATGAGTTGCCCTTGTTTGAGGACCATTTGGAAAGACTTAATTACCTAAGCGAGCTGACTATATGCGGTTCTGGATTTATGGGAACTCTTCCTTCACTATGCCGAAAGTTGGGCTGCCTAACTCAGAAACATCATTTCAAAATTTTAGAGACATGCAACACCACAGACACACTGTGCACGGTAATTGGATCTAGGCTTCGTGTGGATGCTCTTAAAATAGTGACGGATAATTACCTATTGGAAGATTTGGGATTCTTTTCGCCTAAAAATTTTGAATACATTACGCAATTGTTTTTTAAAAGTTGCTGCATTCAAGAAAAGAAACATCTAGACAATCTGATGCATAATATTGCGAACGTCGAACTCATTAGTTTCGAGCAATGTGTATTTACATTTGATAATTACGAGTTTGTGGCAGACAAAATAATCGAGAAACGAAACAAACTTCTGGAAGTTAATTTATTTCAAAATACATGCGTATTTACAGTAAGTATGTAATATTGTAATAAGTTATAATACAAACAAATTGTTTTTATAGAGATTACCTTGGGTCTTTTCTATGATCGGTCAACATTCATTACTTCAATTCATCGATGGCAGAAACTTTGAATATACTTATGAACCCATTTACATGACATTCAAATAAATAAATAATGACTTATCAACAGACTCATAGAACACCTTGTTAGAACTGTCAAAATCAAGTACAAATTTAACATATGTATATCTAGTTTTGTCTGAATAAAATATGAACTCACGCTTTCCTCCGAAAATTGGCTTTAAATTCGAATTTTTATTAGGTGGCTATTCTTTGTGGAACGCAAGATTTAAAACGCAACGGCAAATAACATTGCGTACACGGTCTGTAAATAACCTATACGATAACAGCGCGTTAACAGGTTTGTTTCACGCTTTTTGGATTCGTTAACTAGTTCCAGGTTCACGCAAATGCTCACTGCGAACCAAACGCATTCGCTATAAATTAATTCGGTATAAAAATAAGTAAAATAATATAGAAATTATCAATTTTGAGCATTTAATTTAGTTGCACGTTAAGCACTTAACGACATAAATACTTCGGTAAGTTTAACGCAGGTGCGCAAAGTGAATGAGAGGTGAAATTTTAAGGGCATTTCGACACCTTTGTCAACGCTTATTTGCGCAAAATAATAAGTTCCAACTGTTGTTGTTGTTGGTGGACCAGTACAAGTACACAGAAGTTAACTCGCTTGGTACTGAAAGAATAAAAGGCAGTGAGGAACGCAAAACACAAACAACACAGACCAAGAGACGCAGAAAATCAGGAATATCAACCCAAACAATATTAAAAACAACAATAACATTTGCGCCAGCAGTCACAATAAATGGCTAATACAAACATGATAACCAGCAATCATAACAGTAACAGCAACAGTACCGCCTACACTTACAACAATTACAACAGTGTTAGTGCGGACAGCGGCAACAGCAGCGGGAGCAACGGTGGCAACGGCAACGGCGGAGGCGACAGTGAGGTACAAACGATTCGCGATGTTTGTAATATGCTCAATCCGGGCCCAGCAAACATTTATATGGTACCAACAGGTGGTTGTGAGTATGATCACATTATAGGCATGATGCGCGGCCTTAACCTGCAGGACGACGGCATTAGTCTCAATAACAAAATCAAAGCCATTGAATCAGATTTCTGCAACATTGTGCGCGACGAATCGATGCTATGGTATGTATATTAGTATATTTGCGTATGGCTCTAGTCTCGATGTGTGTGTGTGTATGTGTATGTTTGTGTCGAGTCGTCCATTGATGATTAATACATTAATATATGTGTATGTATGTATGTATGTAAGTATGTACTGCTTGCGAACATTTATTTCCGTATATGTATATACATATATATATTTATATATAAACCTACATAAGAGCTAATATTAACATTTACAATGAACTGTAACTGATGTCGCAATTTGAACCAATATTCAAAACTAAGATATTTGGCTGTATACAGTATGAAAAAAGAATAAGAGTAAGAAAAATAAGCAATTGTCCAGACAGTCGTTTGTTATGCATAAAATATTGTTTAGGCAACATTAACAAATGTTTATTGGGTTAATAAAGTATTTTTGTATTTGTCTATTTTACAGTAGTAGTAAGTGCGATAAAAATAAGTTACCAGTTAGTGAGAGTCTTACGCATAACATAACCGGTTCCCACTTGAAAACATACATTTATTATTTTCCATATATTTCTTTAAATGCATTCCAGCGAGTCAATGGACTATATTAACAACAAAGCTTTGAACGACGCTGAGACCGCTCTTAAATTCGCCCTGTTGTTCTCATCGCGCAACTTTGATGCCTTGGCCATGAACGAAACGAAAGTACGGAGTGCCATGCTTAAAATCCTGGAGACGAACTACATCAATGCCGATGCGTATCGACAGCATGATAAAAATCGATTGTACAATTCCATAACGCTGCTGGGCGAGTACTACAATCGTGTGCGTTTGGCAAATAATGCTCCTATCACAATTCTTGGGGATTCGCTGCTTAATTTACTAACGCGTGAAATTAACGACGTTTCTGTTGTTATGAGTACCCGACTGGCGCGGCTTGTACTGTCACAGATCACTCTAAATGGCGAAATAATGCGGACGCGTCACAAGGCAGAAATTGATCAATTGCTCTATCATGTCAGGCGGCATCTGATCATGCAGCCAGCACTAACGAACAAAGTAAAGGCGATGCTGCTGATGGTGCTCGACTTGTTCTACAGCCATTTCAAGCATGTGGGCCACGAGCTCGAGGCCATGTACACAAACTACTTGAGCATCGATGAGGACGAGGATGAAGGATTTAACAACAATAACAACAACAACAACAACACTGATCCTATACCACCACAGGCAGACACATACAGTGGTCAGAGTCCAACCACCGGTTACAGCGACGAGGAGAACGGTAGCAGCGCCAATACCTCGGCACAAGAGGTTCCCAAAAAGTGGAGCGAACAGGTCTGCGAGGATTCGTTGTGCGATATTGTTTATGGCGAGTCATCAGCCAATGGCAATACCCACCAAGAGTATACAGAAAACGCTAGCAGTACCTATCAAAGCCTCGATTCTTCCAGTTCCGGCAAACAGGCTAGACGTGGATATCAGCCGCGCCATGCGCCCCGTCCGCTCAACCAGTCCCATTCACAGGCACCGCACGCAGAGTAAGAGTAATCCTGTCTATCTTCCACCCCATATTTTAATGAATTTGTTTGCAGTAATATTACTTCCGATCAGTATGCATCAATGGCCAGCAGCGAGGATCGTGATGAATCAAAGCCGCTGCCCACCTGGCGCAAGACGCGTTTCAATCGCGGTAACGACGGCGAACAATCCAATGGACGTTCGCGTCAGGATCAGCAACGCCGTTATAGCATCAGCTGCGATGATGATCATCAGAGTGTACGCAGCGAGGGTCGCGGTAATCTGCGCTTATACAGCATAGATGACCGAAGGAAGCACTCGCAGGAGCGCTACGAGCGTAATCTCGGCGGCGGCACTAACTACAACAACATAGTTAACTCCAACTGGGATCAACGCGACGATCGCAGCGAACGGTCCTATATAAGTAATTATGAACGGGGCAACAGCTACAAACGAGGCGGACGCTACAACAATCACAATCGCAACACGTATGACAAACCTCCGCGTTTCCAAAAGCAACAGCAGCAGCACCAAGAACAGCAGCACCAACAACACCCTCAACAGCAGAAGATACAAAGCGAAACCTGGCGTCGCTCTAACACAGCCATAAACAATGCATATCAGGATGAAAATTGTGCATACAATTCGAACGGGCCGGAATCCAACAGTCGCAGCTCTTCGCGTGCACGTACACTACCGCGTCCACCTAAATCACAAATGGATGATAGCGGCAGAAAATCTAACTCCAACTATCGCTTCAGCCAGAGTCCATCACGTGGTACAGGAGGCGGTGGAAGCGCTGGGCCTCGAAACTTTCTGCGTTACAGCAGTCAGAGCAGTTTGGCCAGCGAGGCATCCAGCACTTTCGATCGCCGCCAACAGCCGTCGCGCTCACATCAGCATCCGCATCAGCATCAACCACAGCGCCATCGCAACTTTACACGTCGCTCGCAGCCCAACATTCATCAGCCGCAAGAGAATCCACATGGACCCAATCAACATAACCAACAGCAGGATCAGCACTCTACGGCTGACAGCTGGCATGGGGATGGGAAGGAAGAGAGCGAGCTGGTGCGCAACGCACAACAGACAACACAATATATGAACTATCTGTCCGCGCAGAAATGAGAACGATTTGCCCGCTGCAATAGAGCCCAGCGTCGACGCAGCACCAGAAACTACAAATGCAAGGAGTGATTACAAAATAAGCACGAGTACGATTTTTGTAAAGTAATTGTTTTAAAATTGAAAGTCTGCAAAGAGATTTTGTTTCCAACGTTTTAAAAGCTGCCCCTACCAACCTCCTTCACTCGAAGTAACTAATTTGCTCTCCACTTAAACAAAAACAAAAAAAGTTGAATTTTTTTCTTTTACTTGTATTAAAATATTATTTGATTTTTTTGTATATTACGGATATTAAGACTACATATTCAATTGTTAGTTGTTAATTGTGCCGTTCATTTAATCATTTTGTAGAATGTAGACTTTTTCTAAACTACAATTGAGCTCAAATTTTGAAATTTCCTCGTGGCCATTTGCATCTTATCTCCAATTTCCCGCCTCAAATAACAAACAAACAAAAATAAATTAAATCTAACGTAAACAAACACAAATCAAGATAGTCTCAAGTAGCAATTGTAAATCACAAATATATATATATATATATATATAAATTATGTATATATATATTTATAAAAAAACAACAATTATGCTTATCCATAAACAAATTGTAAATATCTATTGTAGTCACGAAGGATCTATCAGCATATATGTATATATATATATATATATATATATACTCACATTTACACACCCAAACACACTTACATACATACATAGGTACACATACATGATTAAACACAAGCATGTTTTATGCAATTTTGTTAGAAACTAAGTACAAAAGTCAGAAATATGAAACAAAAAATCCTATTTCTATTATAATTGTATGAATAAAAATATTATGTTGTTTATATGTTACATGCACGTCACCTACGTTGCAATTAGCAAAATATATGCATATACATGTATGTATATTTGAATGACTTGTTACGATACAGAATGCAGATGTATTTAAAACTTATTAGAAATTGTACACAAGCAAACTTATACATGCAGACCTTAATGAAAGTTATTATAAATAATTTTGAAATCACGTATCGTTTTCTGATGGATTTAAAAAATCAGAATGAGTAATTGAATAAAATATATATTTATAGTGGATTACATATACGTATTTTAAGAATAACAAGCGTTTATATTATATTATATATTATATATATATATATCTATATATATTTATATGCATGTGTATTATATATTACATATATATGCGCATTTATATATGTATGTATATTTATATAAATATATATATAAATATAAAGAAATTGTAATAAATATATATTTCCAAGAATTTTATTTTGGTATTTAAATATATATTGATTATGTTTAATTGCGGTGCATAGATATTGAAGGTTTTACAGAAGATAAATAATCAAACTGGATTGGATCCAAATAGCATAACAATAAGTTCAGCGCTCGGCCTGTTCTTTGGGCGACACAACGAGAACTTCATAATTCCTGTTGCTCACTTCCTGCTGTTGATACGGCATATATAAAACATGATGAGATGGATGCACTTTGCCGAGAAGCGTTAAGCCCCTATGCACAGATCGCCCAGTGTACAGCGTTTCACCACTCTCCGAGTAGCCCGCCTTGAGGGCGCCCGGAGGCACCTCACCATTTGTGGCCGCCACCCATTTAAGTTCACAGTCCGTTAGTATTAGCAGATCCACCTCAGTGTTGAGTTGATGGGCACTGCAATTCCAAGGAGCAAAGACAGCTTTTCTTTGGGGTACATAATTAGCAGGCAGTAAATCTTCATGTAGGTAGACGCGCGCAACATATGTATCGAAACCTTCATGATCGGTGCCACATTGAACCGCACCTTCGAGTGAGGTAGTCGGAACAGGTTCAGTTAAATCGATGGGCACCCATTGTATCTGAGAACGTTCCACTTCATCAACCTCAGTGCATTCGGCAAAATTCAAATAAATGCGATGAACACGCTGTAGATGACAAGTGGCCCTGCACTGTGGACAACTCTGTGAACGCCTTAACCAACGATGCAGGCAATCCTTGTGAAAAACATGACCGCAACTTGCAGTTGAAAAAATGATATCATTAGGCTTATAAAATTCATTGCAAATTGCACACAAAACGTTTAGTGTCTCGGCTGGCAGTGTAGTTTCTGCTTTTGTTTCCGATTCCATAGTTTGAATTATACTATCTGATTTTTATTCCGGTTCTTCAAGTTCTATTTCATCAGATGAATAAATAAAACACTAACAAAAGAAAATAGAAATAGCGATAGTCATTGTTTATATATATTTATTTTTAAGTTTCAAATTAATCGATATATCGATATATATATATATGTTGCGAAAATCGTTTATTTACGACTCTGGTATCCCTGGTCTGGCGCACGTTGTTTTTGTCGCATATTTTGATTTCGGCTTAAAAATGCAGCGAAAAGAGCCAAATCCTTTTTTAAAACTGGGCTTGCGACCTTGGCTGGCGAAGCAGTTGCTTAAATTAGGTAAGCTAATCAGAATTAAATTCATATTAAACAAGTTTTGTATCGTATTTAATCTCTGAAGGCCTTAAAGGAGTGACGCCTATTCAACAAAATTGCATACCAGCGATTTTGTCTGGTAAAGATTGCATAGGTGCAGCTAAGACGGGATCTGGCAAGACCTTTGCCTTCGCTCTGCCCATTTTGGAAATGCTCAGCAAGGAGCCAGTAAGTCATTTTGCCCTAGTGCTGACACCAACACACGAGTTGGCCTACCAAATCTCCGAGCAGTTTCACGTAGCCGGCCAACCCATGGGAGTTCGCGTGTGCGTGGTCTCTGGTGGAACAGATCAAATGATTGAAAGTCAAAAGCTTATGCAACGACCACACATTATTGTGGCCATGCCGGGACGACTGGCGGATCATCTAACAGGCTGTGACACGTTCTCTTTTGATAATCTCAAGTTTCTCGTCGTGGATGAGGCAGATCGTATGCTGAATGGTGACTTTGACGAGAGCTTGGCCATTATAGAACGTTGCCTGCCCAAAACAAGACAAAATCTTTTCTTCTCTGCAACCATGAAAGATTTTATGAAAGAGTCGAGTATATTTCCCTTATCTAATGATGTGAGTGTGAAAATACACAACCCTACACATTGTATTATTATATGTTTTTCTATAATTCAGCTACTGGAATGGTCACAGGAGTCTGATGTCGCAACAGTAGAGACACTTGAACAGCGTTATTTACTCTGCGCTGATTATGATAGGGATATGGTGCTAATAGAATCGCTGCGCAAGTTTCGCGAAGAAAACGAAAATTCTAATGTGATGATATTTACCAACACAAAAAAGTGGGTGCACAATTTGTTTATTTTATATAGGTATTAACTTTCTGAATACTCCCTAGATATTGTCAACTACTGTCGATGACGCTGGCCAGCATGGAAATCGAGAATGTGTGTCTGCATGGTTTTATGCGACAGAAGGAACGGGTTGCAGCTCTCAGTCGTTTTAAGTCTAATCACATACGTACACTAATTGCCACCGATGTGGCGGCACGTGGCCTAGATATTCCTAGTGTGCAGCTGGTTATTAATCATATGCTGCCGCGTACAGCTAAAGAATATATACATCGCGTTGGTCGCACAGCGCGGGCTGGTCGCAAGGGTTTGGCTATATCAATTTTTCGTTTTCCACGCGATCTCGAACTTTTGGGCGCCATTGAAGCAGAGATTAATTGCAAGCTAATAGAGCATCCCGTAGACCGTAAGTGTCTTTTTTCTTTCACGAATCCAAACCTTTCTAACTATTATATTCATAGAGCGCATGGTGGAACGCATATTCATGCAGGTGAATGTAACTCGACGCGAATCGGAGATGCAGCTTGATAACAAAGACTTTGATGACCGTGCCCAAAACTACAGGCGTAAAACGTGGATTATGGAGGGCAAAGATCCCGACCAAATGGAGGCGATGTAAGTAGTTTAAGCACCCGATGGAAATACTGTATAATACTTGTTTAATTCTGTGCCAGCTATCGTAAGAAACAAAAGGACAAACTGCGAGAAATACGACGCAAACGTAAACAGCAGCAAGCAGAAATGAGCGAAGGGAGCAAGGATCTTCTTAACGACGAACGTTTCAAGACCATGGACAGTACCCGTTTTGAAAAAAAATTCACTAAACGCCCGGCAAAAGATGCGACAGAAAAGATGCCTCGGAAACACAGTAAAACAAAGGCAGCCAAAGCGAAAACGAAATTGACTGCAAATTAAAGCTGTATATAAACATATATGTATTATAATAATAATTAACTTTTGAGCTTACAATACAAAGCAGTTGCAAAACGTATCATGCAGACATGTTAAAAAAAAATGCTGCTGTAGCAGTCTTAAGTTAATAGAGCAGGCACTTTTATCATTCTCTGTTATAGGGTATTTTTTCAGTCTAAGGCGATGGTGAGCAACGCATCCTCAGGACAGATCTCCAGCAGCACTTTCGCCCCATCGTTAAACGGATACGATATGCTCCCATCAATGACAAGATCTGTAAACGGAAAAGGAAACCAATAATTATCTCAATCAGACTTTGTTCATAGGCCAGGTACTTACTTGCATCGAAGCAGTGCGACTTGACAAACACAGTTTGAACGAAGTCGCGCGACTTAAATGTCTTTGGCGAGGGCCACACACCAACACATATCTGCTCCCGTATGGAGTAGCAAAGGCGCGGATCGTCTGGTGCAAAGAGAAGACTCTGATTATACCGCTGCGCGATTTCTTCAACATTTTCGCGCAGTTGGAGCACTTCTGGTGAACTGCTATTGGGCAGTGATAGGAGCAGACCCTCGACATCGCTGCTTGTGATGCGATTGATGCTCGTGTGCCAGGAAGTGGAGCCAGTGCCTGTGCTGACGCATAACCCCGAGCACTTTGTTTTGTTTACCAAATCTTGGTGGTTCAACACCAGTTGCAAATGCGAAACCCGTGCCGAAAGATCTTCACCAATAAATACCTACAATGAAAGAATGATAGAATTAGCTGAGCAGAGGGCTTACTATTATATCAATTACCTCGTTTAACGCCAAATAGGGTAAAATGCGCTTCATTTTTGCCTTGTACTTGTTCGCCATATGTTCATCCAGCAGCTCCGGCGACGTATCTACCTGCTCCATTTTGACGGCAGTGTGCCTGAAGAGGTCGGTCGACTCGGGAATCGTACCGTTGCTGCCAAGCATGGTTGTGCGAATGCGGGAACGATGTACCCACTTGAAGTCGCCCTATTGATAGAATTTATGTTTAGGAAATTAATAATGGGTATGGGTGGGCTACGTACGCTTTTGATGCGGTTGACTGCTTCCTCTGGATTCTCCGAGTAGTGCTTGGGTAGCAACAGACGACCCTCGGAGTGCTGTGGATCTGAATTAAAGCCAACAATTGGTGTTTTCTGCTGGCTGAGAGCAAACAAGGGACTGGCACGATTGGCGGACAGCAGAAAGGTGCCATCGCCGCCTACGGGCACAATAACATCCGCCCAGCTCATTACATCCTTGCTCAGAGAGCTTCTAAATTCAAGTCTGCTTGTTTAATAAAGTCGACAGCGACAGGTACACATTATGTGGATGGCGGGAATAAGTACAATTTGCAGTTTTGTAGTTATTGTGCCAACAATGACGATCACCAATCACCATGACGGTTGATTGGAACAAACCAGACACAGTCACAACAAAGCCACACACAATACAAAAGTTAGAAATATATATGTACTAGTTAAACGTTCCATGCCGAACAATCCAAAGCACACAATAAACATTTCTCTACGCACCTGCTGGATAGTTTCACCTCGCAGCCGACATCCGTAAAGCTCCGCACGATGCGCCTTTCAAAGTCCTTGTGCAGATTGTGCAAATAGAGCACATTCTCCACATCGGTGCCGCGATCACGTAGCTTCTGCTCCAGTTGCTCACGCGAGAGCTCCGGATGCCGCAGTTGCTCGATCTCATAGCGGGAGAGCTTTGTCACAATCAATGCACGTTTCAATTTAAAATTAGCGGGCGCAAAGTTCGCATATTCTGAATAAAAGGGTTTTTCAGACATTTCAAACAAAAATATTATTTAATTTATTTATAACAAATGTAACTATCAGCAAAACCTATGAAATATTTAACGTGACAGAATTTTCCACAATTCAAATGTTAGAAAAAAAAAAAATGATTTATGCAAAATGAGATAAAAATTACTTTACGGTTTTCAATGACACTCAGTGATAATTTTCATTGATTTTGTGGTTAAGCACTTTATATAGTTTTTGCAGATGATCTTTTAATAATTATAATTCCAACCACACAATCACATGGTTTAGATGATAATAAACGGAAGCGCAATTCAAAAATAACAAAAAAAAAAAACCAAGTAAACATCCAGACCTCTGGCAAAATGAAAAGATTACCCAGTAAAATTGCGCGCTACAAATAAAGAATAAGACAAAATAGCAAGTACAAACCTTTAACACATTGTTTTAGAAATTGCTTCGTCTTCAACATGCTGAGCGTTAATTATGAAATAGCATTTATTGATTTAATTCCTAAGCTCGTTTATTAAATTAATAGTCCAGCAAATTAAATTGTTGCTTTTTTAGTTTATTTTAATGCTCTATTCGTTGTGCCTTAAGAATCGACACAATTTAGATGCAATGTAAAAATACATTTGATAATTGGAGGTTATTTTAAACTAAAAATGAGGTTCAATTATTACACTTAGTACACGTTATTCGCAGCCAATGAATATTTTTAATTTTTATGTCCACTTTGCTTGTCTTTATTAAATTCACTGATTGATTGTTATTCAGTTTGTTCGTCGTCGTCTCCGTCACAACTTTCGTATATGAATATTCGCTTTGTCGTCATTTATCATCGTTTTTTTGTCTTTCTATTTTTGTTTGCTTTCGCTTTACATCTCTTGCTGTCAGCTTAGTTCTTGTTGTGCATTGCTGATAAGCCACTGCCTTTTCTTATCAGCCGAAAAATAATAATAAAACAAAAATACATTTACTTTCAGCCGTTTGCATGTGTATTTGTCGGTAATTTGACAGTCACATTGCTGCATTCTTCTTCTTTTACAGTTACTCCTACGCACTATTCACATTGACCGCAGTTCTTTCTCCTGGAATGGCAATTAAAGCGGATGTTTTGAAAAAATGAAATTAAAATTAAAAATACGCAATTTTTTCCTCGATTTGATGTCTATTTAAAACGATGATACATTCGTAGGTCCGTGGTTTCTGGTGTTATATTCAGATCGAGACCATGTGGTTCTTCAAAGCGTCCATTATTATTCTGCAAATAGTTGTGAATATATTTCCCATTAGCCGTTATCAAATTAAAGGAGATTTACCTGTAGATGCGACAATTCCTGCTGCACATCCTCATCTAGCATGGGCTTGTGAAAAACTGTGCTTAAAAGCAACATGGCGTTCTTTGCCACCTCAGACACGTCCAAATTCATGCAGTTGTTGCTGTCCAAGTTCATCAGATCTGCCAGACGCACTGCATCTGAGGCACCATTTATTCTATTTACAGTGAATTGATCTCTGCTGTACAGTTGGTTCGACGGCTGGGGAATTGAACCTCTGCAGGAATTGTTAATATGTGCTAGGCGATTTGAATTGATTCGCACAGCAGGTCCCAAACGAGTAACAGCATTATTATTGTTTTGCATTTGTGTGCTTTTATTAGTCGAATCCGTCATCAAAGAGTGAATTTGATTTGCTGAGTTTATAAATGCTGGTAGTGCATTTGAACCCAATTGGCAGTTGTTGCAATTGGGTTTGGTTTGATTCTGATAAGATTGCAAATTTCTGATGCTTCGCCTGTTAATATTTGAATTTGAAATAGCGCTTGAATTGAGCTGGCTGCTGACATTCAATTGCAAGCGCCCATTTTGAAAATGATTATTAATATTCATTAATACCTGCTGGTTTTGTGGTGGAGTGTTACTGTTGTCATTGTTATGGTTATTATTATTGTTCGTAGTGTTAAATGCGTTAAAGGCGTTCCGCATTTGTTGTCTGTGGAGAACTTGACTACGTTGCGAATTACGGCCCGGATTATTGCCTAGACGGTTATGAACAGAGGCTAGAGAGTTGTTTCTATTGAAGTAATTGTTGGCTGTTCCGCGATTAAAGCGACGTCGATGTTGCATATTTTTATTGCCACTCTCTCTGCGTTGAGCAGTTAGGCGTGGCGGAGCATCATTGGGCACCAAAGGAGGTGCACCCTGCGGACGGTTTACATTATTAGGTTTAATGCGCCACTGTACTGAACTAGCAGACAATACAGCATTTGGCAGTTGATGGGTGACCTTTTTTAGTTTAGTTTGATTGTTAGAGATATCGGCTGTTTGATTTGACTGATTAGTTTCAAAACTGTTTTCATTTACATCGGGATCTTGTATCGTAGAATTCAGCTCATCAACTTGCAAAAGCTCCTCCTCATCACACTCGTCTTCGTCTTCATCTTCATCTTCTGCAGTGCTATCTTTATATGTCTGCAAACGAGCTGCTTGACGCTGTTTCCTATCAGCGTGGAATCCATACCGTTTGGGTATTCTTGGCTTAGGCTGCACACATTGTTCATAGTATTCGTCTTAAACAAAATTAACAAAAAATAAATAAAGTGCAATAAACTATTTTGTGGTTTTTACTTTACCAAGTGGCATGGAAATAACAGGTGAATTTAACGTAGTCATTGGGTATTATTTCTGTATGTATACTCAAGAAATAAATTTAAAATGTTTAGAATTAGAAATTCGCGCAGCGAAGTAAAAAATTCGCGAGAAGAACAGTTATAAATTTGACAGCCAGAGCGCAAAAACATCGATCACTGTCTACATCCATATCCTACACAAATCGATGAACCAACGACATATCGGCCTTACTACTGGGAATGCACCATCACAACTTAAATTTAATGGTTACATTTAAATTTATTGATCATATTAAAATTTCAAATTATTGTTATAAATAATTAAGCTCATTTGTAAATAAAAAGAAAAAGAAAAGCTATTGAAAGAATACGTATGTTAAACTTCTTAAATTAAATTCTATAATATTTGCAATACAATTTTGTTATTTTGAATGTATTCATTGTTTCTTCCGCAAGATATAAAACATCGGATAAGAAACATGATGCCAGGGCTGCACATCACACGATACATATCACTGTTTTTTTTTTTATTGGTATAATTATCGAATAATGCGTGGCATTGCCGCCAACTTTGCCAGTTTCCGTCACTTTTATTGTGACTGTGGAAGGTGATGCACTTGGTGGGTCTGAATTTTGGAAAATGTAAGTAAATTAGAAAGTTGAAGGGATTGATATTGCAGAAAATATAACTGTGCCAAGCTGTGCAACGCTTTTTACAGAACTCAAAACTGCAAAATCAAAGCTGAGTTAAGGACAATGCACTAATGCCGACTATGATTTTTTGTAGTCACGTGGCTTAGAACTTGGTTCCTGTGACTTTACAATATATTTTTATATTTTAGAACTACTTTTGTAACAGAAATTCATTTGTGTTTTTGCAGGTGAAATTTAACTGTATTAGCCTGCAATGAATGGCTTGAATAAAAATGGTAAGTAATTACATTTCGAGTGATATTTCCTAACATGTGATCATGAGTCGCTGGTGTAAAGATAATCTCCACTTTACCTAGTGCTTTTTGTCTGTTCGCAGATTAAATGCGCTTCGCCCAAGCATAACCCAAATTATTTTCTCATAAATTTGCGGTGCATATTTTTTGTGAAGCCAACAGTTTTATTAAGTTGAAAAAATTCTTTTTATACATATTTCGTCTTACTTATATAAAAATATATATTTACAGGTGAAATGTAACCACAACAAGAAATAAATTGTGTCTATAATAGACCTACAGGAATGAAGGTAAGAAATAAATACTTGTATGTAAGGAAATTTAATTTTCTATGATGACATTTTACATTCTGACACCTCATATGAATCAATGTGATTCCATCTATTTGTAATTAAAAACTGAAGTTTCCGTTTATATTTAAGTAGAGTAGGTCTGCTTGGTCAACATTTATAAATTTTTTACTTATTTTTTTAAGGTTAAACACGGACATGCAACGATTGCGTTGGCCACACGTGCGTGCAGCTGTTCCTAATATATATGTTCGTGGAACATAAGGTACGTAATCTAAAGAATGCGCTCTATCGATTTTAAAGTGCAATGATGATCACTTAAACCATTCACAGACACCATATAAAAGTTAAGCACTGACAATCTTTTTCAATATTCTTTTGAAATAAGGGAGTCTATCTTAACCGGTTATGGACCATGGTTAATAAATTGGCACTGAGTCTTATACCTAATGCTTTGCTTTTGTTGTCTGCTAGAAAATACTAATGAAGGGTTTATTTTTCAGGTACTGTAAAACGTTGGAACAGCTTGCTGACATCGTCATGAATATGAATTTAATGTGCGATAAATAAAAACACATTTTTTAAAATCTAAAAATCGTTTTTTACTAGATTAGCCCTCTCTCTTAAAGCAAGCTCTTGATTCTGTTTGGCAATCATCCGATCTCCTTTTGATTTCTTGCCTATCCCCAATTTGGGCAAGCCACGATTAAGTCCCTCCAGCAGAACACACGCCTTGCAGGGCTGCTGTGACGAAACGAAGCCACAGCGATCGCAGATGCCTCGCACAGGCTTCTTTACTGTATCTTTAAATCGTAACTGCTCGCCAGAGTAGATAATATCCATTATGACAGAGGGGCGAACTTTCTCAAGATCCTTGAGAAAGGCTCGCGCGTGCCCACGGTAAGCGTTCGGTGCAAACACGCATTCGGTGGAAAAGTAGACCAATTTCTTATAGTGCGCATACATCACAATCTCCTTCTCGTAGCTGTATTTGAGCGGCTTTACCCGAGGTATAGAATCTTCACTACCACCTGTGCGTATGTCTGTACACCTACGCAAACGCGCCGTATCACCACGCAGAATATTCATTAGCACAGTTTCAGCTATGTCATCGGCATTATGACCAGTGGCAATACTGTCAACTCCCAATAGCTTTGCACCTCGATCCAATGCCTGACGACGAAAAACGCCACAGAATGTACAATTATTGGAGCGACCTATTTGTGCCACAATGCGATCCATAGTCCAGCCGTATAGTTCTTCGTAGGATAGGATTTTCAATGGCATTTGATAATCATCGCGGTTTTGTTTGACCGTTTCCAAACTGTCATCTCGGTAGCCCGTAATGCCTTCATCAATGGAGAGAAGCACAAGATCCAACCCATAATTGTGACGTTCATTGAGAAGCTTCAAGCTGCAATTATGGTTTTTTTTATTTAAAATATGCATTTCTTGCACTACGCACAGGACTTACACGTGCGCTAGGACTGTAGAGTCTTTGCCACCACTGGCAGCGATCGCAACATTTTCGCCGCGTCGGAAAAGCTTGTTCGAAATAATTGTATGATGGATTTCAGCTTCGAATGCAGCGAAAAAACATGCCTTGCACAATGCGTCGCCAGTTTTGGGACGCTAGGAAAGAAATTATTTATATGTTTATATTATTTTAAGATATAGCTCAAAACTAGCAATTAAATAAGTAGTAGTCGAAACAATGGTATTGGACAAAACACAACAACAGACACATGTCTGAGATCGAACCAAGATCGTCGCTGTTTAGTTGCCATATGAGTGTGCCGTTTATCAACTATTTACCGACAATTACCTTTAATGTCGCTCTGTTGCCACATTTGGCTTTGCAGTCTATTGGCATCTTAAATGAAATTTACATGTATATACGTTAAAGTTGTAGCGTGGAAGATAGTCTAAACATATCAATTAGTGCTGGACGATTCATCGATGTTATACCAATATAACAAACAACCGATAGTTTGTCGCTTTTCTTATGAGGTCAATAACATCGAAACATCGATGCCGGCAAACATCGATGTGTATCCACCTCTAGTGGTGGTGGTGGACGATACATTGATATAACATCGAATTTAAGTGATATTAGTATGAATATTAAAATGTAATATTAATTAAAATTTATTGAAATAATTAATTTCAACATTATATGTTTGGCCCAGAATATCAAAACATCGATGTTCATCCAGCTCTACTTCTTATGCAGAACGAAGATATTTTTAAAATATCGATAAATTAATAATCTATAAAAGTATCGATATTCTTGCTGCATCATCTTGTCACCACACTTTTTTTCGTCGAATACATAAATTGCGAGCCGCAGAAAGTGGATTCTTGATGCCAATGCATAAAAAGCAAATATTAAAGAAAAGTGTTGCACATTAGAAATCATACAATAAGTTAGTGGTAAGTAACTAACTAGTAGGTTGTGTTGTAAATATGTAAACAGGTCAAATTTGTCTTGATTTTAATTTTCTATTCTACCTGTCCCTGTCCCCGACGCTAAAGTCTCGCCGCCATTTTCTTTTCTTTTGCGTGCACTTTTTCTTTTAATTTCACTTATTGTATGTAAATGTGTACGTATGTATGTTAATATCTACGAACGTTTGTATGTATTATACGTGAGCGTAAATATTATAATTACAACTTTTATATAATTATATTTATATATATGTTTTACGCAGACTTTGTCACAAGAAAAAGACTAAAGGATAATTAACTGCTTCCGCTCCTGCTCATGAGTATTCATAGAGAAGGAGCTGAACTTGATCGAATAACTGTGAAAATCCACAATATGAAACGTAGCGCATCCCGCTCACCAGGCAGAGGAAACTTAGTAAGAAACTCGCGCAGCATGGGACGTGGCTATGATAATGGTGGAGGAGTACCGGGTGATTCTCCGGAGCGCATGTCACCGGAACGCATGCGGCGTCGTTTGGACCGCTCGCCAAGTCCACGTGGTCGCTATGGCTCACCTCATCGTGATCCCTATATGCGCGGACCACCCGCTGCTGAGCGTCCCGCAGGATACAAAGTTTTATGTGTGAGTGCGCTGCCGCCAAAGGCTCCAGATGAAATCATCGAGGAGACGCTGTATCGCGAGTACAAAAAATTTGGAGATTTCAGTGTGCGGCTAGCACACGATTTGGACGAACGTGTCGCTTACGTGTGTTTTCGAACGCCCGAGGATGCACGCGAGGCTAAACATCACAAGCCTCGTCTCATCATCTACGATAAAATGGCAATTGTAGAACCGGTTTATAAATCGACGACACGACCGGAGTATAGGTATGTGAAATATAAGGCTTATCAAAGAAATACGTATTTACACTTGTGCATTTACTATACAGGCAGCGGCACTCGATGTCCCCACCGGACTATGAACGTTATCATTATTCGCGGTCACCCATGGGGCCCGGGGTGCCATTGGATCATCGTCGACCACCAATTGATCCCTACGACCGCTATGGTCCACCCATTCATCCGCACGCTGTACACCCACGTGAATATCGACCAATGCACCATGAGTATCCACATCCACCCCGCGGCCCGCCAATGCATCGTGGTCATCCTCATACCCATCCTCACCATATGCACGGCCATCCACCGCCACACCAGTATGCACCCATGCGTCCAATGGCCCCGCGGCCGCATGTACCGTACGAAAAGCCTGAAAGCAAAAAAGATAAATTTCCGAACTATTTGCATCATGTGCAACCAGAGGATGATCCTCTTTCTACGCGCACACTCTTTGCTGGCAACCTGGAAGTGACTATAGCTGATGATGAGCTCCGCCGTATTTTCGGTAAATATGGCGTTGTGGATGATATTGATATAAAGAGGCCCCCACCTGGCACCGGCAACGCGTTTGCTTTTGTACGGTATCAGAATCTTGACATGGCCCATCGTGCCAAAATCGAGTTATCAGGTCAATACATTGGTAAGTTCCAATGCAAGATTGGCTACGGCAAGGTCACACCGGCCACACGCATGTGGATCGGTGGTTTGGGAGCATGGACATCAGTTACACAGCTCGAGCGTGAATTTGATAGATTCGGTGCTATAAAGAAGATTGAATATCAGAAGGGGGAACCTTATGCATACATACAATATGAAACAGTTGAGGCCGCAACGTCAGCTGTCAAGGAAATGCGAGGATTTCCTCTGGGCGGTCCGGAGCGTAGACTGCGCACCGATTTTGCTGAACTGCCTGGTGCAACGCCAGCAGCACCATTTAAAAACTCAAAACCATCATATGATGAAAGCGCCATGGAATATAGACGACCTGAGTATGATCCTTATTATGAAGAAGCGACAGTGTATGCTCCACGCGGTGGCTACTCGCCATACCCACCACGTGGCGGTTATCGTGGTCGCGGTGGTGGTTATCGAGGTCGTGGACGTGGTTTATATCATTATCACAATGATGTGCACAGACCGCCGCATCCCAATGCCCTAGGTGGTGTATCATCTGTGCCGCCACCGGGTGGAGCTGATGATGAATGGCGACGTCCGCCTGGAGAGGCTTACGATCGGGCACGTTCCGGTTCTCGGGAACCTGGTGTGGAACGCTCACGTTCCCGCTCACCCCTGAAGCGCGCACGGTCACCTGGGTCGGATTCGGACAACTCAACACGGCGTAACGATGCACTCGGCTCGTCAGCTACAGTATCTGAAGTGGCGCGAAAGTGCAGCACTATTTGGACAGGTGCACTCATACTAAAGAGTTCCTTATTCCCGGCCAAATTTCATTTAACAGACGGCGATACAGACATTGTGGAGTCTTTGATGCGTGATGAAGATGGAAAACATAATTTACGTATAACTCAGAGATTGCGTCTGGATCCACCAAAGCTGGAGGATGTTCAGAAGCGAATCGCATCCTCCTCCTCGCATGCCATATTCATGGGTCTGGCTGGCTCTACGGTGGACACTGATTGTGATGATGCCGGCGTCCAAACTCGTCCGTTGCGCAATCTTGTCTCCTACTTAAAACAGAAGGAAGCCGCCGGTGTGATATCGCTTCTAAACAAGGAGACGGAAGCAACAGGAGTGCTCTATGCATTCCCCCCATGTGACTTCTCCACTGATTTATTAAAGCGCACCTGCCACAGTCTCACCGAGGAGGGCCTCAAGGAAGACCATCTGGTCATTGTGGTTGTGCGCGGGGGCACCGCCTAAACAATGGACAAACTGTGGGCAACTAACTAACCAATCGCTCACAGTGCTCGGAGAGTAATATGTGCAGGATCCATAAATCGAAACAGTTCCGTGGACTTGAACATAGATGGTGTAGACTTACTCACACTAATGAAAAGTATATACATGCACATTCATGTATAATGTATCCCGTATCATTTATTGGTACATAATTCAATCAATAGACAATTGAAGTTGTGTTAACAGCCGGTGACAACAAGAAGACACACACACTTAGAAGATGCATACCCTCTATATATTTATATGAACTGAGTTTCCAGAATCTGTATTAATCCAATTATTATTATTGTTCTTTTTGCAGACCACTCAAGTAATCAATCAATCAATCAATCTTATTTATGGTTTTTTCTTACACAATTCGATTCCTTGAGTGTAGTGAGAGTGTAAAAGTTTCTAAAGTTTTATCAATCAACAAAAATTAATTATTTTTAATTACAAATGTGCCAAAAGTTTTCAATATTTTATATCTTTCATTGTATCTTAAATTTCAATTATTTTTACAAACAGTGTAAAGATTTCCTCATTCCACATAACAAAAAAGAATGCAAAAAAAAAAAAAAAAAACAAAAGGATAATGCTTTTTATACAATATATTTTGAAATGTGCAGTTAAAGCAAAAACTACAACTACAACAAAAAAGTTTATTGAAAAAAAAAAGAAAAAGAAAATAACATGTAAATCAGTTTTTGTGTTAACTTATTTTGTTTATATTGTGTTAATAGTTCGAATCAGTTTTGAATGTTATGATTTGGTACTGAGAGTTTTTGATGGGAATACCCAAGTTTTGTGAACAACAAAAAGTGCAAAAGTGCTTGAATGTCCCTCTAAAAGCATAGTAACATCCATGATGTGAATGGGCTTTGCTAATACGAAAGTGATTTAAACCTAAAATGAAAATCATATATTCAAAATTCTTTGTTACTGCTACCCCAAGGATTCAGTTTCTTTCTATATTCTTACATATAGGTTTGCCAAGTGTTTATAAAGTGTCTAAACTGGCTTGAGACCCTATATCGTTGTGCAGTGAGCTGTTCTAAGTTTTTTATATTTCTGTTCCATCTGTATTTCGTATGTTCATTCGATCCATTTTTTATCCGAAAAGAGAACGCCGTGTAGCATTTGTTTCAAAATGTTTGAATTGTTGAAATGGGTTTGGCAAATGTTACATAGGTTTTCTTCTGGGTTGCTCTCCAAAAAAGTTCTGTGTCGAATGGTGTATAAAAAAAATCAAATGATTCTATATAAATTCCTTCATGCATATTGTTTATGTGAGTTAAAGTGTCGAACAGAAAAATAACATATATCTCTTCATAAATAATACTTGATGCTCAGCGGTTAAGTGTGCGTGCGTGTGTGTGTGTGGTTGTGAATGTGTCTGGTTAATATAAAATTCAAATATATATTGCTTTGTTTATGACTTCCTTAACTGATTCAAAACATGCCGAAACGTATATACCTATTTGAAATATAAAGAATTAGAGAGTTAAATAAATTTAATTGGTTTTTGTGTCGTCCAATATAATAAATAAATGCAATTAATTATGCTTCACCTTACATATATATAAATAAATATATATAACTGATATGCAAATAAATATGAACAAACGGAAAACTAATTTAAATGTGATTTATTTGACAAGTGTTTAAAAAGTGTTAATTAAAGTGAATTAGTGGTAATTCGTTAAACACTTTAATATGCAATACACGTTTTATTGATTCCATATCGACTGTTAATCAAATTGTAAGATTTTTTCTCTTTTCTTATTTTCAACAATTATTTTCCATTCATCTATACAAATTTGCACACACATCATTGTACGTCTTCACATTACGCTTGCGAAATCTTTCTTTTCATCATATGTTTATAAATCTCTTTAGGTTTCCATCAAACAGTCAATCATAATACAAAAAAAAGATGGTGCAGACGGCGATAAATTTGGGAGTTTTGACGGAGTAGGTGACAAAGCCGTCTTTATCGGCATCCCACAAAAAGTTGATCATGGAGCACAGACCTTGCATGAGCAGCTCTCCAACAGTAACTAGCACCACGTAACGGTATCTGGATATGTATTTAAATTTAGAAACCATAAGGAGCAGAAATAAATGGTACTCACCTATCGAAATTCATGAGCTTAATGCTCTCCTTAATCTCTTCGCTGACTTGGGCGGCCAGATGATAAGACAGTCGAGGATGGAACAGGTACTCCTCGTTATAGTTTCTGTTCATGATGGTTCGCATAGTTAATTCCAAACGTTCCTTGTTCAGCGGATTCTTGGGCTCCATCCGATAGCTGGGCATATATTGTATAATCGCCTATGCGCAACAACAGAAAGGATAACACAATCTACCTGGATATCACTGCAAGGCACTCACCTTTGGAGGAACGCCCAATGCGGCGGCCACACTGGACTTGGTCAGGGATGTGCGCTGGCTGCTCACCTGCCGCTGCATTGTGCCAGAACGAAAGTGTCGAAGCAAAACGTATTAAATTACATGCTCCTTATAGGGGACACATTCCTACCCTCACCCAGCCATATATACCATATGCGTGACTTTCCCAAATATTGGATATGTCGAGTCATGTTCGAAGTACTTTCCGTTTATTAAATACACATAAACTATTCATATTTCCATGGCCCTAGTAATCAGAAAATCGAACCCAATACCTTTTCGCGTTCCTGGCCGAGGCACAAGGTAACCAGGCCCGACCAGTTTTTTGCTGCGCTGGCCATGTGACGTGCTGCCTTCTAATTTCGTACTCTTAAGTGCTTCGCGGTTTGCCATAAAACCACAAAATGATTATTATATTATGTCATTTGCACTATAACTGGAGTGTGCCCTCCATGTGGCTGTCGCCGTGGCAATGTGCCCGACAGACTGTTGGATCAATAATTGACACACAATATCCGGGCACAATGGGCATAACTGACCTTGCCCACCTGCCCTTTCCACCTGCCAATTCCAGTAAGCCATAAAACATGTGTAAAGTAATCGAAAGCAAATGGAATGCGCTGTTTCTATGGTGTAAATGAGTAAATATTTATTGTTCACGAATAATTTGAATATCTTTTGACCAGTGGATAGGGGATCTACACAACAATTCCCCTTTTTTTTTGTATCTAAGTTTTAACAAAATAAATATTTGGGCTAGTCACTATCAATCACAGGGCGATACATTCAACTACGGGTTACATTGAATCCTCAATGCTGAGTAAATATCTTAATTTTTTATTCACAGATCGCACCGACTTGAATTGCTTAAGCGAAATACTCTAGTGCCTTGTACTCAAAATAATTAATTTTGATAATCCCTAAAATTATGATTTAAGACTTAATAAAGGAAAATCTTAAAAAAAAAAATAATTTTTGTGAATTTTTAGCCTCGTATCGATTTTGTTTTAGAAAGCGTGTGTTTTGTTATCTCTAGGAATTAATATTTACGAGTGGTATTGGAAGCATAGTACTTTACAAATCTGTCTTAACCTGTAAAATGAAAGACATAATATGTATATATCTGGTCATCATTTTCTATATTTGACAATGCGAAAAGACGATGTGGCCGGTAGCCAAGAATTCGATCTCTGCTGATTTCTCTATACGAAATGTGAGCCAAACAGGTTTAGTAGCTGACCATCTAGAGTATTCAAAAAAGACAGTGTAATGCATCATTGATCCATTGTGACGCTGGATACCATATTTTAGCCGTTGCTGTTAAAACGAATCATCAATATAAACTCACACATTGACAACGATAAATAGTTTACACTTTATTCGGTTTACATACGTATAGTTAATATAATATGTTTGATCATATTTTTTCGTTACACTTTGAGTTCGCATTAGTTGTGGTATGTACTTATATATACACACATATAAGTGAACATATACACAGTCAGTTACATGAAAAACAAGTAGACATGAATAGAAATAGACACATCGATATCAAATTGCAATTGTTTCTTGATTTTTTTCATTAAGTATATATATATATATATATATATATATATATGTATGTAAGTATATAAATAAATTTAGTTCCGGTATGATCCGTATTCAAACATCTAATACATATGTTTCAATTGATTTACACATATTTGCATTACACACATAATTAATAATTTGTCTATATGAGAAAAAATACAAAAACAGTATACTCTTTAGGTGTGTGACACATACATATTTTAAAAAAATGCCTTGACCGTTTTGGCAATAAAAAGGTACCCACATGAAGAAACACAATACATACACATATGCATGATAGTTATAAGTATATAAGTTTCCAGAGTCATAGTGAGAATTTTGGTGCAGACTTAACATTTATATTGGAAAGTTTCTAAATTGTTTTGTTTCCTTTTTCGTGTTTCTTTTTTTTTTTTCATTTAAGATACTCGTACCAAAGTTATTTCAGTCGTGTAGTGGTCATGTAGTAAATGTATATGTAAAGCCTTAGTTGCGTACACTTGACCATCAGCCGTCATCGTATCGCAGACGAGTGTGATATATAAATTACATACATGTATATTACTAAATAGACGTTCATAAAGTTAGTTTTGTTATGGACACAGATTCAGTGGGTTTCGTTAGTAAATATATATGTATTTACTTATAGTTATTAACTGGATTGTGTTGTTGTCTTTTTTAAATAGTCCAATAAATAGTTTACGAATATGTATTGATTTATAAATATTTTTTTCTTGGTTATTCTCAATTGAGATTATTTTTGTTTTCATTTTTTATTTAATGGAACCGTTATTTCATAACGCCACATTTGGTCCAAAATGTAAATATGTAAAATTCTTTGCGCAATTCTAATCGTTCGATCGTACTTTACGCAGCGAGCCGCGATTGAATTTGCAAATTGACTCGAGCAACGCTGACCGAGTGGGCTCGTCAGCATCCGGATCTTCTGATGCAATGTTCGGAGTCGATGTCTGTCTTTCCACAGAGGCGCTGCTCGTTGGCAAATCCTGGTGCGCCTGTGCAGCTGGGACGAGAGCTGTCAGCATTTATAGAATACAAAATTGTTAATTTTCAAAAAAAAAATAATATATAATAAATCTTCTATGATAAGCCAAATACTAAAGCAAATAGCTACATTTGAGGCCAGCCAAGTTGGGTTCTTCGGGTGTGCTGTCGGAGCGGTTGAATGAGTCTGCTGTGCTTAGCCCACCGGCGACAGCAACTGTACTGGTCGATGCAGCTGTCGCGGCCGCCAGCGACAAGCGTCCATTGCTTGTTTGGAGCGAACCCTGTTGTTTTAGCTTCGATTGCTTGTGCTCTAATTTCTAATTATTACCAAAAATTAAAGAAAATAAAAAAAAAATGTGTTCATAAGCGTATAACTACTTAAAAACTAGTCTAAATTAAGAGCAACTTACTGCTTTTTGCTTTGATTTGCGCTTCTCCTCTTCGGAGCTCATTAGCTCCTGCACTCGTACAATACGCTTTTGGTTCTTCACCGACTTTTGCTCATCACGTAAACGGTTCTCGCTTTTTAAAGCTGCCTGCCTGAGAAGCTCCTTTGCGTTCTGTCGGTAAGACGAAACATAATTAAAAACAACAATCGATACACTATTTATTATTAATATTATTACCAAGGACAGCTTAAAATATGGCTTTTCGGATGAGGTTGCAGTCTCTGCAGCATATTGTGTAAAGAATCTGTGACCAACCAGTTGCTCCAGTGTTGGCAAGCCAGCCTTGCATGCTTCCTTTGATAGAATGCTTTCCAACAGAGATTCTATCAGTAATGAAATTGTGGTACTTTAATTTATGTATGTGTGAAATATGGACGCGTGCATACTTAACGCTTCGGGACATTCGGTTATTTGACGCACAACTGACTCCTGTAGCGGATAGCCCATGGCCATTTCGAATAGGACATGACCGAAGCAGTAAACGTCAATGGTCTCAATTGCATGTATCTTGCTGTGTTGTACAAAAAATGGTCGATAGAAGGCTGGCACACCCAGCAGATGGTTCTCAATATCCAACAGCTTGACACAGTCATCCACAATAACAATATTTCCCGAATGTAAGTGGCCTGTAATATAAAACAAATTCTGAATATGCGTTTGATTATCCTTTAGTTTTGTAAAATCTACCATAAGCATAACCCTTTGAGTGCAAAAATAGAAGAGCTTCTAAAATTTGCTTGCCATATGATGCCACTTGCTTCATGGAGAGTGCTGTGCGTCCTTTGGGATTGCCATATTTGCTTAAAAAGGGATTCTTTGGCGTTGCCATGCAGAGCACATCCTTAAGAGTGCCATGCTTATAGAATCTGTGGTTACAAAGTTTTAATGTGAAATATACTTAGGATATACGGTTCCTTACTTTCTGATGAACAAGCAACCATTTTCAGTGTTTGCAGCCAGCACTATGGGGTCAATATGCGGATGCTGCAGACCCATTAAACTTTTAAGCACGCCATTCATTTCCTTCTCTTCAACGTACTTGTCCGGTCCATATTCCAACCATTCGGCCACCATTTCTGAATTAGGATCGACTGTGCCCGCATCAATCGATGCGGAGTGAGCACCGCCATTGCTGCCAGCAGCAAAATGCTTACTTTGTTGAGTTTGTGAGCCACTTTTAACCAACTTATTGCTGTTCTTCTCTGGAGGCTTGGTGGTTACTTTAAAGTAATGCTTGCGTAACCGCCAGCCAATCGCACCCATTGTGGCACCCAGTGCCCAAACCGTGTCGTGGCGCAAGCAGAGTAAAGAATTTTGCACTGCATGGTCTGAAATGGAGCTCAACATGAGTTTGCAAAATAAAAAAGGACGATACAATCCGTACCATGGAATGATTGAGAGTAGCTTTCGGGATCAACGAACCGCTTGGCTGGCAGCGACGATGCCAAAATGGGATTCATTAGTATTGTGTTTATGTAAACTTGTAATGCTTCTTTCCGTTCAGCTATGAAGTCCGGTCGCATATTACCAAAGATGCGTTTGCCAGGCAATGGTAATTCAATGCCAGAGATACGAAGACATTTGTGCAGCTTGCTAAAGTCATTGTACCGGCGTAGAACGTTCCAGGAACAATCACCTCTCTGCACACGCAGCAGGTATTCCTGCAAAGAAAAAAATACAAACTTTGTATACACACACACAGCTGTAAACCGTCATCGTAAAACACGGCGTCATTAAAGAGTCGGCAGCGGTTAAGCTGATTATTGATTTTTCTTTGGGCGAGATAAATTTTCATTTATGTATCTGAATCTGTCCTTACCGTATGACCGTCGACCTCTTCAACTGTTGCAATTTCGCAGCTTATTGCCTCGGTATCATCAATTGGTAATTTTCTTTCATATTTGCTTGCAAAAATTGCCATTTGTTGAATGCAAATGCATTTTTAATTCGCTTTCCCTTTCGGCAGTGCCAATATGTTTGTGTGTATACCTGTCTCCACCCTTTGAAATTATACAAAAATTTGATTTTGCTGAATAACAAATAGTCTTCAAGACTGACTTCGCAATTATTTTCACAAAGCGCTTACAAAATATTCTCTTTTATTTAATTTCTGTATTATTTTTTTGCCAATTAGATCCGAACACCGTATTTTCGTGTATTATTTTTGATAGACAATCTGTTTATTAGTGTTAGAAACGAAAAATCGAAAGCTCTATCTTACAAACAAAAATACCAAAATAGACTAAGATTTTTATTTAAATTTATCGACTTCGATTATTTACAGTGTTGCTGAGTTTAAGAAAAGTATGGTAAGTATAATTTGAACGCATCCCTGGTTGTTTACCTGTTTGCGCAGTTAAAAGAAGAACACAAACATTTAAAATAGTTTCGTGCGCGCCTAGTTAGAAAACATAGCTTAAATCCTCTTACTGTAGATGGCCACTATTCTTAGTATTGACAAGAAACTCGCCGGCTGTTTAGATGTAGTCAAAAAATACGAAACGTTATTGGATTCATATGTGGTGGTAGGTAGGCTTCCGACTTTAAATAAATCCAGATTATGTGATTATTTACATCTTTTAGGACTTTTATGTGAATGACCATTGGAGCAAACTTCCTCAAAGCTGGAGACGACAATTTGAGAACTTACCGGTAGAGAAATTAAGTCATCTGCTGCAAAGTGATGGCGCAGAGTCTACCGATACAGATGCACGTGTTCTATGGCCCTTGGAGCTGTTAGCGCTGCGACAGGTGTTGCGGTGTTTGTGCATAAGAAGGACCCCTCGGAAGCAGCTCGATGTTGGTAAATTAGTGAATCATAATTGAGCATATTAATGGCTATCTATACACAGGATGCATTGCCACCTTGTCCACTGCTGGAGCACCGCAAGCTGAAACACATGTTCATGAAGAGTGTAAAGCCAAAGAAAGCGCATGAAATCAAACGAATGGCCGCCATTTGTGCCAGGAGCTGCCAGCAGACTTCAATTTCGTTAGTCGTCGACTTTGGCGCTGGAGTAGGACACTTGGCCCGCGTACTGGGCTACGGATATTCGATTAAAGTATGCTGCATTGAAATGCAAACGGAGTTAAATGTGCAAGCGCAGGCAATGGACGCCAAATTAGAAAGCATGGCTGCCAAGCATTTGAATGCCAGCGAAACAAAGGACTTCCAGCAACCTGTGCATATTAATCAGCGGCTCAGCAGCGATACAAATCTAGAGCAATTCATCGAGAGCATCCGGGAGGCTTTCAAATTGCCTGACTATGATTTTAGATTCGGCATTATTGGGCTACATCCGTGTGGGGATTTAGGCGCAACACTAATGCGCTTGTTTTTAAACTGTAAGCAAGCAAAATTCTTGAATTTCGTTGGCTGCTGTTACCAGAAAATGAGCACAGAAATAAGTCAGCCACAAAATAAACTGCATGGTTACCCACTGAGTCTGCGACTCCAAACCGCTGTCAATTGTCAGCTCAGCTACGAGGCCCGCGAAATAGCTTGTCATGCCCTGGAGCTGTATTACGATCGTCTGCAAGCTGGACAGTATGAATACCTAAAGATACACTCGCTACGAGCCGCAGCCGAGCGCATCATTGTCCAGCATGTTCCAGATGTGAGACGCTGCGCGCTGCGCAATGTAAAACATGCGCCAGGCATGACCTTTAATGCGTAAGATTAATTGAATCCTTTCCTTAGAGATACCATATATTGATGCTTTTCCAAATTAAGCTACTTTCAAAAGGCCATCGCAGGCACCCAGTTTGATCTGCTTCAAGTAGTGAATCCTGCCCAAATTGAAGCAGACCTTTCGCATTGGCGTCGCATCGTCTGTTTTTCAACGTTGCGCCTAATGCTGGCACCCCTGGGTGAGCATCAATTTATTACAGTCCAAATATTTCAGTTTTGATTGCTTTTTTTGTTTCATTTTTCAGTGGAAAGCATTATTTTGTACGATCGCGCAATGTTTCTGCTGGAGAACGGTATTATATACTTCAAATGACGCTTAATATTATTTCTATATACTCACTGTTTTCATTTTCAAGGCTGCCAAGTGAATATTGAGGCGATATTCGATCCTCGCATTTCTCCAAGAAATCATATTACTAGCGCCATAAAATGCTGACGAAAACGAAACGTTATCCTGGAGAGAACGAAACACATTTCAGACACGTTCAACAAAAATTCAATATTTTTAAAATATTTCTCAGATTCGACTACAATTTATCTGATTTTTTGCTTTACTTGTACTATATAAGTGTAAAATTATTAATTTATATTTTTATATACTTATCATTTATATTTACATATGTATGTATGTTAAACTGATTTTTTCAAGAGTAATTGTGTGTATGCGGTGGCAAGTATACATTTTTGGTCTCATATCTTTATTGAAGCTGCATACACATGTAGCTTGATATGTGGCAAATACAGAGTCCATGTTGTTCACAGCATGTCCATACACAATACTGTGGGTAAAATAAGGGACTTTCCAAAGTTTTTCATATATTGACCAGCCAGAGTTCCCATACTTTCCATTGGTTAGCTCAGATGTTGAGTAGCCGAGAGCAGTTCTGACGTCACAATATGGGCATTGCAAGAGCTAACAATAAAGAAGAGAGTGAGAGGCTCTCACATAATTTTCTTGTTTGAAGTCTTTCGAATTTTGGTCAGTTTACTTTACTCGTTGAGTGGGTTAACATCGTATATAATGTCTTGTCTAGAGCAGCTTTTGCAGTCAACCAATAAAAATTATATAAATATTGATAGTAATCGTAAATACTATACCAATCACTATAACATACTGCGGAATACGATCTACAAAAATTTACAGGGGGAAGCTGTCATCGGAAAGTGGTTAAAAGGTCACAAATTGGGTGGTAAGTGCAGCCAAATGAATGAAATAGAATAAAAAAGTGGCCACTGGCCACCAATTACAACAAACATTGTGCGAAATCCATTTGCATCAGATCTGCAATGCAGAATGCATACGTGGCGTTAATGCAGCGAGTTTTGTTTGCCCACACACATACACATGCATATGCATATGCATATGTAGATACATTCACACTTCTATAAATATTGTATATTCATATACGAGTGTGTGTGTGGAAATGTTTGTTTGCCGGTTCACATAAATAAAGTAATTTTCATCCAAGCGCATGGCGATCAGAAATTTCTAGATGCCATTTAAACTATTTTCCTGGAGTTCTTTGGTATCTATGGATTCTTAAAAGTTAAGTTGAACTGCAATGAAAATAATAAAATAATAAATTTTATTGTTCAATTTAAATTTATTGTTCATTCAAGAAATAATACACACAAATTATAAATACATGTTTCTTATGTTTCTTATATATATATATATATGTCTATATATGTAGTTTAATTAATGGGATTGGAATTATGTTTCATAATGTATTGCTCCTGTTTCGAGTTTAATGAATAGTAATTCCTCCCGGATGCTTTCGATGAATAGTAAACAAAGTTTTAATTTGAGCTTTGTTAAAATTATTATATTCCAATGATATGATTTCGAACTCCAACAATAATAGAGTCTGAGCATATATAAGAAGAAAAAGTTATTAAACTTTTTCTATATTGATGTCTGATGTCATTTCTTACGAGTTCTCTTATCTACGATAGGTGTTTCGTTATCAGCTATAAATGCCTTACATCGGGAATTTTTTGTTTACTTCCGTGCTCAAGGCGTATTCCAAACAATGCACTTCTTTCTCAGTCTAATGCAATACCATATCTAACGCTTTATACTCTATATATTGACAGGAAGTTATGGAGACAATTTAAAAATCTCAAAACCCGATGAATTTGATTTAGTAATTCATTTCAAGTTTCCCGAGAATAGTAAGATTATCGTTAAGAAGGATCCTCTACGACCGGGCAATGTTACTTTGGACATGACTGAGGTGCTGAATACCCTGGAAAAACAGGCGCACCATCAACTCTCATATACGCAATTAAAAAAAATGGTTACGAATAAAAATTTACTGCTCGAGGATAAACTGCAGCAGTTTATAACGGGAGCCATGACCCGAACCCTTAACAAAATGGGGAACCAAATAGAAGTCGATGGAAAGGTTACGCCGATCATCTATAAGAGATGCGGTCCGGCGCATACGATTTTTATTGATGATAAGGACATCAAATATTCAGTGGACTTTGTGCCAGCCATTTGTATAAATGCAAGTCAAAACATTTTGGGAGCAGACGAGCTTCAGTATTTTAAGAACATTCAATTTTGGGAGGCGATCCCGAAGCCTTTAAAGCCAGCCCAACCGAATAATATATCATTCCGTGCCTCGTACTACGATGCCGAGTTGGTAATGCTCAAGGACAAGCAAAAGCTAAAGGATGTCGTGAAACTAATAAAAAAGTTTCGGGATAGCAAACAAAATATGAACAACTTGAAGAGCTATTACATAAAGACCCTTTTGCTATGGCAAATTAAGCAGAGGCCACATACCTATTGGAATACTTCTTCGCTTAAGGACATATTGATAGATGTAAGTGTTGAACAGCGTGAAATGCATGAGCCCACTGCTCGACTATAAGATACCCTTAATCCGATACGTCTCTACATGCACACACACTAAAAATCGATTCGCTTGTTAATGCTGATCAGAAATGTTTGTATATCCCGTGATCAAGAATATATATACCATGTCCGTGTCACAAAAATAATTTATCCTGTTTTCCCATTTTTAAGGGTTCCAGTTTTAGGTAAGAGATGTTTGAAATAAGACATTTTAAATTATCAATTGAATATATATTTCGTATATATTTCTAATTTATTTCTAAAAACATTCTTTTTATAACTGAGATATAAATATTTATTAAGTATATTTGGAATATATTTCTAGGCACGTAAAAGTCGTTTGAGTTAAATACGATAAGGAATATTCATTGACAATTTTTTATTTGCTGTAGAATCAATTCCTTTCGAAATAAGACTTAAATGTATATATATTTGCAATAACTAGATCATTAGATAATTATTATACTAAATATGTGACTCTTACATAATAATGGTTTATTTTAAATTTCGTACGTATTCCATTAGATGTTCAGAGAGCTTAAGATTTCCTTGGCCACGAATGGCCGCAATGGGAAGCTGCTCTTCTTCTGGGATCCGAAGCTGGATTTGTTTGCTACATTCACGCAAAACCAACGCAACGATATGTTCAACTGCGTTACGGGTCATCTCTACTTCCTGGAACGCGCGGATGGCAACTTGACGGATGACATCGATAAGAATATCACATCCACATTTAGTAAGCCTGACTGAACTACAACTATTGCAGCTACCTGGCTAAATTATTTAAATATAGGCACGCGTACGGAACGTGGCATCGAGAACGGGCCAATCAATAGGCAAGAGGTCAAACCAAATCAAAAACGGAAGCAAAGCTTGGGTGCAACATCATTGGTAAATCCGATGAAAAATTTGGATCTAATGCCATCGGCAGCGGTCCAAAAACCAACTGATGCTGATTCCAGGTGTTTGATTTTCTAACGTTGGTAATTTAAAAGGTGAGTTTCAAGTTTTTATTAACAGCAAAATGTAAAGAAGTTTTGTTTATATAGTTTGTATAATTCGTAGCGGCTTAGTCCTAGTTAAGATGTGCATAAGTGTTATGCGTGATGTCCTCCTCTATTAAGTCATTTACAAGCCGCCGCCGGAACGGTCCACGCTGATCTTCTGCTTCAGATTGGCTGCTTCGTGCTTCTGCTCCTCCAGCTCGGCCATGCGAGCGAAACGAGAATAGGCCACATCGCCAGTCTTTATCGCTGACATCATCTATGCAATTCAACAATAATACATTATGTATATATTTGTGTTTATATATGTAGCTACACAATATTATTGATATACCCTTTTTACTTGGTTAATTATTGCATTCTGTTTTTGAAATTCACTGAGTCACTCACCTGCAGATATTCATCCAGCTCCACCTGGCCGTTCATGTTGGTGTCAATCTCCTTGAGTATATCGTGTAATTGTTCGCCAGAGACATCGCCATCACCGAAGCTCTTGAGGGCACGGCGGATATCGTTGATGGAGACATAGCCCTTCTTATCCTTGTCGATGATCTGGAAGCGTTTGACATATGTCTGAATCTCCTCCTTGGACAGTTTAATGGGTATCCTCTCCTTGGATGTGCGATTGATGGCATGTCCCATTTCGTTGGCTAAAAATTCCGTGGCCTGTTTGATTTGACGTTCCTTCTCATCCTTTGACCACTGCAGCTCCTCGCCCATAATGTCCACCACGACGGGCAATGCTTCCTGAGCGGCTTGCACATTAAGGAAGGCCAATCGCAGGCGGCGCGCAATCATATCGACAGCGGTGCAGGCATATTCACGCACGCCATAACGAATCTCTGCATCAATGTAGGGGAATTCGGGATGGATGCGATTTCCAATGATGGGCCAGCGCTTGCCGGTGAGAGATGCCATCTTGGAGACGGCAAAGGCGCGATCACCATAAGATTTGGCCAGATGCTGCGCCACCTCGCACTCCAGGCCGAAATCCTGGACCAAACGGATGTACATTGTGGGTGTCCATCCCTGGCCGCCCTCAATTTTCAGATACGATGTGACAGCCTCGGGACGCTCTGGCTTTAAGTTGCAGGCTGGCATGGGATTAGATTAGATTATGTTTAGATACGGACAGATATATATATATATGTATATACCCTTGATGGCCGCATCGAGAGTATGCTCCGCCATGGCTCTGTAAGTGGTCCACTTGCCGCCGGCAATGGTGATCAGGTTCGAGGGGCTGACATGGACGATGTGGTTGCGGGCCAATGACTGTGTGTCATCCTTGTTCGGATCAGAGACGAGTGGGCGAATGCCGCTCCAAGCAGAGAGCACATCGCCGCGACGCACTTCAACGTCGGCGTTGAGATAATTTTTGATTTCGCTCAAAATAAATTGAATCTCGTCCTCGGTGGGCTTTGGGCTGTGCGTTATGTCGCAGGGTAGATCTGTGGTTCCGGCTATTGTTTGCCGTTGCCAGGGCAGGAAGAAGATGACGCGACCATCGGACGTCGAGGGATCGAGCAGACCCATCTGGTCGGGACTATAATAGCCGGGCAGCACAATATGCACGCCCGAGCTGGGGCAGCAGATGCTCTTCACCGTCGGGTCGTCCATTTTGCGTATTGAGTCGGTGAACGGGCCGGTGGCATTGATAATGCACTTGGCCTTTACCGTAAATTCTTTACCAGAGATATGATCCTTGACCTTTGCGCCGCACAGCACCTTCTTTCCGCTGCCGTCGTCCTTCTTGAGCAACTCCTTGACCTCGACATGATTGCAGACAGTGGCGCCATGTCGAGCCGCTGTCAAAGCCACCGCCAGGCACATGCGTGCATCATCCTGCTGGCCGTCGTAGTAGACAATGGCGCCGCACAGTTTGTCCTTCTTCAACATGGGAAACAGCTCCAAGGCATCTTTCTTGGACAGCAAATACGAGCTCTTCACATTGCGATCGCCTGCCACCAGATCGTAGGCCTTGATACCCACCCAGTAGTAGGGCACCTGCCACCACCTGGAATCCAAAAAATGCACATGTTTATATATATATATATGTTTATAAGTTCGCTTAGATGGGAGTTGGGGTATTTACGTGTAGACGGGCAGCATAATGGGTAGCGGATGCGTCAAATGTGGCGCCGACTCAAGCATTGTGGCACGTTCCGCTAACGCCTCCTTAACCATTCTATATTGCTCAAGATCTAGCTGTAGCGATAATGAGATATACATATGTACAGATAAACATATATATGCATAGTATATGCAGTATTATTTGTAGCTTTATGAAATAATACTATAGTATAATACTAGATAGACAACTTAATGAGATTTGATGCAACAAACTAAATGACAACTGCAGGTATTACCTGGTATTGCATTTATAGAGTATTTTAATACGGATTAAGGTTATGTCATAAATGTGTTGAAATTTTGAAATTAGAGTATTATAAGTATATACGTAAATATTAATGAGGATGGCCACGCCCTAATATAAATGTTGAACATATGTTTGAGTGTGTGTAGGGTATAGCCACAAGCCTAATTTGGGGAGTATACGAAAATCTCCTGGGTGTAATTAATGAGCTACGGTTTAACATTAACTTGCTGGCAATAAAAAGTAATACCTGCTCCTTAACAACATACTTATAAAAAAAAAATGTACTAGTTTTTATTTGTTTTTTTTTTTTGTTGTTCCACTAATTAAAAAGTTGGCTTCGGTTAATTAGCGTAAACATATGGACTTACGCCGAGAATAGCCTTTTGCAGGTAACGCACTCCGCCGTGAATCAGCTTGGTGGACCGCGAGGAGGTGCCACTGGCAAAGTCATCCAATTCCACGAGCGCCGTCTTCAGACCTTAAGTGCAAAGAGAATTCCCCTTGAGTACTGCTACTAATAATGTAGGGTATGTGAAACCAACCTCGCGTAACGGAGTCGAGGGCGCAACCAGCGCCGGTGGCGCCACCGCCAATGATGAGCACATCGAATTCCTCGCCGCTCATCAGGGATTTGATTTGTTCGCTGCGCATGGGCAAAGTGCGCTTCCGCTTTGGAGGCGTTGTTTGAACGGCATTGTTGACCTGTGGAGCAGCGTTTGTTACAGTTAGACCAACCGAGTTAGTTACCAAATAGTGTTGCAGTTACCACATGTGGCGAGTTCCAGCGATCGATGCTCCATGCGGCAATCAGAGAGCCCGCACAGGCGCTGGCGGCGGTGACGCCGAATTTAAGCATGCGTGACGACATCTTCTCTTAAGGCAGCAACACGATCTCTCGCTCTCTCTCTCTCTCTCTCTCTCACTCTCTTTAATTTTTGTTTGGCTAATTAAAAATTATTTATAAAACCAATTAGATGGTACATATTAAGCAGTTGTTTTTGTACTAGTTTGGCGCTCTCTTGCTCTCTCGTTTTACGCTCTGCCGTTGCTGCGAGAGCGCCAAAGCATAACATTTTTTTTTTTTGTCGTGTGAACTATTTTCTGCGCTGACGGCGCGCGCAGCATTGGAACTGTGTGTGTGATTCATTCCAACATTCCGCGACACACAGTGGAAAAAAAACGTCGCCAAGTGCGTTAAATCGATATGGGCGCGCTCCATTCCATGGCATGCCGCAGCAGTAGGTAGTTTGACACAAATATTGCTTTGACCAGTTCCGAATAAATGTTAAATGATGTAAAAGAACGAACCCGCAACTTTTGTTGCGTCGTTTGCGTTTGCGTTTCCAGTCGCTTGGCCAATGTTTACCTTGAGTTGCTTCCAGCCAAACCGTACGAAGCACGCAATAAAATGGAATATAACTCAATAAAGTCCACAGTGGCAAAAATGGCGGTGATTCTTAAATAAATTCTATGCGATTCGAATTTTTCTTTTTCTTTATTTTTTTTTTTTTTTTTTTTGGCGAGCGTAACAGCGAATGATTACATCAGAGTTTTATTTACGTTTAAATCACGCTAGGCTTGTTCTGCTGCCGCTGGCCACGCGTCCGCCTTAAGCTAGTTTAAAATTTGTATTAAGCTTACCGCTGTTTTTATTCTGATGCTGGAAATTCGTAGTGGCTGCCGCTGCTGCTGGAAATCTGTGTACTGCTCTGCCTGCTGCTCTACTGCGCTGCTACCCCGTCCGTGTGCTCGGGCTGATAGTCGTCGTCGCTCTAAACGCCGACCCGCACAGCTGGCTGGCTATTTGGTTGCTTGCTCGAGATGTCTGCTTTTTCGCTGGGGATGCAGCAGCAGAAGCAGCTGTTGCTATTGCTGTTGCTATTGCTTTTGCTATTGCTATTGCTATTGCTATTGCATGTGCAGCTTTTTTGGCCCACTGAAAACGTAATTCGCCGTACTGCCCTCCTTGCCCTCACCCACACCAGCACTCTCTCGCTAACAGCTGTGCTTACACACGCTCTCTAATTGGCTGACAAGCGTTCGCCAACAAACTGAAATTCACGAACTTTTTACACACTCGCCTACTCGTAAATTCGTGAGTTCACCTTGTCTATGAACTGAACGGCGCACACGGCGAGTCGTTTCTATTATTTTCACCTACAAGTTGTAGTTGGTTTTCCCTCTTTGTAACTTGCAGGCGAGCGCTTTTCTACAGGCGAGTATATTGATATCTTTAGACACACGTATTTTAACAATGGCCTGCCCTGTAAGCGCTTGCCCAGCGGGTATGCCAGACTAATCATTTATTCCTTTTTATTTTTATTTTTTTGTATTACAAGAATCAGTCCACAGATTGTTGAATATGGGTTATGCAAATTATTTATTCCAATATAAATTACTTATTGGTATATAATAAAGCCCCCATTCGAATAGTTTTCACTATATGCAGGCTTTATCGTGCCTAACTGATTCATAAAAGCGCCAACATTACTGTTTATATTAAGATTTTTAAAGCTAAAAGAAGGGTATATTCAAAGTATCATCATCATTTAAAGTATCGTACATATGTATGTGTATGTTTGTACTTTGTAGTTTTTTCCGTATTTACCCAACACAATAAAATGTGACTATATGATTATTCAATTTGCACGTTGCCCGGTTTATGAACACTATGCCCAGCACTTATCTTATAGCACTTGCATATCTAGAATAATAAATGGTGTGGGTCACATAATATAAAAATAAATACATGAATTTCACAATTAGAAGTAAAACTAAAATAAAACACATGCAACCAAATAACTGAGTTTCGAGTAGACTAATTTTCTAAATAATAATGAATAATTTAATTTAGGAATTTAGGAATTTTGGAATTTAGAATGTGGGTTTATTTTCTTATCAAATTTGAACATACTTAAGCATATTTTTCCATAATTCATATCGCTGTTTGGAATCCAATTTCATGGAGTGCAGTGTGCCCTTGAATTACCCCATTGATAAGCGTTTATTTCGTCAAGGGCTTCACGTATTTCACTTGGCTGGGATTTATGAATGACGCCTATTAAATAACCGAAATTATGACAACCGTTCACTGTAGTGGCCAGATCCAGTGCTAATTAATGAGCGGGGAGGACAAGACACACATTTTCTAGACAGAGACTAGACGGTAGACGTGCTGCATGATGACGTCCATCAGTAGCTTGGGCTAGGTCAGTAACATTTGTATAGCCAAGAGGAAGGCGGCGAATTGTGAAGCTATTTATGTTGCCAGACCCAGACCCAGACCCAGATCCACGACTGGCAGACCTACAAATGACCTTCCCAAAAATGTGGCTAACCAATTTGTCAGCCAATTTGTTCACACCTTTGATATCTTTTGGCATTTGATGCAAAGTGCCGTATCGGCAGGCTTACAGAGCCACGGGACACGCATCTGTTGCGTGCTCCTCGCCCACACCCACACCCACACCGAAAGCTTTAAAGCTCATCGCGCAGGGCACATAGCACATGGCGACGGGCAGACGTTCAGACGTTCAGACGTTGTCGGCAGATGCCGCCAGACTGATAAAGCTCGCCCGTTACGCTTCCTCTGCACGTGAACACAATCAATGGAATTCTACTTAATACACTCAAACTAATTCGCATGGCAATCTAATCTTACCGAGACTAGCCCGCCTTCTTTATGTGAAGGTTAGTAGCTCAAATTAACGGCTTGAAAGCTGTAATTAGGATTTAGACTAGAGTTTTTTGGGTATGTATGTACTGAATGAGAGATTATTATGAGTGCTATAGTGAAAGCGAGCGATTAGGAGGTATCTCGTACTCAGCCAGTTAAGCAATAAAATTTACTTGCAGCCATGAGAATCGAGTTGAAGGGTGTTGACGCATCCTCTTCTCTCTTCTTTATAAAATCTGGTAACGAGTTTTTACTCTCGATTATTATTAGTTTAAGCAATCGATTTCCCTCTTCAAGGTATGTTTTTTCATTTCATTTCATTTTATGTTCGCAATGTTTATTTAATATTATTATTATTTTCTTATCATATTTTTAAGCTTGTTAAATAACAATTTAAACGATAATTATAAAGGCTTTTATTGTAATAAAAAATGTAATACAAAATACTATTTGTAATAACTTTATTTATAATCTAAACCCGAATATAAGTTTAATGTGATATAAAAATTCAGATTTGGGTAAAATATATAGTATATTCCATATAATCGTATATCTAGTTAATTAATTACCCCCAAAAGCAGTTGGCAGTGACAGCCTTTAATAACTACAAAATATGTAACTTAGGCTACGGCGTAAATCAGGTCAAACAACAATTTGTTGATAATGGCCACTAAATAATGATATTAAAAATACTTTTGCAAGTAGTTTGGGGCCTCACAAATTGGAGGATGAGTCGGCCGCCGTTTCGGCCACATTGTCATTTATGTTGGCAGTGGCAGCAATGCAGTTTCCTCGATTTTCACGCATTCCCATCAGCTGGCCAATGAGATCAAGCAGCTGGTCGTCGGCGAGGCTAGACTGTTGCAGCAGCTGGCGGATCAGAGCCGAACGCTCCGTCTCCAGGCGTATCATCGCTGGCACCTGCGACAAAAAGTTGCTACGGCAGCTATTGTTAATCTTCGACTTGGCGCAAATATATTCCAGCACCGAGTTCGGATTTAGGCGATCGCACACTACCGAGGAAAGATTCTCCCGCACAGCATGGTCCAGAAAGTCTTTAGAATGATTCTCGGACAGCGTTTCCAACACGCTGGCCTTCAGTTTGTCATTAGACTTCATCTGATTGGACAGAAATTTGGTCAAACTGATTGCGGACTTCAGGGGCGAATTGTTCGACTTGGTTAGGTAACGCTCTAGCACAGACTCGAGCGAGCATTGCTCCACAACTAAGTCCAAGGCGGAGTCTGCATTCAATATGGCAAGATCTTGAGACGGTTCCGCTGTATGCACAGCCTCGGTTTCCGGATGATGCTTCTCAACGACGACATCATTATCCGCAGCCGTTGTCGTATCATTCCATTTGAGCGAATCGAATGCCTCATCGACATTAGCGTCGTGTGACTTGTCCACAGTCTTGTCTACCGCAGCACTCCTGGCAGTCTGTTCGTTCGCAAACTTCTCAATCTCGATGATGCTGTCTAGTCGTCCGCGTCTCTTCAACGCTAGCCGCGCCTCCGAGGATGGAACAACCTTGTCCAGCAGCAGCACACGCTTGGGCTTACTGCTTCGCTGTTCCTCCACATCGCGCAGATACTCCTTTGTTATTGAAACGGGCGGATCGTGGAAACTAACCCTCTTACGCTTCAGTGCTGGCGACTCAAAGTCGTCGATGCTCTCGCAGCGCAGTTTGCGCTTTAATATCGACGCCGAGGGACTGGCTGAGGGCGACGGCAGCCGTTTCGAGAATATCAAGAGATCCTTGGCCTGCTGTATGGGAGTCGACGTATGCTCCGCGACAGCAAGTTCGTTTAGCTCACAGGTAGGCGTTGAGACAAGATCAGAGCGCTCGATCTGTCGGACGGGCGTCGCCTGACTTCGCGTCGACACAGACGTGGATGGGCCGGCGAGGGAATAGGGTGTTCCAGCATCCAATTTCTTGTTTCGTATCATATTGATTAGCTGGGCTCCGCGTCCCACCAAGTGAGACGTCGGCTTGGGTCGCAGCGTTGGGCTTGTGGAGTTGTTTGTCTGCTTGCGATCCGGCGGAGAGTTCTGCAATGGGTTGATAGTTCGATAGATTAGAGTTCCTCATCTAAAGTTTAATTAGCCTATTTCTGATTTCTCCATTGTAGACTTACCAAATTGTAGAGTCGGGCAGTGGGTTTCTTGGGAGAGGTCTCAACGGCAGGCACAGAGTCCGCCATAACGTCGGAGGGCATTTGCGTGCTGGCTATTGATTCAGCCAATTCCGGGGAAGCCCTAAGTTGTGTCTCCGGCACACTTGGCGTGCTCTTAGGTGGCTCCTGCGGCACCTGTGCCACAGGTGTCGGGGTAGACAACTCGCTGAACAGGTCTTCGCTCTGAATAGGGGTGAGTTTTGCGCTCTCCTTGACCTTTTTGCTGGCAGCTGTGTAAAGTAGAAGCATGTGAAAAATATTCGCGCGGTCTTTAATGCTTTTCTTACCTGCTGCTACATTAGATGTTGTTGTTGCTGCTGCTGTTGCTTGAGGGCTCGCTGATTGTTTTCTGGGAGAGCGGAGTTTATCTGCAGGTACTGCCGGCTGTTCGCTGTTGTTGTCTTTGTGTGCAGCACGTTTGCGCGTCTGCCGCCCAGGTGTTTCTTGGCTCGGTTTGGCATCCTCTTCGTTTTGGTTGCGCGGCTTGCGGAAATTATACTTGTCTGTATTCGCATTGCTGGATTCGATGGAGGTCGCTTCCGGTACCTGGCGCCGGCGCAACGGCGTTTGAGTCGTGCCCAGTTCGGATGGCGATTCTTCAATGATCTCAATATCGTCGTCTTGCTGATTGTTTTGCTCGACATTGCGATCGCCCATAATGGATATTTCTGTTTGCTTGCCCTTGGCAATCACTACCTTTTTAGGTGTCCACGGTTTGATTGAGGAGTCCTGCGACTGGCTCATGTCGTTGTACAACGCTGGAATGTCGGATTTCTCCGCAAAACGTTCCTTCTGTCGATCTGTGAGTTTGTCTGGGTTCAGGCTCCACACGGATGGTATTATGACGAAAAGATCGTCGCCTTTAAAGAGTTCCTTCAGCTGATTGGACATGGTCTTCAAAGGAAGCTTACGGAACTTCTCCTGTATTGCACGCTTCCATTCATTGAGAAAACTACCCTCGTACTTGCCCTTGTTCCAGCATTGGAGTGCTGCACCCAAAATGGGTTTCAATGCATCAAACACGATAATTAGTTCATTCTGACGCATCTCGAGGATGACGGTACGCAGAGTATTCAGGCAGCCTTCGAGCAGCGACTGCGATAAGGGTGAACGCTCGAAGACTGCCTGCAGCAATGAAAATACATCCTTATAGAGCGACGGATCCTTGCAGATGCCCAGCTTCGTCACCGCACTGACAAAAATCTCAAACATCTCTGCGAAATGCGGCTCTTCTTTGGCATTCTTTAGCAGCTCCAGCAGCGCTTCCTTTAGATCCACCACGAACTTTTTACGCGCATTGGCATTGTGGCCTGCATTGATGAGCTGTCGCCATTGCTCACAGAAGATGCCATCGAAGGAGCTGTTGGGCCGCCGACCGGCAAAGCTGGCGCTCGTGATCAGCGGCCATAGAATCCACCTATCCACCAGCGTTGCATTGTGCGCCACGCGGTACTCGAGGGCATTATCGCGCAGGTAGTTGAGCAGAGCTCCGGACACCTGCCGCCACATCTGCAGCTTCACACCGAACGCCTCATAGTCATCCTCATCGTTACTTTCCATGAGCAACACCGCAAAGCCTGTGAGCTGGCGAAATTCGTTGGTGTTCCGTGTCTCCAGTTGCTCGGGACCATAGATGAGCGATATGCAGCGCTGCATAATGGCTGGCGGCACCTCGGCACGTGACTTCAGGCAGAGCTTCATGTAGGCTTCCAGCACTTCGATATCGGCTCGTTTCAGCGGAATGGCCATACCAGCGCAGGCATTAAAAACGGAGCGTACGATGCTGCCATCGCGCGGCAGTGTCTTCTCCAGCTCTGCAGTGCAGGCGACTGTGAAGGGGGCAATGCGCAGCTGGAACATGGCCAGCGTCAGATTGCGCAGCAGCAAGTGCAGCAGCTCCTGCTCCGTCTCTGAGCTGTCCTCGTTTTCGCTAAGGAGCTGTATGCCGGAAACAGCCGCTGCCAACATGGGACGCCAGTGATCCTTTAATAGCTCAGCATTCATTAGCGGCGACGGCTGGCTAAGGGTTTCTAGACGCATGTCTCGCAGCAGGCGTTGCACCACCTCTGAGGACGAGTCCATATTCCACAATGCGACCAGGCAAGGCAGCGCTAGCTCCCGCGCCGCCTGATAACTGTGTGCCAGTCCATTTGCATTGGCACGTGACCCGCCGCCGCCAAACAAGAAGCTCAAAAAATACTCAACTGCATTGTCGAAGGATTTGGGAAGATCTGTGTCTAGGCAGCTGATTAGATACCACCAGACGCGTAGCTTAATGCTGCTCACGTGTGGCGAGCGAGACTGTGATGTGCGTAGTGGTATGAGGAGCAAACGTAGTCGCTTGCCGGCCGATAGTTCATTGTAGGCAGCAAAGATCTTGATGAGCACGCGCCAGCAGAGGAACGCCTCGGAACGAACGCCATTGTCGGGGTTGCGGAATCCCAGTTCGACAACCGCTAGAAATTTGTTTATGTAGGTGCAGCCACGCAAAAGTTCTTTGTCCATGATCTGGACCAGCAACGTCCAGACCTTATGCCAGTTATTGTTCTTTGCATCGCGCATCTCCCCGATGAGCGTTGTGTAATTGTTAACAAATTCGCCGCGGATGTGTTGCCAACATTTGGCGGCATGTATGACACTGACGTCGAGTGCAACTAGGGCTTCTGCCATGGCAGCCACCGCACAGTTCTGTATATTGCGGTCTGTGTCAAACATTAGGGGCAAAATGTCCCCCAGCCAGAATTGCACCAGTTCCTCATTTGTGAACGAGGTGGTTATCATGCCCGAGGCTTTGCAGCTGCTGGCCAAAAGGTCTATCATCTATATTAATCATGACCAACAATTCAAATTGATATTGTTATTGTATAAAATGCATTCTGCTATACACAACAAAATGCATGAAATCTACTTACGTTGCAATAATGTTGACGTCGATTGTTTTTCAGCATTTCTTTTGTAGACATATGCACCGTGTGGTACGCTTGACCCACTTCTGCATCGATCTCCATTGTGTTTATTGTTGATTAACGTAAGAAATAATATTATTTATATTCTTTTTTATCAATACCGTTCACTCAAAGACTCAATTACGCGATTAATAAGTTCGGTGGCGTTCATTTTCTACTGAAAAGGGCGCGAAACTCTCTGCATAAGGATGGAATTGGAAGTAATTCACGTCTATCGATAGTTACGGCGCACAATATCGATATGTATTTTAACGTGCTTTGGAGCACTAGAAGCTAGTGATACACAGCAGTGGTATGTTTGTAACGTATATTTGTTTTAATTAAGAGATTCAAATGTATTCAAATAAAAATGCGGTTATTACTGTATATTATGTGCTTAACTTTATTAATATGTACTTAATTAATATATTATAAAATTAAACATTTTGTACGAGTATTATACCGTATAATGCACTCAACATATTTAAACTTTACATATTAACATACATATATTTAATTTGATTAAATACAGTGACTATATTTGCTTGCACATTAAATAGAAAACATTGCAAGAGTCCTGAATCAATAGTTGTTCAGACAATTATATTCTATGCAAAATATTTACAATTTCCTAAATTGTGGATATTACAACTGTTCCTGAACTGCATTTAATTAACTCTGTGCGTTTCAATAAAGTTTATGCACCAAAAATAAAGTGAAAATAAGAGGAAGCACCTCCGTAAAAACGTACGCAGTGAAACTGCTGTATGGCAATCGAAACGAGAAGCAGCAGTGGCCCGGAAAGATGGACGCCATATAGATTGAAGGACTTAAAATAAAATTTTAGCAAAGCTGTAACGTTTTGTGATGCACACTTCATTGTGTATGCGTTAAATGACGCTTTGTTTGTGGTTGATTCTTAGTGCTTTGGATCTTTGTTGTAGTCTACATAGACACGCACCACTTCACCGGAATACTTGCGCTGCGACGGCATGAAATAAAAGTCCGGCGTGTCCGCGCCTCCATTCAAACGTGGATCTTCGCGCGATCGATCGTAGCCGGAATCGCGCTCATGTCGCTGCCGTCGCTCCTCACCCCGCTCACGTTCCCGTTCACGTTCACGTTCACGTTCTCGTTCCCGTTCCTGTCGCGCACCACGGCGATCGTGCGTATAGTAGCCGGACGGCTGCATATTGGCCGAGCTCTGCTGGTATTGCTGATTCTGGCGGGGAAGCGAATAAGCCCGTTCCGCATAGCTGCCACGTGAATAGGGTGTAGACGTGGTACCCGCACTGCTCTCCTGCACCAAATGGCGACCATTGGAGCGGCTGTTCTCATTGCCATGGCCATTGCTGCTTTTGCCGTGACCATTGCCGTTGCTCTCATAGTACATCTGCGACTTGCTGGTGGGTGAGTGGGACATGGGCAACGTGGTTTGTTGGCTGCTTGCCGTGGATCGATGGCGCGCCTTCTCCTTGGCCGTTGTGCTGCTTGTCATGTGCTTCTCCTCTGTTTCGCCATACGGATCGAATGCGTAGTTCGTGTTCGATGCAAACTCCTTCCAGGGTGAGTTCTGTATAAGTTTTTCCTGTAAGCAAGCAGAAGATACACCATATTTGTATATTTAATATCGCATTCATCGTTTTACTGCTTAACCAGTCAGCATTTGGTACGGTTCGATCTAAAATAGGTTCTATATCAATCGGAACACTCAATTTTACAGTGCGCTAGTCATCGTTTAGGGGTTTCTATGTACTATATAGTATAGTTTGCATCTTGAATGTGCCTTGTGCTCGCGTTTATATCAATGTTATCTAGATTCTATTTAAAAAGCTGATAACCAAGCAGAGATGGGCTATAGTTATGACAACCAATGGGGTTTATTGTTAGCAAGGGTTGTGAATAGAGAAATTAACTATATTTTACTCGAAAATAATAAAATAAATAAATACATAGAGGAAATAGCAGAGTAACAGTTATCCAAGATATGTATATGGAAATTAATTTTAGTAAGAAATAGTAGCTCGATCAAATGCTAACTGGTTTGGCTACAAACACAAAAGATAAAGTTTAGGAAACTAGATAGTTAATACATAGGATTAGCAAAAATAAAAAGGAACGACATAGACGGAAAGTGAGTGATTAAAGTAGAGCTTTAAAATAGGTGTGATAAATGTGAGAAAGTATTTTTGGAATCAAGACTATTATTGATTTTAGGGGTTAGCGGTTTGTAGTAGTCACAGATATTTTTTGGTTAATAAGTACAAACAAAAAACAAAAAGGAATTTAAATTACCAATGAATTCTTTATGTTCTAGAATTTTGATAAACGCGACTCAACGCATTGGCGTATATATAGTACATGTTTAAGAATATCCGCGCTGTTGTAAGGATTGTCTGATATTTGACTAACTATGTTTTTGTTTCTGTTCAAAAATAACTGGGAATATTGGAGCTTCAGGCAGTGAGATATATGAGTTTGTTTTTCTTTTCTTTTTTTCTTTGTTTTTTTTTTTTTTTTTGTTTTGTTTTGTTTTAGGTATGGTGGGTAGTTTGTGTTGATAGTTTTACGATTTTTGTTTATAATTTTTGGATTCTTTGTTCGTTTTATAGATCGCTAGAGGGCTGATAGTAGCGTTGGTGTTGTCGCTGTTGATATATGCGCCATTCGTCGGGTATTATGTAAACCAGCTTTAAATAACATTATACAATTGAACAAAAGATTATTATTATCGTGAAAGAATTGAACTCTTTAACAAGAATTATGTGCGCCATGTTTTAAACTGAACAAACAAAGTTAATGCTAAAAACTCGGTTAAGTGATTTAAACTGCAGTTGCAGTAACTTAATTTACCTTTGTATTCTTGCTCTTGCGCGAAGTCTTCAAAATGGTGCAGAAGGCTTGAATTAGGGCTATGAGTACCAGGGCTGCGATCAGACCTAGGACAATATACAAACGTGTTTCGGATAGATCGAAGAACGAAAGCAAAGTATCCTTGGCACTCATATCCTCAGCACTCTTATCTGCGGGGACACACACAAAATGTTTTGTTAAGTGATAGTGTATGTTCCCATTTTCTTTTTTTTTTTTGTTGGAGCTTACATTCCAGCGCCTCAAAGTCCAGGAAGTTTGGATCAACTGTCAGGGAGCCCACCTTGCCGGTGTTTATTTGGTCCAAGAGCGCTGCTTTAATAGTTTCGGCATTCTTCTGCACAGCCGCTTCGCTGGTCTTCTCTATGTTATTTGTGTCGAGGGTGTGCTGCTTCTCCACATCGGCCTTGTCGAACATGGCCTGAACCTTGGCCACAATTGCGTTGTCCTCCCTTCAAAAAGAATCACATTATTTCAATGAACTAATATTTAATATGTTTACGAATACGCACTTTTCGAAGCCCACAATTTCGGTCTTGTAGTAGCCCGGAATTGGAGAGAGTATGCCATTGAAGGAGTCCGAGATGGTGGCTGCCAGATTGTTGAAGTCCACAGTGCCCGGTTTGGGTGCCTCAAATGATTCTGCCAAATTCATTAGCTTAACGCCTACGGAATAGACTAGGCGGCTGGGCGCCGGCGTGCTGGTGCCCACGAAAATAGTTTCCAGCTCTGCAGGGAAAACAATCCATTAAATTAATGAAAAAGAGATTTCCGGTGTAGCCTACCCTTGCCACAGGACTTGATGCAGACGCGTTGTGGGGAAATGGGTGGCACCTGTTCGTGCTTGCGTGTCTTCTTGTTGACCACGTTGAAGGCGCCGCCCAGCACGGGGAAGAACAAATAGAGGCAGTGATCGTCCGTGAAGGACAAGTCCTGTTCGTCATTGCTGATACGCTTGCGCGTAAACTCCAAGATCGTCACGCCCTTCTCGATGCGACCGGATGCATTGTAAATGTCCTGACGATCGTCCAGCTTAGGCGGTGCATAGCCTAGCACCCATGTGTCCATCAGGAATGGTCGACCACTGCGTCCATCCACCCAGCCAATGATGGCATCCGTCTGCGACATACGTTGGTCATCGCTGAACCCTATGCCCGTCCAGGTTTGCGTGTTCGATGTCTCAATGTGCCAGCGCATCTCGTCGCCGCGGCCCACAGTCTCCCAACTGGCGTAGTACTCGCAGCTGTGCTCCTGGGGAGAGCAGTTCGAGGGGTACTTCCAGTGTCCAAAGCAATCGTTGTCCAGTACATTGGTGCTGAGATCATTTCGATCGGTGCTAGTGGCGGATTTTTCTTTCTCTGAAGAAGTTTTCATCGATTATAAAGGATTCGCTGGAAATTTTCCTCTACTTACCAAAGAAATTGATTTGGGCAACGCCTCGCTGTAGATTATGTCCATGGTACTTGATCTCGTCCTGTTGATAAAAGTCCTTGACTCCTGAGTTAGTCGGCGGCTGACCCTTGGCCCAGATCACCTCGGTCAAAGCATCGTCCAAGGTGTGGTCAGTAGGATCGGTGGCCACCAGCTTTTTGCGGAAGATAATGGTGGTCATACCGTTCTCTTCGTAGCCGGTACCCAGAGCTAAGTCCGACTTGCCACCAAAGAACTCATCGATCCGTGGCGTGGAACGATCCCGACTATAATAGTCGCCCACACGGCTGGCCATGCCACGTGCCGCACCAATAACAATGTCCGTACAGTCCATGGGATTGAAGTCATAGCGCGGGGTGTACGGATTAAGCTTATACTTGGGTGCTAAGGAAATATATGAATGGGTTAGTGCAATTTTCAATTGGGTTAGGGCAATGATTCGTGTCGGTTTGTGTTTTACTTGGTTAGTAGACAATGAAAATCGGGTCTGAAAATGCATAACCTCAACCAATTCACAAGCGGATTACCTGCTGACTCAAGGTTTGCGGACTTTTTGGGCGAAGAGTTATTTTTAGCAGCCGGCTCGCTCTTCGGCTCAGGCTCGCTCTTAGGCTCTGGTTCGCTCTTGGGTTCAGGTTCACTCTTGGGCTCTGGTTCGCTCTTGGGTTCAGGTTCGCTCTTGGGTTCAGGTTCACTCTTGGGCTCCGGTTCGCTCTTGGGCTCAGGCTCGCTCTTTGGCTCTGGTTCGCTCTTGGGTTCGGGCTCACTCTTGGGCTCTGGTTCGCTCTTGGGTTCGGGCTCACTCTTGGGCTCCGGCTCGCTCTTTGGCTCCGGTTCGCTCTTGGGCTCAGGCTCGCTCTTTGGCTCCGGTTCGCTCTTGGGTTCAGGCTCGCTTTTTGGCTCCGGTTCGCTCTTGGGCTCAGGCTCGCTCTTAGGCTCTGGTTCGCTCTTTGGCTCCGGTTCGCTCTTGGGTTCGGGCTCACTCTTAGGCTCCGGTTCGCTCTTGGGTTCAGGCTCACTCTTAGGCTCCGGCTCACTTTTTGGTTCTGGTTCACTCTTTGGTTCCGGTTCACTTTTTGGCTCCGGCTCGCTTTTAGGTTCCGGCGCACTCAATGTCGTTGCTTCCGGCTCACTCTTCGGCACTGGTTCCGCAGTAGGGTAAGACTCTGTTGTTTTTACATGTATTGTTGTCGAATAGAATAGATTTGTGTGCTTAATGTTAGGTGCGGGTTTGAAAGAGGTCAAAAGTAGTATAAGCGCCACAAGGATAGCAATAACTAAGTATCTAGTACGCATTTGTAGAGGATCTGCGGTGTTGTGTGTTTTTGGCACTACTCCTATTAGCTCTTAATATATCTAATCATTCTAACTCTTGCCGGAGCAATTACACAATTTCTTTTATTCTTACCTGTGGCTTGCCGGCGACTGCGTCCGGATTTGGTGCTCACGCGATAGGATACACTGGTGGCTACAGAAGTGACACCGTCAATGCTGTCCAGTTCAAAATCATGCTTGGCCACACGTTTCGTTTTTGTGCTCGGCTCGGCGCTGGGTTCGGCCGTGGGTTCAGCATTGGGCTCTGGTTCGCTCTTGGGCTCTGGTTCGCTCTTAGGCTCTGGTTCGCCCTTGGGCTCTGGCTCGCTCTTCGGCTCTGGTTCGCTCTTGGGCTCAGGCTCACTCTTTGGCTCTGGTTCGCTCTTCGGCTCGGGCTCACTCTTTGGCTCTGGTTCGCTCTTCGGCTCTGGTTCGCTCTTCGGTTCCGGTGCGCTTGCCCCAGGCTCTGTGCCCGTGCCCTCGAGCGTTGTCGTCAAGTCTCCAATGTCTCTTAGCAGCGGAAAATTCTTGCATTCCGGCGTTAGACCACGTGGACGCCAGCCAAGGCCCACCCACGAGGTGCTGTTGACCTTCAGTACAATCTCGATCTCCTTCTGTTCCTGCAGCAGCCGCCAGTACATGTGGTAGTCCGGCGACAGCTCCCTCTTGGTGTGAGACGACAAGTCGAGGTCGGTGGACTTGTAGGGTGACCGTTTGTTGCAGCCAATGCCGTGCCATCCAAAGTTGCAGTAACACTGGCGACGGGGCAGCGCGGTGCCATCCAGATCGATGCACTTGCCCTGGACACCGCAATCGGCATTGGTGGTGCATTCGTCGTGGTACTGGCACTGGGGTCCATAGTAGTTCTTCTCACACTTGCAGCGGGAGGGAAAGTATTTGCCTTTGTTGGAGCAGGTTTCCTTGAAGTCCTTGCGCGGCTTGATGTCCACATCGGCACAGGACCAGAAGCGATAGCTGCCAGAGAATTCGTCAGCTTGACGTTGCAGACGAAGCGTGCAATTGAAGCATTCAAAGTCTGTGGGTAAGTGCACCTGATATGATTGAGCGCTGCGGAATAGATGAGAAGTAGAAGATTGGTGGACTAGGTACATTGGCCTGATCTATATCTATATCTTACGTGACATCGGTGCTCACGAAATCCGAGTTGTTGAAGTGCGGTGTCAAATCCAGCACGGGTCTGTCAAGCACATCCAGAAGTTCCAAGCGGAATCCGCCCTAGAATCAAGCATGAAATGAACTATTTAATGTCTCCTAAAGAGGGTTTCGGGCAAACAATGCATGTTGCTTAGATGCGCCGTTTATATTTCGCAAACAATGACTGAGAGCTTGTTTCTGCTGTCAGTTAATTTCCATTGGTTTTTCAATTATGGGAACTTCTAACGCAATGGTTCACTTGAAGCCGGAGGCCCTGATACTCTATCTCGATGCTCGAGCTCTGCTGTGGTGCATGTGAAGCAATCATTAAGAAATTTACATTGCTTAGAATGCTGCACACGTCTGGCTAATTACGTTTCACAGAAAGATAAAAGCCTGCCTTTTTAATTGTGCCCAATGAACATCTTGTCTGCCAAATTAATAGCCCTGCATAATTCTGCACGTTGAGCACGACAAGAGCTCCACTTACCTGGTGCGCAAAGGCCAAATGCCAGGTGACATTAAATACGGAGCCCGACAGCAGCGAAGTGCGTATTGAGCCTGTAAAACATAAGTCAAAGGAAGTTATAGTTTAAGGATTCGATTTTATTTAAAATCTCTTTAATCGTCCACAAGTACTTAGCTAAGTGTTTGACAAGAGGTTAAATTTTTATATATATAAATTTCCTCTGCGAACAAATTTGAGTTTATTACATAATATACTGAATATAGAATACATAGAACAGGATGTTCTATATATAATTATTCATTAACTAGGCTTGTGTTTATTAATACATAATTCTAAGTATTTTCTCATCTTTACGAAAATGGGGAAGCATTCAAAATGATGACACTAACTCGAACAATGTAGGAGATATAACGCAGGAGCAAGGAAACGAAAGGAGATATCGTTTTTTTAACACAAACTCGAACTGCGGGTGCTATGGGGAACCTACATCTAAAATTTTAAGTCTGTAGCACTTATATCTTCTGATATCATTGTCTAAAAGCATCGGATGGTCGGGCTCTGAGAGAAAGCAAGAGAGTAAGGAATCTGAGGAAATTTGAAGTCGAGCAGGACTTTTGGTTGGTCCAGTCCAATCTCTATGTGATACTTCCAGATAAAATGCATTAAAAATGCATCTATTTTATGAGCAGGCCAAGAATGAATACAAAATGACAACCCATTGGAATTTATGTTGTTAACTAGTAAAGAAATGCAATTGCCATGCTAATGATGATCATTGGGTATCACATTATGACGATGCTGTTTATCAGGCCATGCAGTTGGGCTGATCAGGCATTACGGTTGCAGTGAGAGAGAACCGAACCGAACCGAACTGGCAATTGGCCTAACTCAAATATGTAACGCATAATTAAATGTTTTACCTGCATTCAAGCTGAACTGGTTGCGGTTCTGCATTGCGTAGCGCAACGGATAGAGTGGGGCTTCAAGAGGAGGCAGCTGATGAAGAGCTGATCCATGGCTATGTTGGAGCGCACCTGCGTACTAAATTTAAACAATTGCCTAGGCGCAACTGGCGCTTGTTTGTGGCCCATTCGCAGCCCCAGTCTGTAAATATCGGAGGCAGGTTTGGAGAGACATGCAGGAAGCCACACACACAGACTCACACTCACACACACATCTTCGCATTACAAGCTTTTCTGGCAGCAGACAAATTTCATATGCTCACAACCATTGCATAACTGTAATGCGGTAACCTCTGCAGCAGCGGGGTACAGTGGGCACTGGCAAAAGTGACCAAGCGTCGATCGTACTTCGTTGCCAGCCAATACTTGCGCGAGACGAGTTGCTAATTGAAGCCATTTAATGGCCTTAACAATACTCTGACAGAAAGCGAAAGCCAAAGCGGAGTTTAGCGTTATGACAACTCAAATAAGGAAGCTGGAAAATTATGATTACCGCAGTTACTGGCGGCCATCTCCAATAGTTGCATGTGGCATAAAGATCTAGCCAAATAGCGGCAACTCCGAGCTGACCACGTGAATCCATTCCATTCCATCGATTCACCGTCTTACCTCAATCTGACCAAAATGGCAATGACAACAACTACAACAGCATTTGTAGAAATAATGTACGTGCTATGACTGAGGCATACCCTGTAGTAAGCATTTCATATGTATAAACAGCAACAACAGTAAATGAATCTACCGAAGCTTACTTTTCCATCTTTAAAATGAAGGTTTTTATCATTGATTAATCGTGTCGATCTCATACCATGTCGTAATACCCAATTTTAAACAATTGTTTATTTACAGGGTATACGAGCATAAATACAGCTGCATGTCAATAGACATTACAGCGGCTTTTGTAGGTCAGCAATTGAATGCGACTTTTGATTTCAATGGTGCAATTTTTCTAGACTTCGATAAATCTGACAATTTGCAAATGGCGGTTCACGCACCTGCGGGCCAGCTGGACCACACATTTTCACATGGCCGAAACAAAGTGGTCTTGACAAGCATCTAAAGCAACAAGACCTAAATACGAACTAAAAAACATTGAAGCGGAGCTGTGGAAAATGGGTTAAGTTGGACCAGTTAATGACGAAAAGGGTTGAACAATAAATCAATTTGGCCCTTCAATAAATCAAGACAGCAGCAAAAGCAGGTATATATATATACCAATATGTTATATATATATATATTTTTTTTTTTTTTTTGGGCGTAACCAGTTGTCTAAAAGCTGGAAGCTGCGAACGAGGCATGCATCCAAAATATTGGCAGGTGTTGCTTTTGATTTTTCTCATGTAGCCGCCAATCTTCATCTCTCTATCTCATTCTCTGTCTCTCTCTCTCTCTCTCTCTCTTTTTCTCTGTGATATGTCTGGTTATTTTCATATTTTGCATTGGCTTATAGTCTGTCATATTTCTCACGAGCGCGAAAGTTGTTCACCTTTGATTGTTTTGGAGGTTGCATAAAAATCGAAAAGTTGCGCTTAAATTTGCCTCGTTTTAGTTTTTATACCCCGTATTAGAGCTGTTTGCCGAAAATATATACTCACAAAATTTCAATAAAAACAACAAAACAAATTTAAAAAATGTAGAACACAATCTGTGAGTGCGATGGTTTAACTCTGAAGCCACAAATTTTGGCATGCATATGCATGCGTGAGTTCTAGCGTATGTATGCAGAGATATGTATAAGAAGAATTCTAATCACCAACGTCGCACGCTCCGCAGGGTATCGCCGTCTGACGGGCACACCCGACCGGAGTTTTCTTACTTAGATAAGCCAGGCTTACGAACCTTGAGGCCAATTGGCTGTAATGTATAAGTGGAAGAGGAATGTGTGCTTGCATGACCAACTGCCAAGCTTGGCGTTGGCCACATGGCTTCCAAAATATGGCGTGTTGCTGCAAAGGCAAACACTTCCGCAAGCATACATACACACTTACACACATACACATACATATACACATACGCGAGCAGGTTGACAAACTAAAATTGAGCGAAGCCTCGGGCCGTACGATTAACTTTAGCAGCGACTGTTAAGTAGCATACAATTAATTTGGCTTTCGCTGCCCTAAACGAAAAATAGTGTTGCATTTGCAATTGCAATTGCAATTGGTAGCTGATTCGCAACCAGCATCTGGTATATTTTGGCCTGGCCTGCTTGTAGTCAAGGAGTTTTCGCTTTAGTTAATTGCTCGTGACGTTGCAACGCCTGCTGCGGTTGCCAGTTTTGGCATGCCACACGTTGTGGCATATGCACTAAGAGAAACAAAACATGTAAGCTTAGTTGAAAAATTTAACAATTTTCTAATATTTCTTAAATATTTGTAAATCCCATTAAAGAGACAAACTGCACTTGTAAAAACTTTTTATTTCATTTGTTTGGAATATGTTTAATATATTCCTCTGTAATCTAAATATCCATAACTCAATGTCAGCTAATGTGAAGATATAGCCTATTGGCTTACATAACTTTCATTGTTGGGACGCTGCCACTGGCAGCGATTAGGAGGCGCATTTGCTGGCCATAAATTTCGGTCAGTGTAACCTTCTAATAGACATGCTCGTCACACGTTCGCCATTCGAAATGTCATTTGTAATTCGCGCTCTCATTGATATTCTGTGGCATATTTTATGGGTCTAGTGCAAGTGAATGCTGTTGAGATTCGAATGATAATTTCAATGCGACATTTCAGTAAACAAATTCATGGCTATTGGAAATTGAAATATGAGCGAGGCTCGGATAAACAAAGCTGCAATAAATAATAGAAATAAAACCGAAACGAAAACAATTGAAATGCAGATGTTGATAAATGGCTCTTGAGAAATGTCCAAATAAAGTAAAATAAAATTGAGATGATGCACAGTACGGTTGTATAGCTGAAGCTGAGCTTTGGTTATAGCATATTTTTTAATATACATATTCATCTATACTTTGCGTAAGCCGCAGTTTGTTTCTTCTGTTATTTTGGCTAATTATAGAGCGTTATTACGAGCAGAGCCTAAAGACTATATAAAGTGTGACACAAGCAACGGACCACAACTTGACCTCCTTTCGAGATAATTACAACAGCAGAGGAAGAAGAAGAAGAAGAAGAAGAAGAGGTGAATCAAAGGCAAACACTTGGCCCTTAACAAGCGCAACGAGTGTCAACAAATTGAGATACAGCCAAAAGGCTAAATGAGCGGCAAGAGGTCAACGAGTCAGTTCAATGAGGCTGCCACACTGTTTGTTTCTGCCGGACTGTTTGTTGTGTGGCACTTGCAACAGCCGCTAGAAAGCCGCAACACGAATGCGGTCACTGTTTATTTTGATACAGTTGTTAGCTTGCATTATCTTGCTGCATCTCACAGCCTGCCACCTCGACGGCTGTCTGTGTGTGGCGCAATGCCCATACACATGTATACATAGCATAAGTGAAAGTTTTTCACTTGCAACTTGTTGCTGGTAATGTTGTTGTTGTTGTTGCTGCTGTTGCTGTTGCTTTTGCTGTTATTGGCAGCATATATCATCATCATCGTCAGCAGCAGCGGCGGCAACAACAAGCAGGCATGCAGTCAGCCGCGGCTGCAACTAGCCAATTCGAACTGGTCAGCCAAGCGGCCTCTTGCGCAAAAAAAAAGTGAATAAAAAAATAAATAAAAAAAACTTAAAAAAAAGCAAAAAGCCGCAAACGAAGGCAAAAGTTGTCATGGCCCGAAATGGGTTAAACGTGCAACTAGAAGCCAGACAGAGAGACAGACCGACGCAGACCGACGGTTTGCCGCAGCAGGTCGCGCTTGCAACGCGCTTAGTTTGCCACAAGCTGCGCACGTTGCGTATACGCAATGCGCGCACTCGTATATAATTAAAGAAGTAAGAAACCTTTTAGTTGGGTGTGCCCGACTACGAGATACAAAACTTTTGTTGGGTGTGCCCGAGTAGGAGATACCATGCACCGCTTGTGATTTTTTTTTGCATGCTTGCATATGCATGCCAAAATTGTTGACAGTCTCATCAAGAACATATATATTTAGCCTGTTACATACATTTCTATAAAAGCATTATACCGTGCTTTACCAATTTTTTTTATTGCTTTCAGGGTATGAAAAGAGCGAGTGTTTTCGATCAGGTGTGCAATATGTGTATGTATGTATGTAATTTATATATATGATTTACCATTATAATATATAATATATATAATTTGCGTACTTATAAGCAGTCATAAAATTGTTTTCGCATTTTGATGCGGAACACGTGTGGCTGGTTGGAGTGTGTGTGAGTGTGTGTGCCCAAGGCAATGGAAGTTTATATCTGTATATAATGTAAACTACACACATACGTATATACATATATATATATATATCTTTTTGTTTGTATTGTAAGTAAGTCTGTATTGTGTTCAGATGAAGGCACATCAAATGTCAAAAAACTTCAAAACAAAACAAGTGGGCAACAATATTTGAAAGTATTTGAGGCTAAAAGATTATGCAGGCAATAAAAAACTAATGAGAATTATTTCAAACAAGTAGAATGTACTACTAACAGATACCCTGTAGCAAGTTGTAAGCAATTGTTCGTATTATTATTATTATTAAATAGAAAGGTATAAGATATATATTTTGTATTATATGGTTGAGTTAAGCGATTAAGTAAGACAACTTAAGTTATTTCTAATTAGGACACATTTAAGAATGACAACTCGGTTGTCATTCATTTCATTCAGTTCATTTACAGGGTATATATGCCATACATATTTAATGTATCTTAATAAACGAATGATGACCCAATTTTTAATATACGCTGCAAGTGAATGGCGTCTGCCGGCGTTGTTGCTGCCTCTCCAACATATGCAAATTAATTGGTAACACTTTGCATCAACTACAACAACTACAACAACAATAACTGCAACTAACAATAACAACAACCACAACAACAATCATAGTTAAGTAAGACGCAACAATACAAAACTTTGAAACTGAACTGAAACTATGAAAAGTTATGCAAGCAAATGCACATGTGTGTGTGTGTGTGTGTGTGTGTGAGTGTGTCGTAAAATATATGAATATCACTCATGAATGCGCGCTGCATGCACATGTATGTTTCACAAATGGATCTGTAAATGAATCTCTGCACGACTAATTTAAATGCGATCAAAACATAAATGGGTTCCCGTCCAGCGATCAATTGGTAATGCGATCCCGACTTGGCCCAAAGCAAAACCTGAAGCGTGCCAAAACGCAAACAACTTCAGTTAAATATTTCATGACTAAAGTAAACTAAATGTTGTTTTCATAATATATGTATGTACATATATATATATATATATACATATATATACGAGCTGCTACGTGACTCTAATGCTAAATTATTTTTGACTGAGTTCGTTAATAATTCTACATGCTAAATTCCACACAGTGGGTAACAAAAGAATGCTAACAAAAAGATTCAAAATAAATAAATAATAATATATATATATTTGTACATATATATAGGTTAACATTAGATTAAGAACAGCTCTAAAATTATAGACTGAAGATGATGGAAAGATTTTGCATGAATTAAGGCTAAATAAATAGTTTAAATCTTATATGTGAGAGTCCAGCTAAATCGGTTGGCCACTTTTGGTTAGCCAAGACGATAAAGTGGCACAAAAGGCGCCAGCCAGCTGCAAGTGTTGGCCATACAAGAAACCGGCCATAATTCCCACGAGCCGTTGGCCAAAAAATAAACAAATAAGAAGAAAAAAAAAAACGACAGTCACATATTATTTATATGGCAAAAAATAAAAGCTGGCAAATAACAATTTGTAGGCAAATGCTGAGGCTGAAGGCTAAGACTCGACAGCAGCCGAATGCAGGTCAAATTGGCAGGAGTTTTCCCAGACCCACTTTTACCCAATCTAAAAACTTACCTTTGGGCATGCCGCAAGGGGCTTTTGTCCGAGCGTTGTCCAAGAAATCGAGATCCAGACCTCGGGCAGGTGGATACGTGAGGGCCACGTGTGCCTCGCTGCCCACTGCCAGCCAGGCCAAAGCCAGTGCAAAGGTAGCGCACATTCGGGCGGCTGCCACGCCCACAACTCTTTTATTAATAGACATTTTCGTCGATGCTGTGGTTGTAATTTATTTGCTTACGTTGCGTATTATTGTGTTGTAAATCAGAAATCGCAAATCATATAATGGATAGCAACAACAACCATGGAGGGCACACCTTTAGGTACAGGTGTGTGCATCAATCAGCTGGCCAACAAAATGAATTATTGACGCATTTTTCTATCTTCCTCTTTTCAAGTTTAATAATAGTTTTGTAATTGCTGCAAAGAAAAGAAACAAATTTATGTTAGCAAAAAGCATGTAAAAGAGTTTGCAGGTATTAGACTAAGAGATACCTTATATTTTGCTGCTGTTGGGCTTATCTATCAATATATCTACATTCCAATTATGTCCATAATATACAAAATGCCAGACAGAATTACACGATTCTTTATCGGGTAGACAAAGCTTTCTTCTGTCTGTTACATACATGCTATCAAATGCAATATACCCTTGCACAGGGCATACATATGAAAATATTTACTAGTTAAGCGTTATTAAATTGAGTTATTTTTACGACATGCCAAAAGCCAAATTGCATAATGTGCGGAACTTAAAAAAAATTACTTATTGCCCGCTTAACGTTTAGTACTCGAAGTAAGCCTTTGTATTGGATGGCGAGTACTCGAAGTACGCTTTTGTATTGGAGCGCGAGTACTCGAGGTACGCTTATGCAAAAAATGAAATGTTGTAAAAACAATGCCAGGAAATTTTCTCAGCCTACAAAAAGCATTCAAATAGATTTTCATAACAGAGAAGGGGCAAACAAAAAACAAGCAACAAAATGTGTTGAAAGACATTTTTTGGACGTCTGGTGACAGACTTTTACGTGGCATGTAATAAAGCCATTAACCCAAACGGAACCCCGAAACCTGAGTCTCAGCACCGACTGCAGATCGAAAACCGTCAACAGATTTGGCGATCGGACAGAGCTGAGCTGCGTGTGAAACGCAGGTTCAATGTACAGTGAACAATCTGTAGAAGAACGACGCCTTCAATCGGGCTGGGAAGTGAAATCGAAGGTTTTTCTCTTTCGCTACTTAAAAACCTAATCAAAGCCAATGACAGCTGCTAAGCCAAATGATGTGCTTAACACGGCCCACAAAAATCATTGCCAGAGAATTGTGGACCGCATGACTGTTGAGCATAGCAAATACCCTGTAGAATCGAAGTCAATGAGGTATTATTACCATAGGAAAGAATTAAGCAATAAAATGAAACCAATTAAATGCAACAATTTTCGTATTTTTTTAATTTTTTCAAATACCCTGTAAATTTAATATCAATAAAGCATCTTAATCATTGAAAGGAATAAAGCAATAAAAATAAAAGATCGAAAACTTTTCCTAGTTTTCTAATTTATTAATTTTTATAATCAAGCAATCACAAAACAAGTTTCAGTTCATTTGCAGGGTATAATTTTTATAAGAAAAAGCCATAAATAAGCCGAACCTAAACTGTGGCAGCTACCTGTAAAGCATTTCTCAAAGGTGTCTCGTGGGCGTGGATAATGTCAACAAATCTTAACGGATCTGGCCAACAAATCGTGTCTTAAAGGGGCGTTGCTTTTTTATTTTTTTTTGATTGCTGTTTTCGTGCCTCAAATTGTTTTGATATGGAAAATTGTGGCTCATTTTTTGACGGGCAAATTGCATGTGGCAAGATAAATGAATGCCAATTGGTGTTAGTTGGCCGTGGCAGCGGCAAACGAAACAAATGATTGGTAAAAATGACTACAATTTAAAACAGAATTGGAACGATTGGAACGAGAAGAAGTGGCACAAATTTCAGCTGCAGCTAGCGATGAAGATGTGGACGTCGAGTTTGTCTCTTGGTCATTTGCACGTTAGCCAGTTTTTATTTTTTTAGCCAGTTGCTGACGGCTTGTAATTAAAGTTCATGCCCGGACAACTAAAGCAATAATCTAACCACTCGGTATATATACATATATGGGTTGGCATTGTACGCTACCGATATATAAATCTTCTGTATATATATATATAAATATAAAATTACAATCTGTTATTAGCCGTAACGGTAGCTCGATTTCCAAACAGCTGTTGTTAGCTGTTTTTCTTATTTTTTTTGCGGATCTGATCGTTTGTTCATTATGTTTATTCATTTGCGTTTTTTCCTGCTTCGTTTGGCTACTCTAGAAATTGTCTGGCATTGAGAGCAGCAGCGGCGACGACGACGCCGACGACGGCTGTGACTGACGACTGACCAAAAAATACATGACATTGAACTACATACATATCAAGCTGGTTGAAACGACAACAAAAGCAACAACTACAATTGCTAAGTACGCATGTAAAAATAAATGTGATATTACTAAGATACCCTATAAGCAGAAGCTGTTTAAAATAGTGAGACAATATAGAGGGAACATTTGGAAGAGAAGGAGAGAGCCAAAGAGAAGAAGGAGAAAATAAGAAAGCATTAGAGGGAGGTGCGAGAAGGCATAAGTAAATAAAAGAGAAGTGCGTTATAGTAGAAATCAAGAGCTTAAATCCAAAATAAAGATAGGCGGAGAGATAGGATAGGAGAAGGATTAAAAGACAGATAGAGAGAAAGAGAGAAGAGAGAGAGAGAGAGAGAGAGAGAAAGAGAAAGAGAAAGAGAGAGAGAAGATATACAGAGCTGTTGAGGCTGTTCATTTCTTTTTTTACTAGTAAAAATGAAAAAATTATAAAATATAGATTGGTCACGTTTATTTAGTAAATAATATCTGATGCAAATATATATGTTATATATTATGAATGGGTTTTAAAAAATATATATATAAAAAAAATATTCAATTTCCGCACTTCATAGACCTATTGTACCCATTTACAAAAATACAGGGTATAGGGCGCTAATGAAAATAAACTAATTAAGATACTGTAAACACAAAAATAAGAAATTGCTGTCACATCATTAAACAAAATTAATTGAAAAAGTAGTTTCAAGGAGATCCGCAACTGGGTTAGAACAAATTGCCAGATGCCTATGGGTGCCAAAGATTGCGAAAGTTAGAGGTAGGTAGCGGAGGTACTTTGAAATTGTAGCTGACCCGCATCAAATTTGTACTCGATGTTTGCACAGCGGCTTTTGTATTGTTTCATTTTAACGCATTTTCTTAGCTTTTTTTTTTTTTGCAGCTGTTCAGCAATAAGCCCACATTTATGAATTTCACGTGTTTTCGAATCCAATTTGGCGCACAGCTAGGAACGCAAGCAACTAGAGATAAAAAATGCACAGTTACAGATACAGATAAAAAAAAACCCGCTGAAGCAACAAGATGACTTTTCTTTATTGCTTTGTTACGTTTCTTTTGCACGCAATGAGTTAAGTAAATGAGTTGCATTACATAACTAACACTACAGGCTGTAATTATTTAGTGGCAATTAATTAGAATCTGGGTTTATTCAACTTAATTGTTGCCTCTGCATTTCACACGCAATTAAGCCAACAATTCAGGTGCGCAGATGAAAGACTTGTTTCCAAGTTCTTTAAAACGCAAACACTTGACTTTCTTGTAGTTGTTGTTATTGTAAATGCTGCCCTGACTTGGTATCGATTATAGCCAAGACATAAACATTTTGGCCACGCTACACGCTAACAGTAACAACAACAACAGGCAGCCAGCCAGAAAAAATGCAGTCCAACTGGTTACGAAATATTCGAAAAGCTCATTCATGTTCAGCTTGAGATACAATTTTCATAATACAACACCGAAATAAAACGTATACAAATTTGTAGCCAGCAGCGAGTATGTGTATATGTCTATGTGTGTGTGTGGCTAGTAACCGGTTGCTGGGCCATAACAAAATAGCCAACTATTAATGGTTTTACGATAGACACTCACACTGCCAAACGGCAACAAGTGCCGCAAAGTGTGCAAGTATCTGTATTGGTATCTGTATCTGTATCTGTATCTATATCTCGAATTGTTGCTGTATGTGGCAGCTTCCTTAGGAAACATGGCACAAAGTAATACCACGGTGCGCAATTTGTGTTTGCGCTCCAATTTTAACCAAAAAATTACCAAAATTAGAAAACAGTTTACAAAAAAAGAAAAACGCGAAACGAAATTCAGTAAAAGAATTGAAATTGATTTTCAGTGGAGCCTTTCAATTTGATAAAACGTGCGGCAATTGATGTATTTGTATCTTAATAATAAACTGGAATTCCCAATAAAATGATTGACGTGAATAAAGAAATATTATTTAATGTATCTTATTGCTTCTTATTATACAATTTCTTCAATGGAAGGCTTATAACAGTAAATTTTAGAAAACCTAATTGAAATTAAATAATCATATGCATCTTAAATAAAAGAAATTATTTACATGAGAAATATAAAACGATTTCGACTGGGTATATAGAAAATACCCTACACTGCGTAAAATGTAGCTTTTTCAATATTTTGCTTACTGCTGCATACACATGCATGCCAAAATTAGTTACTCCAATGTTAAAATATCTTACTCACGCACGCATACATACACACACACACACACACACACACACGCAAGTCTATAACTTTGTCAATTATTATTTGATTCATTGCAATCTTTTAGAAAATGTTAATGCCACTATAAAGTACCTATATATAGATACTATATATATCGAGTTACGTGACTGTATGAGCTGGATACAATAAGTACCAAACGGATGAAGTTATCGATATATATTCTATGTGTTGCGTTTACCGGCTATGATAGTTATATTTATTATAGAATTATTTAAAGAATTGTTTGCATATACAAATTTATATTCGTAACATTTGATTGCAGTTCGTTGCTGCAATATTAATTGTTATTTTTAACTTTGATTTGATTTGTTTCTATTTTTTAATTTGTTTGTTGCCATTTTCTTTGTCGTGGAACGTGCTCTGTGGACTTTTGAATGCCTCAGCGATATGTTAGTCAAATATATTGTTATTATTATCTAATAAAAATGGACAATAAAATAAATGATATTCGTTGCGCACACAAAACTTTCTAACCGCAAATTATTGATGAACTGCACGTTAAATTTGAGCTTTGATAAGTCCGATTGGGGCAGCTTGTAAGAGGTAACAGACACACACACACGCACACATACACACACACCATTTAACACTTATGCGTGTTTTGGCCAACGGCTATTAGCGGCTTGCCTCTTGAGTTGTGCTGCGAAAGTCGGCTTCATAATGATGTTGATTCTCATTATGCAGCTTATGATAATGATGAGAGAGCGAATTTAGATTCCAATTTGTAATGAAAAAACATTCGAGCTTAGAGGATCGAAAAGTGATTGACAAACACTTGCTGCCAATTTGGATCACAATAATTGCTGTCGTGCTGTTTGTGTTTTACTTTAGTTTTTTTTTTCTTTTTTTATTTTATGCGTGACATAAATAGCGCCACTGAGCCAACAACTCGTGTCGAAATGTCTGTCGGTATTTGCCTCGTTGATTAACAACTTGGCCAAATATTGCGTCGTCCTCGTTTGACTTTGATGCGAGTGCCCGACTGCAACATTTGGCCAATTGCTATAGCTTGTTAATCAATTTAATTAATAAAATAAACACATCAAACAGCAAACCAGCCAAATACTCGGCCATAACGTAGTGAAAGTTCCGTTTGTTCGATTTAATTTCAATAATCAGTTTTCTATTTCATTTGGTGCCTCGCCTTAAAATGCAGCGCCACGAAAATTAATTATAGTAAAAGTCATTTTGTACGAATTAAGAAACAGAAAAGTGTCAACTGCTTAGCTACAAACAATGATTCATATTTGTATGTGTCGAATTAACATAAATTAACGTCGAGTTATGTGTAACCTAGACGAACTGGTGCTGCAAGTTCGTGTCTTAAGTCTTTCGTTTCATGCTTTGGAAGAACCTCTAGATAGGCATTGGGCCTTTATAACTATGTAAAGTTGTGTAAAATTTTTGAAAATAATAAAAGTATAGAGTTCGAAATTTATTTAGCTGGAAATTAAAGCGTTCATTTAATTAAATTATTTATACAGTATTTTGTGCCTTGTCTTTTCTTTGATAATACCCTGAATATAATGCAGATAGAAGTCATGAGTATATTTTTATGCCATATTTACGCGAAAGAAATAAGATTATAATGTATGTCATAGTCGTTCTTGTTATTGTTAAATTCAAATTTGTTGTTTTCTAAAACGCATTTATATATGTATATTTATACCTTTATGTTCAGAAATAAAGTTGGACAGATCAGCAAACAACTTTCACAAGAATCAAGCCTAACAAGCTTCACAAGTATAGGCTTGAAAAACAAAAATAAAAAATATCATGTATATATGTTATATATATATATATATATGTACTACAAAATAAAGTCAAAGTCGAGGTCAGCGTTCAGTCATGAGCGTTAAGCGTTTATTCGTTAGACGCTTGTCGTGTTTATTACTTATTAAACTTGATACCAAAAACAGACACACAGATACACGCACACACTCAGATAATGTTTATAGACAAACATTGCCCATAAGATCATATTTAATCAAGATGGCAAACAATTGTACAACTGATGGCCGTTTTGCCTCAGCGGTTTGTTTGAATTAGAAGGCAAGACAACGGCGATTGGATCTTGAGACACACTATTGTTGTTGTAGTTGTAGTTGTTATTTTTGTTGTTGTCTATCTTGCTAAGAGTAGCTGCATTTGAACTGATGCAGCTCGCTTACAAATTGTATTTATAGACATTAAATCGTGCAATTCATGTTCACCTGTTGCCAAGTTGGAGCGGAAAAGTTTTGTTGATTTACAAATGATTTGCAGTCTTCTTTATTTAAATGAAATAAAATAAAATAATTAATGGACCCTTTTGTTTGCCAAATGATTTGCATTTGAGAAACTTTCGCACCGAGTAGACATTTTCTGTTTTCTGATCTTCAGCGAAACTTTGCGTGACTCTTATGAATGTTTTGTCAGCTTTAAAAAATGTTTTGGTTTATAATTTGGGTTAGAAATTTAACGGTTAAGGTCGCATAGTACCGCTGCTGGCCAACTGATCGATTGTTGCAACAGTTTTGATGAGCGATTACGATGCCGATTGCGATTGCGATTGCGATTGCGATTGTGATTGTGATTGCAATTACGAATATGGCAATTTACACGCGCCGATTACAAATTGTGCACAGCTGCTGGTTGTTGGTTGATGGCATTGAAAACGTTTGTTAATGCGAGCCAAAAACCCAAATGCCAACGAGCCAACAAGCCAACAAGCCAAAAAGCGAATGAGCTAATCAAGCGGTTTCGGCTATTAAATACCCAGCATTCCGCCTAACGCGTAAAAATGCTTGAAAATACTTAAGCGTACTTTATCAAGGCTGTGGCCAAATAATTAGACGCTGAAATTAATGCCTCAATGGGAGAGGGGGAGGGGAAGGGGGAGGGTATAGCAAATGTGAGCATACAAGCCAGCAAGTCGAGGAGTCGCATACGAAAATTTGACACCAGCTCATTAAATATTTGTTATAGGCTTAGCTTTCGAAATGTACAAACAGACAGACAGACAGACAGACCAATAGGCAGCTTATAGAGGGAATGTGATGGGTGAGGGGGGTTTGACACATATCAAAAGTTGTCCACAAGCTGCTGAGCACATATTTATTAGAGCCTACATAGTAAATTTGGCAGTTATAATTTGCACAGACCGAGGTACTAAAAAAAACAAGTAAGAAAACTCTGGTCGAGTGTGCTCGACTAGGAAATACCCTGAGACCCTAAAATGCGCCAGGCTATAACTTTATCATTTGTTATTCGAATTTAAAGTATGTAGATTATACTGAAGACTGCAGACGGACGTGTACATCAATCAACTCGGCTCTTAGCCCTGATTAAACATATATATACTTTATTTGATTTTCACACAAACATTATACCCCGATTACCCATTTTCGATGGGGTCAGGGTATAATAAATAAGCTTAAAATTTAAGCAGAGCGGAAGTTCATATGAAATGAACTTGAAATATAGCTTTCAACACGTGCGCATGCTCTATATTGCTTGACCTCTGAAAAAAAAACAAAAGACTTAGGCAACGAACTTTGAGAAAAATAAAAAAAGGATGCACCAAAAGCGAACTAAATAAAACTGACATGCGATATGCTAATTGAAGTGTTATTTATCAGGTTGCTATACATTTGTGTTTTTATATTTAGAAACAACTGCATAAATATATGAATGGATTACAAGGTACATATATATATATATATATATATATGTATATATATGCTTGACTTAATGGAATGTTACGGAGCTCGGCTGGGAGTTTATATTACTTAGTCAAGACGCGCTCCAAGGTTTTTTTTCTCTGATTAAGCAGCGTGTGCTCTTCCACTGCTCTTCTAACCACCTGTCCCTCTCCTGTTCTCTCTCTCTCTCTCTTTCTTTCTCTGTCTCACTCTTCTCCATCTGTATTTCTAACCAGTTTTGGCGCCCGCACATTAGACAAATCTGTCGACTGGTTTCGCTTGCCACATTCTCAATTTTTGTTGATTTTGTATTTTTTTATTCTCGCTTGACTTTAACAATTTTATTGGCATTTCGTTTATTGAAATTCTTTGTATAAATATCCTAATGAAACTTAATTTCTATAAGCTTCTATTCATAACTGCGTGGTCAGCCAGAGACACGAATGAATACTTCTAGTGCTCACTGTGTGTGTGTGTGTGCGTGAGTGTGTTTGTGTGGGTTCGATTGTTAGATGCAGATGCAGATGCCATCCGGTTTTGTTAGATGTTTTTGTTAGTATTTGTATTTGTTTTTGCAGCTGGCATAAGCAGTGTATTTGCAATGCGGTTCGGCTGCATTCCAGGCATGACTAACTGACACCGAAGAATTATTACCCTCAAGGTCATTTGTGTTTTGTTGGCTTTGTAAGCTGTGTGCTGCATTTCGTGATACTGCAATTCGAAATTGCTTTAAAGCTGAATTTAAAGTGGGACCAGAAAGCAGCTCAACTGATCCTAAGATCTCATTCGATTCTAAGAGCCAAAGCGTTTTTCTGCTTTGCGGCTCCAATCAAAAGCCCACAAACTGCGATGGATTTTGTTGTACAAAACCCAGAATTAATTACGGGTAGATGCTTTCGACCAAGTCGAGACAAGCCAAGTCAAACAAAGCATTTAGCAATAACAACCACATTCCTCATGTGTATTTAATGAAAGTATTTAAATATCATCTCTGACTCAGTCTAAAAAACATTTGGAGATTCGACCTCAGCATTTCCTTTGTGATTAATGATTTACAAGCCAGCCACAAAATTCTGTATTCTTGTTTTCACTGTTGTTTTTGGCCATTCTTTTGTCTTGCCTTGCGTTCTGTTTTGTACTGCGTTTACCGCAGTATTTGACTTTGCTCATTGATTTTAGAAATGATCTCATCTGCAAAAGCATCCCACATTGGACGAGCAGTCGTTATGGCAATTGTGGATGCTGTATTTACGAAGTCAATATCTAATAAAAACATAATTCAAATATTCTGGGTGTAAAGGTGTGTCATCTGCTACTTGAATTAAGTGTTAAGAAAAATATTCATTTTCATTTTTTTCAAAAATATTTTTTGAAAAGACATGTTGTAAGGCATTATTTAATTAGCTATTGATATTTTAAATTTAAATAGAAAAAAACTATGTCAGTTATTACAATTCAAAATAATTCAAGATTAATTTATTTTAACTTTTACATCGGCTTAAGCTCAGCTTTGATTTATCATTGTCTATATCGTATAGAAAACACCTGTGCCAAATATGATCAGGCTCGCTCTCTTATTTATATAGTAAGTTATTTTTATTAGACCAGGTTCGCTCTCTTATTTATATAGGTAGCTATTTTTATGAGTAAGTCCGTTGGGTATTTTGAAAAAAGAAACGTACATAAATTGATGGCAAAGCTCCTGGCAACAATACAAAGAACAATAACTGGCGAATGCTAATTCCTTTTGATGCTCACCTTCGGAACGGCAACAGCTGCAGAAATTATGCGATGTAGGCGGCGATAACTAACGAAAGAAAAAGCCAAAGCAATAAACCTGCAGCAACAACACCAACAGCAACAGCAATGCGATGCGCAATGTTCCAAAGGGTGAGCTGCAGCTCCTGGTGCGGAGTCGGTGCGGTGGACGGTGCTGGTGACGGGCTCTTGAAGACGAGTCTTGGAATCGCGCAAGCTAAAAAAAAAGCTAATCAAAAGTTATGACACGCACGCGCTTGCCAGCAGAATATGCCGTATGAACGAACGAGGGGAAGCACGATCAAAGTCAAAACAATGCAGTTACGCGGCACTTTGAACGTAGTTCTACGATCTGAGCAACGGTATTCCGCGCACACCCCTAATACAACTATTAAAGATCGAAGCACCCACACACACACACACAAACACTACACTGGGCGATGTGTTAATCAATAAAAATTGAATGCGCATCGAATGTGCATTTCGCTTTGGTGCATTTTGTTGCTAATTAAATACTTTTCGCTTGAATTATTGCAATGGCGCGTTCTATGCCCGGATCTTATACCGAACTACAGTACGTCCCTTGAACGGTTGGGCTGTAAGCACTGACACAAACACAATCACAATCACAACAAATCTAGCGCACCACACACGTCTATGTCGTAGCACATCCAAATACAAACTGGCAGCGGCAGTTTAAGCCGGACTTGCATACACCTGCACTCAGCTACCGAGAGCGAAAGAGCCAGCAGAGCTTTAATGCTTGCGTGCTGTAGCTGCCTGCTACAGAGCGAGCGATTAGTTTATAGCTATCTGGCAATATTACAGTATTTTTTTTATTTTGTGGCAGCACTAAGAGCTACTCAAAATGGTAAATGTCAATAACAACAACATAAGGTACCGCAAAGGTATAGGTATCGATGTATTCTTTCCAACACGCAGTTGGATTTAAAACATCATTTTATCTTTATTGCTGGAAAAGAATATTCCCAAATTAAAAATTCGATTTTTATTTATAAAGTTTTTTATTTTTATTATTCTATTTATTGTTTACCGCTGCAGATCCCAATCATAAAAATATAAATTAATTAATTTGCATAAAAATGTATTTGAACCCGGAACAATTTCGATGGAAGTTAAGTGAGAAAATTACAATTTCTAATTATTGAAAGGTATCCAAGTCAATAATTGATTCAATTTCTATTATATAATAGACATAGACTGCCATGTACAAATTGTTGACAAACACTTTTTATCCGCATGGTAAATTAGTTATGCATTTTATACTTAAAAAACGAATACAAACAAGTAAACACGAATTGCAGACCTATTTCACTCACCCCACACAATATTCTCAATCCAATCTGTGAAGAGGTAAACCTTAGTATATACACTGGGTCGACCTCTGGTTCCACAAATCCCGCCATAGGAGGTAATGCCGATAAGTAGCTTGAGGCAGCTGTATCGAGGATGCTGCACAAAAATTGGTCCACCTGAGTCGCCGTTGCAGGTGTCACCAATTCCGTTGATGGAGCCCGCACAAAATTGGGTACGCGTTTCGATATCCACTTCTAGACGCTCTTCGCAAAGATCGTCGTCGAAACGCTCGAGCGTTATTTTTAGCAAATGGGAAGATTTGTTGCCTGCATCTGCCGTTAGTCCCCAGCCAGCGGCTGTTAGCTGCACTTGATCATTGCCTGTGCTGGGCGGCAGACAAGCGGGAGCCACATACTCATTCAAAGTCGCCTCCCTGTCTAGCTCAATTATCGCAATATCGTTCTGCACTTTGCTTTCCCCTTCCTCATCATAGGCGGGATGCACCACGTAGTTTACGACCTTAAAGTCCTGCGGTTGAGAATCATCTGTGGTACTATTGTAATCCAATTCACCCAAGCGGACCACAAATTTTGGTGACTTGAAATTGGGGTCCAAACGATCCTCCTTGGATTCAACTGTCTCAAGACAATGGGCAGCAGTGATCACATATTTGGGATGTATTAACGTTCCACCGCAGTCCCAATTGATTTCGCTTTTGCCAGGGTCGGCAATACCAATGAGCGCCATAAAAGGAAATTCACGACCTTCCGCTTTGCTTCCTCCTACGATGAAGGGAGCGGTGTGACAAGATGCTCTGATATCATTAAAGTGCTTGCACTCTGTAAAATATATTGAGATGGTTAGATTGTTATATAACAACTATTAATCCTGTTGCACTTACCCTTCTCAAAGGGACGTGATTCATCCGGTCGCGGCTGGTTTTGTTTATTCAGATCTAGGGGACAGCAAACGATGTCCTCAAGCTCGTTACAATACTTGATTTTGTCGTCAATCAAGTGCTGAATATAGAAAATAACTGGACAATCCGTGGCCGTCAGCTCCTTGCACTCGCCAGTGCCTCGATCGCACAGCTCACTCAAAACGCTTTTCGCGCAGAGAAGCAGCGTGAAATATAAACAATGAAATGCTTGTTTTCTGATCAGCATCACGAGGGCAACTGAACCGCAAACAAGGCAACCAGCGAGCAAACCGGCTCCCTAAGCTGCGACGAGACTTGTTTTGGATTTGGCTAATTGTTGAGAGCGTGTGCATAGAGCAAGCATTATAAATTCTGTACTGAATGATTACTTGAATACTTAAATAGTTATATGGAACTAAACTAAACCTAGTTGTTGTTTTATTGGTTGTTGCCTTTGTCTAGTTGTGACGCATACCCATGCTCTGCATATGTTGTTGTTGTTGCTGCTGTTGCATGTGTTGCAAATACATTTGCTGCTGAGGATTGCCGCCGCTCCCCAGCGGCAAGCTGGTTGTCGTTGCACCCACAGGATTTGCTTGAGGTTGTTGTTGTTGATGAGGTTGATGCTGTTGATGCTGCGGCTGCAATGGCGACTGTGTTGCATTCGCAATGGTATTTGCATTGCCCTCAATACTACAGAATTAAAATAAATATATAGTAATTCAAGAAATATGTTTATAAAGCTTACATCTTCTCTGTATGTATATCCTCAAGATTTAAATGCGTGATGAAACGCAAACGCATTTGCAACTGCGGTTGCAGCCTTTTGATAATTGCCTCCGATTCGTTTTTGATTATATTTCCCACGTGTATGTACTTAATGTGATACCTACAAGCAAGCGAACAACTGTTAATTTATATACATAGAAAATTTCATTATTTGCTTACAGAAAGTCGCAAATCTGATCCATATACTCCAGCGGCTTAGGCCCATGCTGTTTATCCACATTCTCAAGCATTTCATACAGAAGTATAGCTATTCCCGCCACTGCATTGGGTTTCTCCTGTTCAATACGTTGCAGAAATGGTCCAAATACATGGCATAGGTATATCAATTGATGCTCAGTGCGCACGCAGGGCTTCAGTTTCTCCTTGATGTACCTCGTCATGGCCGCCAGCTTGAATGCGCCCATGTGATGGAACACCGCATGCGCTACTGCCAGTACCACAGCATAGCTCTTTTCTAGCATGGACTCACGCACAGTCTTAAAATTGAATAGCTCAAAGGCATTAAATCGATATGTCCAGTTGAGCATGTTGGGTGTGTTCAGCATGTCCTGCAAACGATCGTAGATGGCACTCCAGTATGGCTCCGGCAGAGCGGCCAGTACAATGCCCACCGCATTTATGTAACTATGTATCTCCTTTTGCGGTATCACTGCATAACCATTGACAATCACATCGATAATATTACCCGCAACCACAGAAGGCGCTAGCGGTAAGCCAAGGAGTTCCACGCAGGTCACGTAGAGCGCATGCGTGGGTGCATTGGGGAACTCATTGAATCGCCAGTCGGTGGTGTAGAAGACATTCTTCCCGCTAATAGCTGAAATTGGCAAATAAATTATACATTGATTTTAAAAATCTTGGGTATAGCTTACTATCAGCTAGTCGTCGGATGAGATTCATGTAGTAGCTCAGCTCAGGCGTCCATAAGGCATCTTGACTTTGCAAATACACTTTATACGGTTCACTGACGCTCCAGTTAGGTGGACGAATCTCGCTAAAAGCACTTGTTATAGTGCTTACCTGTATAAATAAAGCACAAATTCAATAAACTATTTTCTTTAATATAAACATCTGCTTACCAGCTTTTTCTTTAGTGGCAGGCGATCACGCAGAATACGCTCATAATAGTGCAAAGTATTATACAGATAAGTGATTGGACGATCTGAAAGCAAAAAATAAAATTATATCAATGCAAAATAGCAGCGAGTATTCTACATATTGTTGATAACACAACAAAAACAAAAACAAAAACTTCATCTGCTGTTCAACATACCGTGGAATTTGTAGAGTATGTTCAAGTGATCCAATATAATACCTAAGATTTGGTGCACATTCGGTATGGTCAGCTCTATAAAACGATGCACAACAACATCAAGGACTGGCAGAAAACGAAGACACACATTGCTAAAGTAAACAGGGAGTGGGATTTGCGATGCACTTTCATCTGGAGCAAATTTTTCGGGATAGTTTTGGTGAAATTGCAAATGCTTCTCATGCCTGCAAGAAATAATTAATAAACATTAAGTACAGTTCACATTTAGCTTAACGGACAATATTATTTACCAATTGCTTTGCTTCCAGTGGTCGGGGTTGTTGTCCTTGCAGAATTCCAGGACTCGATTTCGAAGCTCCGAAGCTTTCAGCAACAGAAGCTGAATTATAATTAAACATACCTGTGCCTCGTTGCCCTCATGCGTGCGCAGAGCCAGGCAGAGCACGAGGCGATCTATGGTAACAACATTAAACTTCCAGATCATGTTATTGATAGTATCCACACATTTATGTATGAAGTCGCGTCCATCCGAACAGCTGGCAACTTCAGCCACTAAGTAATCACAAAACTTTCGCAAATGTGTGGATAAGGCACGTGCACTTATACCCTCTAGAATTCTAAGAAAAAATTATGTTTTAGAAAGTATTTGCGTTAAACTATCATTGTCTTACTTGTATGCCACGGGACTGATGCTCTCCGTTTCCCAGATAATCTTAAAAAGCAGACATAGAAACAGGGGATTCGTATTGGGCCTGATAAAGTGCGCAATAATGTCATTTTCATTTGACATGGAGGTCCAATTGCGATATTCCTCCTCTACGGATTTTTTGAGTTGCTGTTTGTTTTCCGGCTGATGATTGTTCTGTGTGAAATACTCGTTCAATGCATGTGGAAAGCAGGCTAGCGTTTGCATTGGCCATGAATGTGGCGTATGTTGCATAATGTTCGATAAAAAGTCCTTGCACCAGCCAGCTAACTCATCACCGCCGCCATGCACGTGCATAGAACGCGCCAGCGTTAAGATAAGAACACGATTAAGCTCCTCGCTTTCATTGGACGCAACACCTCCAGGAGGCTTATCATTCAAATATCGGGAAAACTGCGATTGAAATTCCGCGGAGCCGATGCTGGTAATCAGACGCAGTGCTGTAGACTCAAAGCTGAGGAAAGAGAACATTATTAAAGGAAACATTCTTTAATTTTCAACATTACCATAGATTTAATTGCATTTTGTTGGTCTGTGGCACTGAGGAGAGCGAGTAAAGTAATGAGAGCAACTGGACACGATAGTGCGTGGGCACATGGTGCAGGCGATAGGAGAACATTTCCATTAGCGTATGCAGCATGGCCCAGGCATGATTCTTAAATACAGTCGGCAGAAGTTGAGCTGTAACAGAAATATAGTATATACATAAAATGTATCTTTAAATAAATATAAATCACACAACTCACTTAGAAAACCCTTGATGCCTAGCGACTCAATCTCAGTGTAGACCAACAATCGGGCATAGGTTTCAATTAGAGCCGGGGCCGGGACCATCGTCTTGCTCTGGGCTTGCTTTAGCATTTGTGTTACAAAGCTGTGTATTAGCGACATTTTGCTGTGCACCGTCAGGCTGTCGAGAACTGAAACAGAGTATGTAACCGCTGGTATGGGAGTGCCATTCGCTGACTTAGTGTTGCCATTCATGGTATCCACCAGAACATTCATGTGCCGCGCAAAATACTCTTGATTCGTCGAGTATGCATTGCAAATGAGTATAATTCGAAAATCATTTCCCAATGTAACGTTCATCATGTTATTCGGTGCAACCAGATGCTGCAGGAAACTAAATTAATTGTTAATTTCTAAAGACTGTTGAATTAAATTAAAATACAAACTCACTCTTGATGGTTTTTAAGCGCAATGGGCAGCGGCCGTGTTATGTTCATATTCTCCACACGTGCCTTTTTCATTAAATGAATCCAGATGCAGATGGGTGCCATATGACGAACCAGGGAAGACTTGTTGTAGTCGGGCAGCTTGAGCGGTTCCTGTTCTGGATAAAGCAGATCAAAGAGTCTGAAGACAGGCAAGAAGTTGGTGATCTGCAAAAAAGTACATTAAATAAATAAAGCATAAATAAGAGTTAAGTTGTCTATTTACTGGATTTTTTTGTATGCTGCCAGAGATGAACTGCAGCAATATCCACATCAGCTGATCGCGTCCTTTGCGCAGCTCTAGTTTGGAAAGCTGCAAGAAGAATGGTAATTATATTAATGTTTAGTAACCCTTCAAACCAAAAGACTTGTCACCTTTTCGTGCAGAGCCAGCACAATGTGCATAAAGCTGACAAACTGAAAGAGCACAAAGTAAATCAGCTGTGAAGACAGGTGAAGCCACACCCATTCGTTGGGTGGGATCTGTTCGTCAGTTGCATTAAATCCACTGCCAGCAGTGGCATCATTCGTTTCAGTCATTTCCATAGCATGTATTATTAGATTGACCAGCTGCTCCTCCAGCGCATTGTAGCGCTGCTTCTGATGTTTCTGCAGATTTAACATAACTGAAACCATTTCTCTCGAGTACGGCTGTTCCAGCACATAACGCAAGAGCGGCGTCTGATCCTCGAGTAGTTCGGGCTCATAAGGCAGGCTACCTTTAAAGTTAAACTTTAAGGTATTGTGATCCAGTCGCCAGGAGTTCATTAAGTGATCGGCATAACCAAAGTGTTCCACAATTGGCAGCATGTTTGCATGGCCAATAATCGAAACCATTTGGGCTGTAGCACGAAATTCTTCAACAAAATCAGTCATTAATTTGTTTAGCTTCCAGTGATAGGGAAATGGACGCATTATTTCATTGGCTATGAAATATGCGGGCAGTAAGCAGTTGTTACGATCGAATATAAAGCGTATTATTTCCTCTACAGCCAGCAGCTGGGGTAGATATGTGACATTGACATTGAGTGGAAACCATTGGGCCTTGTCGCGGCACGCCTTCATAATCTCACGCACACCCTTGTAGTCCACCTGCGATATAACCTTTTTGATTAACCGAAAGCTCTCGATCCAAAAGGTTTTTCGCTCATAGTCAAGTTTCTCACAGTACAACACCTTGTCGCAGAGCATTCTATGTAAATTAATTAAATGAATTAATGTAATCAGCTATCATATCATTAACCTACCTGGCAGTAATAAGGTGTGCATCCACCAACTTGGGCAGTGCACCCATTAGCACCTGCATATGATAGCTGGGTGCTTCTGCGGCCCGCAGCAAATACGCTCGCAGCACTTGCTCCCGATTCTCCACATTGCCAAAGGCGGTAACTGCAAAAATAAATGTTAAATGCGTATTTTACACCTCTTTATTTAACTTACTCAGATTATTTATAAAATTGGTTGCTTTATCATCTTCGAACTTAAAAACAATGACGCTAACAAACGCTTCGTCTATAGAGTCCACTTTCTGTGTGAAATGGTTCGTGTATAAGTCGCATTTTTATTAGTACTCTGTGCAATCTTACCAGAAAGTCATTTACGGCATCTAAAATTTGCGTATCCATTGTATCTTCTTATTTATTGTGCATTTTTTTCGTACATAAACAAATTTTCACTACAAACCGGCACACAAACAACAAATAACTATCGAATATGTCGATTACAACAGCAAGACAGACTCGGTATCTTATCGAGTGTGTCGATTAACATTTTTCTACATTTTCGATAGCACAATAGGCCGAACGATAAATGTTGTTGAACCATCACTAATGAGCCAATCAGGTGGTTGAATTTGTTGATAAAGTTGATTGTACATAAAGCACAGCGAATAATGAAAAAGGTGCTGGTTACGGGAGGAACTGGCCTGGTAGGTCGAGCGCTGCAAGAGATTATTAAAGTTGAGCAGCCAAACGATGAGGAATGGTTTTTTGCCGGTTCCAAAGATGCAGACTTGACGTAGGTACATTTGTTCCTACCACAATTCTTGGTCTTATATTTATAAATAATGTAGAAATCTTGCTGCCACGCAAGCACTCTTTGAGAAAGTGAAACCAACGCATGTAATACACCTGGCTGCCATGGTCGGAGGACTGTTTCATAATATGAACAACAATCTGGATTTCTTGGTACGTAAGCACAGCAGCTGTATAAACATTACATTAAAATTAGATTTTCTACTTTAGCGAAACAATTTACTGATCAACGATCATGTACTGCAAACAGCACACGAGAAAGATTGCACGAAGGTTGTCTCCTGCCTGTCCACCTGCATATTTCCGGACAAGACGAGTTACCCCATCGACGAGACGATGGTGCACAATGGACCACCGCACGTGTCCAACTATGGATATTCCTATGCAAAGCGTTTGATAGATGTACAGAATCACGCCTATCACGATAAGTACGGACACTTGTATACGTCTGTGATCCCTTGCAACATATTCGGACCGCACGACAATTATAACCCCGAAGTTAGCCATGTCATCCCGGGTATGATCAATCGAATGCACAAGCTGCGCACGGAGGACCCGGAAAAGCCCGAAAGCGAAAAAGTCTTTACGGTCTTTGGCAGCGGCAAGCCTCTACGTCAGTTTATATATTCCCTCGACCTGGCTAAGCTGATGATATGGGTGCTGCGGCATTACAACAGCGTTGAGCCAATTGTCCTGAGTGTGGACGAGTCAGCGGAGGTGTCAATCTTTGAGGTGGCGGAAGCGATAGCGAAGGCATTTAACTTTAAGGTAAGCCAAGGTTAAAGATATTACATTTCTTCCATAATAAATTTGATCCGTTTTTTAAAGGGCAAACTGGTCTGTGATACAAGCAAAGCAGATGGTCAATACAAGAAAACGGCATCGAATGCAAAACTGCGCACGCTGTTGCCGGATTTCAAGTTCACAGACTTTAAGGAAGCCATTGAAGCATCTGTGGTGTGGTATACGACAAATTATAATGAAGCTAGAAATTAATTTAAAGAATATCTGTAACAGAAAACGAAATAAATTCACACATTTAGCATTTTTATATCTAAATAATTTCTCTTTATTTAAAAATTAAATAAGAAGCTAAATTTAGATGCATAGACACTTTATACAACATGTTTAACATATTACATATATATATTTTATACGATTTTACCATATAGGAAAAGCTTTAAATAACGGTAAATCTCGGTATTGGTGCTCTCACATGTGAAAAGGCTCACAGCTATATGGAGGGGCGCTTAAGTTAGGTACGCGTAGTAAATGTGGTAGAAAATTATTATATATTTGTATAATCTCAATTTCTCTTAATGGGTCATGGAGGTTAGCGGATCATCATCATCATCATTGTTGTTGTTGGATATATAGTATTTTATTTAGAGTTGGGGTTTTCGTTCGTCAGTATTTTTCGTATTGGCAATTCATCGAGCTTGTCCGTAGAACCTAGGCTTATAATTAAATATTTTACAACTTGCTGGACTTCTATACCATTAAAATACAACAGTTAGAAAACATTATCTCATCGCTTATTTGAACTAAAATAGAGATAGATTCAAAAAGATAATCTGGCAGTTAAACAAAAAAAAAAAATCAAAATAAAAAAAGCAGAGCTCTGGTTTTGAATAAATTAGAAAGTGGGTCTGACATGAATGTGGGGGAAGATGTGGTGGTGTTGGTGGTGGTGGAGCGGCTGCTGCTAATCGAGGTGGTGCTTGAGAAAAGAGTGAAAGACTTTAACAGCAGCGAAAAGTTGGCTACATTAAAAATAGTTCAACTAATAAAAACTTTAGCAACAGTTGAGCTGTCGCCAGATGGGAAGCTCATCATTATAATCGTTATGTTCTGTTTCAATTTCTTTTTTCCACTTGCTTGTTGTACACTTGATATTGGCTTATCCTGTGGCTGGCAGGATGCGCTTTAGAAGCGCTTGAGGAGCAGCGGCTTGCTGCGATCGGCGAATGCCTGATTGATCCACTTGATGTCCGGCTTGGAGAAGCGCACCGATTGATTCTCGCCGCAGTTGTTCTCGGCGCTGTAGATGCCCTTGAGCCTGACATTGGAGCCGCTGCCGCAGGCCAGCGCGCTGCCCGCATCGAATTCGCACGAATCGAATTTGGTGGCACTGCAAACGCTGGTCCCGTCCGCTCCGCAATCGCTGCGCGCCTGCGTCGAGGTCTCGGTCACATGCATAATGGCGCCCTCCTCGTGAACTGCGTGTGTCAAACGGATTAACGGATTAACGGATTAGCTGTTCGCTCTCTAACTGTAACTATCTGTGGTGTGTGTGACTTACTTGACAACGCCTGCTTGCCCCAGCCTGTGGTCACGCACTGCTCGTTCGCGGCGGGATCCTCGTCGCTAATGCAGATCGGCTGAATGTGGGTGGCGAACTCGAAGCGTTTGTCCAGGCGGATGATGGCCATGTCATTGGTCTTGCTTGATGGATTGTACGAGGGATGCACATCGATGGTCTTGGCACCCACCAGCTGGAACGGCAACGGTTCATTGGTGCTGCCCAGCTCCCACTCTCCGGCCTTGATGCGCACATCGTTGACGGGCACTCTGCACAAACATTTGCCATTAACTTTTGCTCTCTGGACCGGGATCGGGACTCGTTAGGAGGCACTTACCCGTCCACACAGCTGGCTGTGGTGATCACGAACTCATCTCCGATGATGGCACCGCCGCAGAGCAGGCTCTTGCTCGACTCACGCAGAACCATGGCCTGCCATGGGATCTCGGCGAAGTTGGCATCAATGTCCTTCACGCCGGTGGGCTTTGTGCTATACGAAAACAAAAGGTGAGTCATTAGGCAGCCATTTGGATGGGATGTCGGGATGTCGGGCTGCCGGGATGTAGGGGCTGCTTACCGCTTGTTGCGGGTGGCGCAAACTCCGGCAAGGTTGACGGGCCAGGGATCAACATAGTTGGGATCGCGGCAGCACTTGCCGGGCGCTCCGTTCTCGGGCAGCAGGCAGTCGGTGAGCGGCACGCGGAAGGCGGCTTCCATTGGGGTCAGTTGCAGAGGCGTGTCGCTGAGCACTCCAATCGCATTGCAGTAGTTCTCCGGGGTGCAGACGAGCGCGGATGCGCACTTGGCGTAGTGCTTGGGCAGGTCGGCGGCGCCGGGCGTGGGGAAGATCTGGGGCGACAGCTGATCCTCGCCGCGGTAGACGGGCCTCTCATTGGATGGCTGAGGCACACGGTCGGGCTCATAACGAGTCGGTGGCTGCGTGGGGCGTGGCTCCCGGTGTGGAATTTCGTTGACGCTCACTGGTGGCAAGTACTCGTTGGTTGGGCGTTGCGTCTGAGTGGGCTGTGGGCGGTACGGCGACGGGGTGGGTGCCGGCTGCGTTGGCTGTGGCCGGTAGGGAGGCTGCGTTGGCTGTGGGCGGTAGGGCGTCTGCGTGGTCTGTGGGCGTGGCGGCTGCGTAGCGCGCGTCTGAGTGGGCTGCGGCTGGTAGATGGGACGGCGGGTGGTCTGTGGTGGTATGTACTCGACTGCAGGACGACGCGTGGTAGTGGGTGGCAGATACTCGTTAGTGGGTCGCGGTGCGGGGGCAGTTGTGGGCTGTGGGCGGTAGGCGGGCTGGGTGGTGCGCACGGCGGGCACGGTGGGGTTGGTGGGCAGCGGGAATGTCTTCTCGGGCAGGTTGAAGATGTATCCATCCTCGGTCAGCGTGGTCGAAGGCATGCGGCAGCAAATCTCCGGCGCATAACAACGATTGGCCTGCAATGTAGAGAGATAGAGAGAGAGAGAGAGAGGGGGGAGAGCGAGAGACATTTTATTAGTAAAGCAAAGAAACTGGCTCTGAGGCAGGGAGGCAAAAATTTGTATGGGTCATGCTTTGCAGTCCGTGAGGCAGCGCATTAAATTACCAGCAACAAGCAACAAGCAACTTGCAACTTGCAACGTGCAACTTGCAACAGCTGCCAACCTCTCCAACTACCAACCGTTCATTAAAGTGGCCAATGCTGCCTGTCAATTGTTTTTTTTTTCATTTTTTTTCCATTTTCAGGTCTTCTTTTTCTGTTTTGCATGTGGTGTTAATTTTAACCCAGAAATTTGCAGTTTCATGGTGCAATCTTTGAAGCAAGACGTTTTGAAATACAGCGCGAAAACTTTTCAATTGAAGCTGCTGTTTCAAGTTTGTCGCCTAAGTCTTTTGCTCAATGGCAACACCCACACATATTAATTTGCCTATTTATATGCCAAAATGCTCAACAATTATTGCAAACGGAAAACATTTGCGAAACTTTGTGGGTGCGTGACAAAACAATAAAGACCAAAATAAAAAATAAAAATAAATCAAATGAAAAGATTGATGAGAATAGTGTCTGAAAATCAATTTTGAAAATCAAAAAATCAATCGACGTCTAGACTAATTAATAACATTTATATTTTTATTAATTTGCACATTAACGGCTCCATTCACTGGCAATTAGTTTGTATAGATAAAATGCCACTAGAAAAACTATTGTTAAAAAAAATTATTAAAACTAAAAATAATTGATTATATATAGAATTTATAGCATGACGAAGAGTGAATACTCTGTTGCTTCGGTTGCTCCCATTTAATATTTTAATTACAAAAATAACAACTAATTTCAATTATAATTTGAGAATGGATTGTATGATTGTTTGGATATTTCGTAAAATAATTATAACATCTCAGTTCGCAGATTTTTCTTACTTCATTATCATTCTCACAAATTTGCAGATAATTATGGTTTGGATCAACACTTCGCATTTGCATAGCGGAAAAAAGATACGACTTGATTCTTGTTGTCATAAGGCTTACGCAATCGTAATGTAATGTTTATATAGACACCTCCACAAAAGAATTGAATTGTAAATTGTAAAAAACAAATGCTCAGATTAAACAGAGCCCAAGTTCTTCTCTTTGACCGTCCGACAAATTCGCACGGCCGCGTTGTCAAAGTTTGCGACCTTCTTTTTTATTGTTTCGCGCAATTTGTTACTCATAATTCAAGAAGAAGCAGACGACAGGCGACAGACGGCAGACGGCAGACGGCAGCTGCTACCGCAGGGCGTGCGAAATATAAGAAGATAAAAAAAATAAATAATGTGCACATTTGTTAAAAATTAAGCGAGGAAAAAAAATGAACAGCGACATGCAGTCGAGATTCGCCAGATGACAAATTAATAATTATAATTAAATGTTCGAGGGGGGAGGGGGATATGGTGATTGGCCTAAATTTGGCGAAAGATGTGATCCGGTTGTCCTTCCAGGGCGCCTTAATTTCTTATCATTATTATTAGCTGACCCTCTGGCATAATTTTCATCAATTAAGCGTTAATCAAATGTTATCTTAATGTAGACATCACTCAGTGACCATTGGGTACGCATTAAATTTTATGTAATACATGTTATCATTAAAGGCAGTCACATCAACAGCCACAACGGACAACAACAATAATGCGCTTGTTGTTATTGTTGTTATTGTTGTTGTTGTTGTTGTTGGTGATCAATGACACGGCAGCAGACAGGAGCCCTCCACCTGATTGCCGATTAAGTCGCGTCTCTGGCTCTCCTGCTTATGATCAATCATTTTGCAGCTTCAAGATAACAACAGCGACAACAACAACAACAACAACAACAACAAAAACAACAGCAACAACAAGAGACGTAACTACTTGTACAGTCGACAGCAAAAATATGTAATCGCCAGCAACAACAATAACAACAACAGCAATAACAATAACGCCAAAATGCTTTTAATAAATTTCGTTGGCCATGCAACTTGTTCGTTGCGTTGTTGTTGTTGCTGTTGTTGTTGTTGCTGCTGTTGTTCCTCATGCTTGTCTCAATTGCTGCGCACTGCAATTTGTTAATAATGTTGCAATTACAATAAGTATATGAAATTTTATGAAATTTATTTTAATGTCATTGCTAGGCATGCGAAGGCAAGGCAAAACAAAAGACTTAGGAAACGAACTAATCACAATCCTATAGAACCTGAGCTAAGGGATATGCAATGATAGTAGCTTAAAGTGGATTTACAGTGTTACAATTTCAAATCTGATAAACAGAGAGAGAGAGAGAGAGAAAGGAGGAGGAATCTATATATTATATAATATATGTATGTGTGTATATATGTATTACAGGAGTTTGTTGTAGAGTTCATTTTCAATTGAAGCCTAGTTGCCGACTCTTTTGCAAAATGTCAAGTATTATTCTTGGGCATTATGTAAAACTGAAATTTGTGACACAAATATTGCGCGGACATTTTTTTATGGCAGCGTTAATGTGGTTTATACCACAGTGTTAAATTCCACGTTCTTGTTGTTGTAGCCATATATTTTTTTCTTTGGCTTTTTCTCAATTTATGCGCCTATAAAATATACAAAAATTTGTGATTCTGTGTGTGTGTTTTTTTTATTTTTGGTTTTTTGTTTTTCGCTCTTTGGCCTCTTGCAGCCAACTCGGCCCGGCCCTGATGTGCATTGAGCAGCTGACAGCACTTAATGTCCCAAGTTTGTCGCTTAAGTCTTTTGTTTATGCAACGTCTTCTAGGCCATAAATAACGCACGTCCGCCGAAGCCATCTAATTTATAGCGCGAGCTAACTAGATGTTAAATAAATTATATCAAATTTGTAACGTCTTTTGAGTGCTATTAATTATATACTCAGGGGACATTTGGAATGTGATTAAAGAGTGATATAAATAATATAAAGATACGCGTATATCTATAACGGGCATCATTGAGATAATGGTATGCATGCATTCAAAGACCCGATCAATAATAATAATTATTATAATTGAGCTGGAAAGGCAGACGCACACAAAGAAATATCAAACTGCGATAAAATATATATACATATGTATATACAAAAAAAAACAATTCAATAAATATAAAAAAAAAAAAAGATTTTAAACGCTGTCAACGCGGATTGCCTGGCGCCCGCAATGCCTCTTGGCTGTCTCCGACTACGACCTAGACCTTGAAGTTGTAGTCGTCATCATCATCATCATCATCATACTCATCATCATCATCATCATCATTATCATTGGTGTCGGTGTTGTTGTTGTTCACTCGACATGCTCTGTTTGCTGAGTTAGCCTTTTGCTTTTGCTTTTGTTGTTTTGTTGTCTGGTTTTGGCTTGCGGTTTTTTCTCCTCTTCAACACGACAGTTAGCTGCTCATATGGTTGTCTATGGTAAAAGCTTAAATATCGCAACATTCGAGACAGAAAAAAAAAAACAAAACAAAAAAAAAACAAACCCTAATGCCTGCCAAACGGAATGCTAGGTCAGAAGCGGGGTTCAATGCAACGGCTAATGGTCAAGATTCGCGAAGATGGAAAAGATAATGCGAAAGATCGTAGAGATTGTGCTGCTTGTCAGAGTTAATGGGTCAAATATAGATAAACGCTATTATGTAGATAAATTTATCTCCAGAATGAGCTGTTAATTACTCAGCATAGAAATTTCTGATTTCAATAAATTATGTTTAATTTACCACGTAAATTGCCAATAAACAAGGCTTATCCGGGCTTAAAATTTGTCAAAGTTGCAAGTGTTAAACCGGATCGTTGGTGAAAAAAAAACACACACTTCGTTTTACATAAACTACATGAAACTGGAACTAAAAATTAAATTTATACACAAAATATAAGAAAAACAAAATAAGATTGAGTTCACGCAATGTTGCATGTTACAAAATGTAAAACATGCAACATGCACAGCCCAGTGCAGCGGCCCAAATGATAAATGGCCATAATGAATATAAGCTTCATAATCATCTACATAATTATGCGATGAGCTTATGTATAGATGCATATGCATATAGATATATGCAGGGAGAATATGTTAAAGAAAAACCCCGCTTTGGGAGAAGCTTTGACTACAGCTCAAAGGTCGGTCAAACGTTGTGGCATGTGGAATGCGGCATTAATTGATCAAATAGTGCAAGATAGAATGACAGAGAGAGACAGAGAGAGAAAGAGAGAGAGAAAGAGAGAGAGAGAGAGAGGTCGCAGATTGTCCTCTTTCGGGCCGAACGACCTTGCCTTGTGGCATTCCACGCATTTTTCACTGTTTAAAGTACTCAAGTTATTTCTGCCTTTTCGCACTCTTGTAAATTAGGGATACAACTGGTTCGACTATACAACAACACCAACAACAACAACAACAACAACAATAACAACATACAGCTGCATAAGTTGCGCAGGTTGCGGCGCGGCGGTCCCCAGCGAGCATTTTGTTGCATGCCACGGAATTGGCGTCAGTGCCTGCATAACTTAACGAGTTCGAGCCACCTTTTTGGTGCGTAATTGTCGCTGGGCCAGATCGTGGCTTGAACCCAGCTGCTGCAAATTATGAGGCTGTGGCCCACCGAAATGAGCAGCCAGTACAAAACAAAAATAAAAAACAAAAACAAAAAGAAGAAGAAAAAAACCACAACAAAAGAAAAAGAAAAACCGAATAAGAAAACATCAACTGAAACGATTTCAGTTTTAAGTGCGTGGTCGCTGCAACATAATTCACTTGCTGTGCTGATTTTTTAGCTGTGTATTCACTTTTTGTTGCTGCTGCTGCTGCTATTGTTGTTGTTGTTGTTGTTGTTGGTTTTTCGGTGCAACAAGCGGTAACAGGCAACAAGAGCGTTGAGTACGCAACTGACTCGTTTTGTTGGCCGTTGCATGTAAACAAATTATGCAATTGCAATGCCAGCGCCCGGTCTGAATAAATCTGCAAGCATGTCCTGCTATCTCTTTTGCTCTATAGCCTTTGGCTGTCTCTTTCTCGGTCTTCGGCTAGGCCGTAATTTAACACATTTTTTCTGCTTAAATGCATTTCATGCACATTGCTCGTAAGTTCAACTGCATTCCATTGCTTGATTGCCAGTTGATGGCAGCAAGTTCGTTGCCTGAGTCTTTCGATTTTGACATTGCAACCGGCTCCAGATTGTGGCAATGTCATTGTATCACCATGTAAATCAGCTACACTCACCACTCAGAGCATAAGCTCAAATAGTGGCAAGTCGTGCTATATTTTGCGATTTTCATATATTTTCTAAAGAAAATTCCTAAATCTGAGAATTTGTACTATGCTGGATTTGTAATGGAGCCAGAAAGTCTAATTTATACATACAAATGAAATATTCTGCCAGCAATATTTTGATTTATGTATTGGTTGACAGCTCCATCAGCCACTCCCCACACCCACGCCCACACCCACACTTCTGCAACTCGCATCTCGGCATATTCTGCTTCTTCTGCTGCATATCGCATGTCAAATCCGATTTCAATCTCAGATTGCAAAGGCGGACAATTCGTCATTTCACAGAATTTGAGCAGTGAGTAACAAAACAACAACAACAACAACAACAAAAACCAAATAGATCAAAAGTTGAGTGCAATTTGCATCTACTTATGGATACAACTGCAAGTAGCAGCAACAACAACAACAACCACAAAAGAATATTTTGCCTCAAAATGAAAACTAATTGTGTGCTAATAAGCTGCATTTGAAGCTGAAGCTGCAGCTGAGTGTTGTTTTTGTTTAGCTAAAGTTGTTGTTGTTGTTATTATTGTTGTTGTTGTCGCTTGTGAAATGTGCTACGAATGCCGCAGTTAACCGGGGAACACATTGTTTTCGGGCCATCTCATCATTGGCACATCCAAATGCGATTTAATGCAGTTGCGGCCTTTTTTCTATTGCAATTCACGAAAAAACAACAATAACAACATTCGTTACTTTTGATACGCCCAGAAGATTTTCCGCTGCTAATGATTACTTTTTGTGCATGTGTATATGTGTGTGTGTGTGTGTTTGCTTGTATTGCTCAAGTTGAGAGCAAATTAAACGCTTTAGGCCTGACAAATGTTTTATCATAACACTTACCCCCTGCTTCTTCACATAGTTGATGGCGCTGATTTCGCCATTGCGACAATCTTGGGGCGGCACACAATCGGAGTCACGCGGGCAGGTGGCAAACGGCACAGGTGTGGTGGTTGTGGTCGTTCTCCTGGTTGTTGTGGTCTCCGGTGCTCGATAGGTGCAGCAAATGTTCGATTCTGGATTGCAGTTCTGCACGAGAAGAGAATAACTTATAGCTTAGAACAAGGTGGAAAAACTAAAATCCTTAAATATTTACTATATACATATTTTTCTTTAAATTAAAAATTCTCAGCTATATGCAAGTATCTTTATATATAAATTCCTAGTTATATTCCTAGCAGTTGCCATATTGATATTTGTTTAATTGCGAAATTGGAATTAATTTGAATTGAGAAATGAAATTGAGAAATTAATTTGCAGCTGTTGGCAACTAAGGTTGAAAAACGTGGGAATCAGTCAACATTTAAGCTGGCAGCTAATTTGAAATTTGATATCCTTCATAGTTTAAAACGTTTATGGCAACGTAATAAGCCAATTGCACAACGGCCAAAAGTTGAAGAGTCCAGCAGCGGGGCTTAAATGGACAATTAAATTGAAACACATTTGAGCAACATTTGATATCCTTTGTTCGGTTCACTCGATTTTTATAGGCCATAAAGAGATATTTGAGTGCTGCAACGAACTTGGAGAGTGACAGAAACAAAGCTTACTGTCCCGTTGCCTTGTCGCATAATCAATCAAAGTGTTTAGTGGACGTGTACTTGACCAACACTGTTAGCCATAAAGTTGCCACTCGTTGGCATCGGCATTAATTAAGCGGCCTAAACGATCGTTGCTGCCGTTGCAGCCGTTGCAGCCGTTGCAGCCGCCTCTGGCAAAAGGTCAGCAAGGCGGCCATTGGAGTTGCATAAATGATGTGTTAAAATAATGTGCAACCAAATGCCGACTATGCTATGCTTTTTCTTGCACCATCTTTGGCGACTTTTTATTATCTTCTGTTTTGTTGTTGTTTTCTGTTTGCCAGTTGCTGGCATTGCAGCGTTTGCATTGAATTTTACCGCCTTCATTCAACGGTTTTATGAGATTCTAATGGAACCTTCGCACCGGCGCAACGCCTTAACGCCTAAACGTTGGCTAATTTGTTTAAGACAACGTCGTCCAGCTGGCATTTGAACAATTGCAAATTAATAATAATAATCGTGTTAGCTGGCTAGCTGCCTGGCTGGCTGCTTCGGGCCAAAAGTTCAAGAATGGCCAAGGTGTTTCTTCTTAAGCGTTTAGGCCGAAACGTCACAGTAGCCGGAGGCGTGTTTTTGACGTCTATGCAAATCAATTAGATTGGCCATGCGACTTCTTAACTGCAGCATTAACATGGCTAACAACGGACTTAAAGATTATGCCATTAATCTTAATTATGCAATTCATTCATTATTGAACCTATTTCCTAGGCAGAAGTCAAAACCAGTTCATCACCATTTCGATCAACTGTATCACACTTTATATAGCTCCTATGCTATGCTATATTTCAATCTGCCTTTCAGTCCAAATTGGTTTCTGGCTAAATTATGGTCACATTTTACAGCTCCACTCAAAAACACGCTTAAGATATATAGACATACATATATGTATGCTTAAATGTATACACATATCTTTGTAAAAAGCATCAAACTAATCGACCTTGGCTAATAAAACGCTGATCATTTAAAACGCTCAAATCGGTATTTGAAAACAAGAAATTCTTGTCAAAGCACATGTAGAACATAAGTTCTTAAAATTGACTAAGTATGGGGGTTCTGCATAGTAACAAACACTTAAATCGAGACGCATTTAAATCAAGCTTGACAAATTTATGAAACGCTTCTACAAGCACATCAAAAAGAACAACAAATTAAATGACTGTAAAGCACTTTAAGCTTTGTTCGCGTTGAAAGTGAAGCCCCAACTTGCATACATATATAAAATGTTAATATAACTCGTTTACACGATGAACCCACCAATCGCGATAAAGTCCGAAACCAAAAATACCCAATTTAGTTTCTCAAAAGTCATATTGGAAGATTTATATGGCTTAGAGTTAACTTCAAAGTAAACAAACGAATTTGAATTCCGCATACAAAGCTCAATCGTTGTTTATCAGTTATTCAGTTATCGGAATAACATTATCATGTTAAGTGCGTGCGCGTGAACGCCGACTAGAACACTTGCCCGGACTATGAACTATTCCCGTCAAACCGGATGAGTTGTGTTCGGGTATAAGGTATACGGTATACGGTATATGGTATATGGGTGTATTAAATATCATATTGAGCCATAGGTTGTTAAACCTTTTAAAACAAACGGAACGTGCGATGGCTTTGACAGAGATAAAAATAAATAATCATAACAATAATCACACAGCACTTGACATCATCGAGCTGAGAATTTTGATTTTGTCTCATTGTCTACAGATTTAAGTTTAATTGGTTGTGTGCGCCATAATGTTTGCAAATTATATTCCAAAATTTCGCACCAATATTTGGCTTTAATATTGATTTAAGATCTTTGTGCTAACAATAATGCGCGTTAATTAAAAAAGCAGAAGCAGCAACAAAAAGCGGCTGAGGAATTCAGCAAATATATAGTAAAAATAATAATTGTCGAAATTCCAAGCAAGTTTCCCTTTGGCGTTAAGCTCTCTGTTATTCAGGAAGCGCAAACAATATAAAGTTAAAAATAAAAATAAAAAATAACAAAAACAAAAACAAAAACAAAAAACAGAAAAAAAAAAAAAACAGTTGGCATAACCCGCTCTGTTGACTATGTCAAAGTCAAGTTTTCTCTAAGTTGTTAGCTGGCTGCCTAACTTGGGCAAACAACAGACAGTGAGTCAGGCGGACGCCCACGCATTAAATATTTGCCGACTGATTTGGCTCTTGTCTGTTGGCCAGGTCAACATTTATAGTTGGCAAATAATAATATTTGCCAACGGAACAAGAACAGAAACAGAAACAGATACAGATACAGATACAGATACAGATACAGATACAGATACAGATACAGATACAGATTTAGTTATGTTTCGATTGATTGATGATCGTTCGCATTAATTAGTCAACTAATTGAAGCTCAGTTTTAATCTACTCAATAAATTTAATCAGTCCGAACAGCTTCTTAGTACAGCCATTAATAGTCGCACCTATTATAGACTTTTCCTCCGAATTCCAGGTTCATTGCTCTAAGCCAACCAAATAACCAAATAACCAAATATCCAAATTTTAGCTGCTAAGCTGAGCTTAGCTGCCAATTATGGCATACACTAAATTACGGCTTATTAGCTACGGCTAATCAACATGTTTCATTTCTGCCAGACATGCTAAATATAAATTATTACTTAGAACCAAAAAAGTTTATTGCTCTGAGCTATTGTTAATTAAATTAATTTTAATGTTCGATTAGAATACTTCGAATTCCCATTTAATTAAATTATTTGTTTTGTCTATAAATAAAATAACAGCATTTTGATTAATATTCTCTATTAAGAACATTTTCGTGACTAAATATTGAATAAGACTTGATTTATAGCGCTCCTTATTTGCAACTTCTGAACTAGTTTAAGATGGAGGAGCACAAAAAGCTAGAATACTGGTGACTGTTAATAATAACTGCTCATAGGTTTAGCTTTTGAAAAAGTAAATAAATGGAGCATTGTTCAAAAAAATAAAATTAAAATCAAACTTTTAACATAATATTTGAGCAGAAAAATTCTTTTGAGCAAATCTAATAAAATATCAGATTATTAGAACTACTGGATGAGCCATAAAGACAACCCAAAATAGAGCAAAATTCTTCGATTTAATTTAATTACAGGGGCTTTCAGAGTCGCGCTTTCATACTTTGCAGCCACATTCTTTGCCTTCTTATTTATACACGTAATTAAGTTTGTCGTCAATAAAATTGCATTTGCTGCTGTTATTTGAGTTGCCAAACTTGTCGCCGCTGGTCAATGGGTCAAATGTGCACTTGAGGCGTTGCTGCCGCTGTCGCTGCTGCTGCTGCTGCTGCTGCCGACTTCAACGCCGAAGTCGCCGCAGACATCGATCGTTTTCAATAATTTTTAATTAAAAAACATAATTCAGTTGGTTGGTTGGTTTTGCAATGTAAGCGCGAAATAAAATGCATTTTTTATATGCACACACATAAAAGTCGATTGGCTCTACGAATTGCAGCAGCAAGTTTGTTGCCTAAGTCTTTTGTTAGCTGCCTCAGTGAGTTGTTAAAAGTTGGTCGCCCAAATTGCAATTGTCGCAATTCATTCAACATAGAAGCTATTCAAAGCTTTGAGGTCGCATAAGGAAGAGCTTCAAAAGAAAAACCGCCAAGTAAAAGCCCTGCTTTAGCTGAAGCTGAAGCAGAAGCTGGAGCTGGAGCTGGAGCTGGAGCTGGAGATTGGAGGCTGCAGTTGCAGGTGCCTCGATTGAGGTCTGTGCTCTGTTGTTGTTTGTTTACGTTATTTATGGGCAGCGGCTCAATATGCAAATGGGAAAGAGGAGCACAGGCAACTGATTTTATTCCATTTACATAAATTTCTTTTGGCAAGCGTCGAACTTGGCGAGCAGCAATTAAACATGAACTTCACTTTTTATTTCACTCTCCGGTTATTACGAAATGCGTTGCCGACGAAAGCTTGAATGTGTTTTAGGTTTTGGTTTTGTTTTTGTTGTTGGTGTTGTTGTTGTTTTTTTCTGGGGTAACCACAAACCGGAAAATAACGGCAACTGCGCCAACAATAATAAAAAATGCAGATCTGATCGGGCTAATCAAGCGCATTGCAATATTTTTTTTTTTTTTTTTTTTTTTTTTTTTAACATTATCCAGACTGTAGACAGGCTTTTAATTTGGCGGCTGGCCTTTTGTCCGGCTGTCAAGCGCCGCCTGCCACATTTACTCGTATTTGCTCGTATATTTCATGAATGTCGGGTTTAACCGAGCCACAATCGATGCCATTATGCAATTGATGGCCAACACTAACTGCGTGACATCTACTGCTTAGCATTTGGCTTACCTGAATCTTGGGCAGCTGCTGGCTAAAGTACCCATTCCGGCACTGATCCTGACGCACACACTGCTGTCCATTGGTACACTTGAGCTGCTCCAGTGGCGGCAGATAAGTTGGCGCCTGGAATGGCGCCGCCTGCCTGCTGATTACGGCGTGATGCAGGAACACATTGGATGCGGGATTCACAGAGAAATGCGTCTCGGGCTGCTGCTTCACTTCGTTCAGGTATTGGCCATTGAGGAACATGTTGGCCTGGTAGCTGCCATTGACGGCTCCTTGCACGGCCAGCAGCAAGAGGGCCAAAGCGATTGGGCCTTGAAACCGGGACATGGCGTTGGATTTTATATATATCAAATGTTTTTAGAGTCTGCAAATACATTCAAAATATCATCGTCATTAATAATAATATTCAGTTTCTCTGCTTAGTATTAATTAATTTTATTTATTCATTGACTAAAAACTGATTATGAATAATATAAATTCATAGTTTATAATTCATTCAAAGATTGTTTTCTTTTCAAAGATTTATTCTATTCAAGATATGAACTTAACTTTATAATTGATGCAAAACTAATAAATAAATAAACATTATTTGATTGTTATATAAATGTATTGAATTCATAGGCATTTATTTTCGAAAAGGAATTAAAAATTATTTTAACATTTTTAAAGAATTGTCATTTTTAATTTTACTTTTTTGAAACTCTTTTTAAGCTATTTAATGATTTTTCAAATATTTCAAATTTTTGAATGTCTTTTTAGTGAACAGTGAAAAATTTTCAAAAAAATTGCAAAAAATCCCGTTTGGATTAAAGCTTGTTTAAACTTGACTTTGAAATTAAACGCATATCAAGATTTGCTCGATTTATAACTATTGGCACAAACCAAGCCTGACGCCAACTTAATTTGCAAGTTTCCGCTAGCTTGAAACTAGAAAAGTGCCCCAGCTAATCGAGATTTCGTTATTAGAAATCACCGCTAACCGGCCGGCAATAAAAAAAAAAAGCACCTGTCAAACTGCAATTGCTGTTGTTGTTGTCATCAATGAAATGCAAAATATCGTGATGACACAATTTAGCAACAGGAACGTACGAAATGCCGTAAAAGTGCACGCGACGGATGCCGCGAAGATGTGGATGAGAGGAGACCTCGGAGGAGACTTCGGAGGAGACCATTGGGCCTACACGCTGTGCCGTGGATGGCCAGCTATGGATATTGCAATGAGCCGGCTCCGTGACAACAACAACAACAACAACAACAACAACTGCAAAAGCTACTGCAACAACATGGTTAACACGGCAAATGGCACTTGCTGCTTGCTTGACTGACAGTCAACCAGCCACGAAGCCAGTTAGCCTGGCTGTCCAGCGGATTCTACTTTGGAATCTACTCTTAGCCTTTTCGGCAGAGTTGTCCGCAAGTTGTTTGCGCGAAAGGAATTTCAGTGTCTGGCGCGCAACTTGTTTTAGACTTCCGAAAAGACTTGCAAAAGTTATGCCTAAATAATCCATAAATATATGTATATATATATATATATATATATATATATATACATATACGTATATATGTGTGTCCATATATTATCTATGTATGTTTATCTATGGAGCAGCATTTTGTTGGACCTCCTGCGGTCGGCTGCTGTGCAATTTGTCAAAGCTTCTGAGACAGATAAATTACAAAAGCAGCGACAGCGACAGCGACAGACACAGAGACAGAGACAGAGCGACTTCTGCTGCTTCTCAACTATGACGGTGATGTATCTGTTGAAAAACTGTCCGTCCGGCTGGCGCACCGTCCGTCAATTCATTAAAGCGTTGCTAAGCCGTTCAACCGCTTGGATTACGCAAAGAGGCGTCGCTTTGTTAGCGGAGTTCTCTACCCTCCATGGCTACTGGCCAAGAGGCTATTGGCGCTTAGTGCTGCAATTTAATAATTGATGGCACCTGACAAGTTAGTGTCTAAATTGACAAACTTGAAGTTAATTCATTTGCATACGCTCGTTAGATTTATATACGTCTATGTTTATTTTCGGAACTCAGGATGTGAGTTGGAGAGACCAGTTTGTCTAAATCCTGCTGGCTGACTCAAAGTCGAAATATTTTTTTTTGTGGCTCGTAAATTGTGTTCGCAACAAAAGAAAATGAAAAGCAAAAGCTGTCAAGAAATTTGCATTTGTAGATAAACACAATATAGCGACTGTTCTAAAGTTCTCTTCAATCAAAGACCGCATTTGGCTGCGATGCGTGCCAAATGAGTCAGCGCTATAAATAAAGTCGATAAGACAAGCGAATACCATTAAATTAAGCATTTGTATAAATACACTTAAATAAATACAAATCAAAAATTGTTGGTTTTACCACAACGAATTTCTTTATTGTTGTTGGTATTCTTATTGTTTGTCATTTGCATAAAATATGTTATGCGTTGTTTTTTTCTTTTTTTTTTTTCTGTTTTTTTTTTTTTCATTTGTTAGGCAGCGCTCATTAAAGTCATTTGGAGTTTTGCCGAGTTTCTAATACTTTCTCTAAGAATTAAGTTGGCAAAAAATTGTATTTTTTTGCCAGCTCTGATTGATGCGCAGATTCATAATTTGTTGACTTCTGGGAATTTTTGCTGCCTCGGGGTTGACACACTTTTCAACGGGAATTGATTGTGCAGCTAACAAAAGACTTAAGCAGCGAACTTTGATTTGCCAAAACAGAATCGCAGCTAATGCTGATTAATTTACATTTCAAATCAAATGCTGCACATTAATTCACACTCGTTTGTTCTAATGGCCACTGGTTCAGATGATTCTAACTGGACATATGCTAATTAAGAAGCTGCTGCTGGAAAAGGTGGCTTCCGTTTGTGAGTGTGTGTGTGTGTGTGTGTGTGTGTGTGTGTGTGTGTGTGTGTGTTTGTGTGCATGTTTGGTTAGCTCTTTAGCTGTGAATGATTTTCACATAAATTAAAACAAATGTTAAGGCAAATGTTTGTCTTGTCTCTCTCAGGCCTGCAATTTTGCAACCGCGTCGCAAAGTTCAGATCGCATCTCTAACAAATAAATTTCAACTGAGTTAAACACAATGCGCTGAGACCCCAGAGAAGACGGGCAGACAGACAGACAGACAGTCAGACGGACAGACAGATAGGCAGGCAGATCTACAAGCGGTTAGGCAGAGTAAGGGCTTGTGTGGTAGCAGTTGAATCAATCAAACCATCCATCAATCAATCAACCGCAAATGAATTTAATTTTCAACCACAACAAAAATAAAGTCACGGCACAATTTACAGATAATTTTCGTTACTTATACACCACATGCACAGCTTTGCACTTAATTTAAGCTGTTATCCTTAAAATACCAAGTCCAATATATATAAGTATATACTATATATACATATGTATATCCTTAATGCCTGACACTTGTCACTTGGTCACCAAATGTAGCACAAAGTCTTTAGCCAAAAGTTCATTTCTGGGCACTTGTGAATTGTCTCTCAATTTAGTTGGTAAATTAATTATTAATTATTAATTATTTATCGGCTTACACTGTTGAATTTTTTATATATTTATTTATATAGTTTACACTCGTTCAACTGAACGCACGTAACGCACAACTTCAATACTTCAATATGATTGTGAATATTTTTAGCAAGTTCGCCGTTTTTATATGTGGCCCAGCAAACGTTTGGCGGCGCCAGCGTCGCTGCCGGCGTCGCAGTCTCACATCTAGTAGCTCCCAAACAGCGCTCAGCAGAACAACAAACACAATAGTTGGCGGTGTCGGCGTCGGCGTCGGCGTCGACTTAGCTTGAAGATGCGAACAAGTGGAAGCAGAAGCAGAAGCAGAAGACAACAGCAGCAGAAGTAGTGGCAGAGGCTGCGAGCACATCAGTAGCCACGAAAGCGTTGACGCCAGCAGATCCGAAGCAGCGCAGCTCTCGTTCACTTTCGTTGGCAGCAGCGCGAGAGCAGTAGCAGAGAGAGCGAGCCGCAGAGAGAGAGAGAGAGAGAGCGAGGGCCAGACAACGAGAGTGGGAGAGCCTGTGCTATTTGGCTCTGTGGTGCTGCGTCGGCATTCAGTGCGGGCGTGATTGCTCAGCAGAGCAGATCAGATCAGGTTCGTCCAGGGCAGAGCAGAGCGGCTTCGGTTTCTTCTTCTTCTGCTCGACTATCTAGTTCTTTTAGCACAGCCAAGCGGAAAGCCTTTCCGACGTTTTAATTTAAACTCTGGCGTTTCTCGTGCTAATCTAGTTCTAGTTTAAGGTTCTCTGTGGGTTGAGTAGCATTTTTGTTGTTTAATTTTGATTTTAATTCTGAAGACCGGCAGCTAATTGATTTTTGTGATTATGCGATTTAAGCGGCCGACAGAATTTTATGACAACCTGCACATTCCTATTTTATACGCTAATTCAATTTAATGAAACGCTCAATTTGTCAAAATACTAAAATAAAATAAAAACTGTTTTCTTTTCTTTTTGGGGTTTTTTTTCTCCTTTACTTACTTTACACGGGCAAAAATGATTGCTGGGAAATAATTAAATTCCAACGTTTGTCTTAAAGGCTGGCAATTAAAGAGTCGCAAACAAATCCGGGTTGATATTCTAAACGCAACGTCACAGTCATTCGGGCCTTGTCATAGCTAAAGCCAAGCTGCTGATTCATAAGACACATAACGAATACAAATACTGCCACAAATACAAATGCAAATGTTTAGTTTAAAAATGCGAATACTGTAAACAACATAAACAAAACAATTAATTAACAAAATTAAATATTGAACATGCTAAAGCAAAAGACCCCAAAAAACAAGTCAAGCCAAAAGAGCAGCCCCCAAAAACCAATTGAATTCCGTCCCGGCCCAATCTGAAGTCGTGTCAAACATCACGCGGAATGGGGAAATTTAAATACGCGTAATATCGTATAAACCCTATCAAAGTTACCTTTTATGTTGCAAACCGAAAACAGATTTAACTTACTTTTTGAAATACTAAAAATACAAAATTTGAAGGCCAGCTCAATTATCAAGCGGCTTATTTCGCATGTGCCAAAACAAAACACTGATTTACCTGATGAGCTTGGAATGTCTATTGGCATGCATAAGAAATTTAAAAGAACGATCGACTCACTTATTTGGATATGCACTCTATAAGAAATTCAGGAATACAAAAGCGGAAGGGTAATTAATAAGCCCAAAAGTAGATTCTTAGTGCAAACAATAGAAAAAAAATAGAAAATAAAACCTGTATTACAATATTCTTTTCTAGTATATATATCACCTCCAACATATATACAAACTCTGAAAGAAAAAGAAAACCTAATTGGATCGTTCTGCATGAAGCTAAAAATTAATCTGGGTCAAGGGAAAATATTTCGCAAATTGATTTTCATTTCACATTCTGCAAATCATTTTGTTGATACATTCAATACAGTTGCTACCGATCGAACAATACTTTGAACAAAAATGTCTTTGATAAGGCCAACTGCAGACGTTTTGTGATCGACAGCAAGTGCAAGTCACAGTTAAAGCCTAATACAACTCGTCTATAGGATTGCAGTAAACGAAAAAGTTTCGAGTGTTGCGCGAGGTTGTGGTTTGCTTTTATTGGGACAGTCCACGTGATGAAAGCTATATATATATATATATATATATATACAATGTGAAATACATATATGTCTTTATATATACATATATATATATATATATGTGTGATGTGTATTGTGTAATTACTGGCGGGTCAATAGCAGCTTGAATCGCAAATCAAATGCACATTATAATTAAAGCATTTTTCGTTTGAGTTTTATTTGATTTCTTTTGTGACTTTGCCTGTGCTTCGATTTGGGTTATTATTAATTGCTGAATTGAACAATGAGCTATTACAATTGCATTCGGGTGAAATTTCCAATAGCCCAACAAAGAGTTTAGCCCAGTTCAATTGGGGTTCAGTTCGGGGCGGCTACATTTGAATATCAGAGCAGCTGGGCAATTCCTTTCACTAAGCACTTAACGCATCGCAACACGTTATTGTGGCAAATAAATATTTATTAGATTATTCATAGTCTGGGACCCGTTTTCGGCAATTTGGACCACATAATAGCTAGAAATTCCTGAAATAATATATATATTTAAATTCCCCAAGCCGCGAAAGTGACAAAATAAAATGTGAATTAAAACCAAAACCAAAACCAAAACCAAACAAGTTTACTCCAAATTCCCATTGAATTATTTTCAAAATTGTATTTTCGAGCGGCACGCGATTCTAGAAGAATTTATGAAATTTTAAAATCCCTTTGCCACTAATTGTTTTGCTTTGGATTCTTTGGACCTCATAAAAACTATCAACAACTTTAGGTCTTAGTCCAACCCTATTTGGACCCTAGAACCAGAACTTGTTATTAGCCTTCTACCGGTTTGGCCATTTACTTAACTAAATGAATGCTTAAAATTCCTCAATACGATATTAAATACGTTTTAAAAATAATCTGAAAATTTTTCTGTAGCTCAAATATAAACAAGTTTCTCTAAATTATGTTAATTTAAGAAATATATTTTTTATTTTATTTTATTTTTTTATATATATATATATGATTTTATATTAATATTTTCACAGCTGCTTTTGGGAAACAACAGACTAATTGAATTCTATAATGGGTATATGAATATATATATTCATTTATATAAATATTCTTATAGCCTTTTTGGAAAAAAGCAAATTGAATTCTTTGACTGACTGAATATACAATTTAAATTAATTATTAATTTATATGAATATTCTCACAGCTATTTTGGAAATGAACAAATTGAATTAATATATTGAATATATTTTAAATGCGACCTTAATTGTGTCACGTAGACCTAAATTATGTTTCAACACAGGTAATATATTATGAAGGGATGGCTATATCAGTTGGTTTCATCTAAGTTTTGTTTTTTTTAGATCAGTGAAAACATTTACAATTTACTCTATAGTATTGCGATTTGGTCTAGTTTTGCAGATATGTAAAAAGAAAAGAAATGGTGGGAATTGCTGAATTGATTTTGATCAATTCTATTTCTAAAACAATGAGTAAAATATTCCTGATTTAAATATCATCCAAATATTTGCTTCAACTTTTTGTTTCTTTAAGAAGAAATACTGTTTATAGCTCTATGAAAAGAGTAAATTAGGCCAGCAGATGAGATTATAGTAAAGAGTAGTGTAAAGTATTCATTCCAAAGTTCATTTTGTGGAACTAGTTCAGCAATTTCCTTTCCCACATTTCATAAGCGGACCTTAGAAAATTATGCATAATAAAAATATCTTTTCTAGAAAAGATTTCACAACTTTTTGTGAATAAGCGTCTTTTATGGGTGGCCTCTAAACCACAAAATCGAGAAGAATACCAATGTTAACAGGTTATTGAACTATTTGACATAGTCATTGGGCATTTGATGAAACTTTTGTGATTTTAATTTTAATTTTAATTTTAGGTAAAGAATGCATGAGTCAAGCGATGCAAGCCGAAGGTCAGGGTTTACTCATGTGCCTCTCCAAAGTTGCAACCGTTACGCATTTTGATAAAAAAAAAGAACTTTTTCGATGAAATATAAAAGTAAATCAGATATAAAGATTGGCAAGAACTGACGTCAGTCTGTAGACTCATTTCACTTGATGAAGGCATCAAAAAATGAAGATTGATTGATTCCGATGATAAAGTACATTGAGATACCCGTACAGATCCTGTTCGAGAACAACAATAATTAATAAAGCTTAGTCAGGAGCCGTTTGTTGCAAAATCATACAAACTGGTCAAAAATAGTGACAGCTCAGCAATAATGCTTGATTGAAATATTTATAAACAATGTGGGTGAAGAAATCTAGACAGCGAAACAACAAACACGAAACAAAACAAATTTATAAAACTAAATGTCCGATAATATGGTATAAACATTTTATGACAAACGGAACTCAACTCAACTCTTTGACATTGTTTCAAATTTGTTTTCCAGTGGAATTTTTTTATTTTATATTCTTGTCTGTTCGCCTGCCGCTATTTTATTACCAAATATGTAAGATAATTAAATTACATTTTTTAGGTTAAAATTAATTAGAATACTCATCGATAGTTTGTTTTCAGTTTTCGCCGAATACCAAAGTCAAGCGGCGGAAAAATTGTGAATATGCGTAGCTGGTGCTAAAATGCTCATTCAATCCATAAAAAGTTGTAAATGGATTTTAAAAACACGCTAAGATCAAGTTCCAATGCGGCATTTATTTATTTTTTTTTATCAGCTCGACTGACAAATGTCTTTGAGCTACCGTATGCCAAGATACATAGAGCCTAAGCGAAACGAACAACTTTTACAGCAACAAATGTTGCTAGGGTGTGACTGACTAGAGGATACCCAGCAACTGTAAGGGCTAGAAGTTGATTACATTATTAAAATTATGGCTCTTGAGTTGTAGAGATAACTGATTGACTGTTGTGTCTAGTTTAGGCCTAGTTGTGAGAGTCTTTTAATAAATGGTTTGATAAATGGGTTGTTTTAACTATTTCCCATTCATTATATTCATAGTTAAAATTGGAAATAGAACAAGTTAAATAGGCTAATCGAATGTTTATCTTTAAGTATCTTTAAAACAGCCACATCATTTTTTTAAACTAATTTCTTTGCACATGAATGTAAAACTTAGCTACTTATTTAGAATAGTTAATATTTTAAAATTAAATAACAATAATAACTTGAGATTGGAGAACTTCTATATAAAATAATCAATTATCCATTTAACATTGCTTTAGATTAGGCATATCATATAAATTTAAGGTATTGCTATCCCTTGTGCACATCGAATATACCCTACCAGCCCTTTAAGCTGCAGGGCATACGAAAGCAATGAACCAAATCAAGTTCTTTGTTGTGACTGCAGCCGCCAAATTAAGAGCGTTACTTTTGAAGCCGGATATGCATATGTTTGTATGTCTCTGAAAAATATCTGAAGAACTTTATAGCTTGAGTTCTGTAGATCTCTGCTAGGTTATGTGGCGCGCGTCTCGCTAAGCTGACGTAATTAGTCGCTGTCGTCGCATCGTCAAAGAGCGGGGATTTGCATATATTGAGCATAATCAAGTCATCTAAATTTCTGATTTGCAGCGCTAGAACTAGAACTGCTTGGATCTTATAGAGACTGGTTTCTTGATATCGTTTTAACGCATTAAATCAAGGTGCATTAAAATTAGTTTCGGTATTTATATTTAATGGTCCAGCCGACCCACAGCCAAAAATTGTGTTGGCCCTGTTCGCAGAGAACTTGGAACTTGGAACTTGGAACTTAAGTCTGGGAGTTGGATGCGATGGCTGCCCACATCCATATTTGGGCCAAACAAAAAGCTATTGTTCATAATTATGTGTGCGTCGAAACCGCATTTCGTAATACACACACACACACACACACACACACACACGCATACGCATTGTAATTTCTTCTATTTTGGCGTCGGCCTCAGCAGGTTTTCCACTCCAGACGTCGGCGTCAATAAACGGCCTTGAGGCTGAGCCACTATCTCTCTCCCTTTCCTCTTTATTGTGGTCAGATCGGTTGCTTCGTGGTCCAAGTCTTGGCCAGAGTCAAGGCCAAGCGCAGCCTTAAGAATGTTCAACTTGTGAAGTCCCTCGAGTGCACCTGCGATTAATTTAATTTGTTGGCTCGGGGTTCTGTTCTATTCGTGGAATGCGGTATGGCAAGTCTTCTTATAAAACCCACATTAAACAGATCAAAAGAAGACGCTGTGAAAGTCCAATTAATTGAAGGAATTTACTTTTTAATGAGAGTAATTAACTTTATATGCCTTTTATGTGAATTTGTGTAGGTCTGTCTGTGGACAGGCAAGCAAACAAGTTTTTTGTTTTTTGTTTTTTGTTTTTTAATATTGTGTGTTTCTTTTCACTCATAAACGCTGCCATTTTATTATTCAAATCAAATATCGCTCATTGCTCATCGATTAGTTTTGATGTTTATGACAAATTGTACCTTTGATATTATTATTTCCGATCTGGTAAATAATCTATTGCATTATCAGAAACTAATAATTAATTCTGCAAACAATACAAGCTTTAAACGCAAGCAAATCATTTTTCGCCAAGGAACGTTTGATTGATGTCCTAAGATTCCAACTCCAACAATGTGACCAACACGTGTCTTTATATGAATATATATGTATATACATATGAATATAAGTATATTTTGGGTAATTTTCATATTCTGCTCATAACAATTTGTCTAATTCTATGCAGCATTTCATAATGACTGCATATCAATCAATCGAAATGAAGATAACAATGGGACATTTTGCACAGTAGCTATCGAAGATTTTAATCCCATCTGGCATGCGCATAAAATGTCCATTTGCTCAGCGAATTCAATAAGATTATTGCGTTTATAAAAGGTAATCAAAAATAAATAAAAACTGCAGCAATAACAACAACAAGAGCAGCAGACGCAGCCTCAATCGGAACAAAAGCGACTTATGAAATATTTATAAGCATATATTGAAACTTAAATACCCTTTAAAAACACCGACGAATTGTTTAGCTACTTATGCCCTTTACCTAGGAGCTGTTGTTGATGAGAGTTCTGGAATAGTGTTAAACGCTTCCGAAAGCATTTAATTATAATTTATTAATTATCATCGTAACCAAATGAACCACGAATATAGGTTATGATAATTATGACTAATTGATTAGCTTGTAAATTGATGGAAACCGATTAAAAAATCTCTTGTGTACTTTTTATTTCCCTAGGCCAGAAGTGGGCAGAAACTTAATGATACCGTATTTTAAATAAGAGATAGAAAACAGAGAGCAACAACAAAAAAAATCTTGTTTTGCTAAACGTTACATGTACTCAATTAAATCGAATATACCCCACTTGGGTACTTGGGAACTAGTTGAGCAGCAATCAAAACGAGTGCCAATAAATAAAAATCAAGTACAAATTATTGAAGCATCGCAGCTGAAGAATAAAGTTAACAACATTTAGATACAAGGCTGCCAAAGCGCAGCGGGTTGTTCAAATCGAGAATAAACAAAAAATATACTCCTCCCCCTCCCCCTCCCCGAAATGGTAGAAAAATATTATTTGATAAACACAAGAAAATAATGTTAACTTCTAAAAAAAATGACAGGCAACAAAGCGGGCAAAGTTTGACTGCAAATTCTGCTGTCAGTTGTTGCATTTTTATGATTACTCTGACAAATAACAAATAACCGTTAATACGCGCATTAACATAGGTCACTCGTGTCCAGTCGGTGTGAATGGTAATCATTATTCAATCTGCCAAGAGAAAAGCCTTGGTTGCCAAATGCCACTCCAATGGGGCGTGTCTGTCTTCTGCTCGTCAGGGCCCGCTCACACACACTCACACACACACACACATACACATATACACTCAGGTACATTCACTCACACACTCACGATTGTGCAAAGTGAATAAATAACGAAAATATCTTTGTGTGCAACATTTTTGGCGTATGCGATTTCAATTATCACACAGATAAGATTGAGTAATTGCCTATAATTGAAAATGATAATATAGATATGGATAACAAAGATGTTGTGACGGCAATTAATTTACAATTTAATTAAATATAAATACAAAATAATTGTGCGTTTGCTCTATTAAATAATTAGTCAATTATTAAGAATATTCGAATGCAGTGCTCCTGTTTGGGAAATTTTACTTATTTCTTAGCACATGCATGCCGAAATTGCTAGCGACAAGCATTACACCCTGCTTACACATTTTTATGGGCTTTTGGTTATTGAAACATCCAAAAAGAAGAGTATAAACCCAAACTTACTGCTGCATTATACAACCCCTTTGCTTGTTTTACAGTTTCAAAAACAAACTGTTACTTTTTTTCCTACTAGCTCAAATAATTTGCCAAGTAATTTAAAAAGTGTCCAAAACAGACAGGTTTAAAAAAAAAAGAATAAATAATCCAAAAACAAATTATTCGCAGTCCAAATATATATAAATAATTAAGTATTAAATAAAAATAGTTGATAATGGAGTCAAGACGAACATTTATTAATGAAAAATGAATAAAAATAAAAAAAAAAACAACCTTTGAGTGGAAAATTTATGATTCAAGTTGAAAGCATAAATTAAATACAGTTGGCAGCAATTTTTCCAATTTGGCCATCAGACTTCGTGGACTTTATTATTATTACGTGAATTTTGTAGTTAAAATTCTGTGCGGAGCACACGACGTATGCGCAACGTTGAATACTTAGTTAAGCGCTGAGTGCGGAGAGAAGCAATTTGTAACATTTTAATTGGAGGCGCGCTGCATTGGAAGCCTTTCAACTTGGCTTTTATAAACGCGCCCGCATTTGCGCTCCATGACAATTGCAGCACAGCACACGGCATAAATTGTGGTTGGGGAACTCATTGAGATTTAAATTAGCCGTGTGATTAATTATTGCGCTAAGAAGGAATCCGCAGTCAAAACAAAACATTGTCGCTTAATGTGCGATCATCAATAAGCATTGTGCCAAAGGAGTTGCCACAACTACCGCAACAAATAAAACTACCCACACAAAGAAAAACTACATTTAACACTGTGTCTCAGCCATGTTCCAAGTGTCCAAAACCCGCTGCACAATAGCCAGATAAAAAGACAGCTGAATTAATGAGCGTGTCTACAAGAATAAAAGATGTGGCCTGTTCTGCAAAAACGAAAAATTAAAAAAATAAAAATAAAAAAAACACAAAAAAGAATTATGCGAAACAAAAGTAAAAGTAAATACTCTAACTAGTTTATATGCAGCACCAACTAAGAATGTTCTGGGCGAACAATATTGACTAGAAGTTACCCTGCAATAAAAATAAAATGTAGAAAGGAATATATGGACTTAATTTTTACAATATTTGTATTTCATATTCTATTATTTTGTACATTGTGCAAATAGGTGGATGTTTTTTTGGTCAGCATTTGAATTTCATTTCTAAATTTCTTTTTCTAAAACACAAATTTTAATATACAGTTGGATCTCTGTATACTGAGAGTTAATATTGATAAAACACACACAAAAGATTTCTTTGTTTTATTGGCATCACATATTCGCAGTTGAATATGCCTCTTAAACCCTGTTGCACGCGAACAGGGTATAAAAAAAGGCAACACGCCTTTTATTGATTATGTTGGAAAGAAATATACGTTTGGTTTCATTTCAAAATGGATTTCTGCAGAAGTGTGGCATCAATAAAACGAAATTAATGATGGCAAAACTGAACTTTATGTCTGAGAATCAGATAGCAAAGATTACTGAACCATATATGTTATATATATATGTATGCATATTTATGTTTATAACTTGATCATTTGACTTTTTATACGTTTTTTATTGATGCGACGAGCTGAGAATTGATAACTATTCATTTCTTATTAATTAACCAATTGAATTTTGCTAATTTTTGGCCAGAGCATAGATTCCATTTTGCATAAATAACTTGCTCTAACATTTAACTTGATCGATATACGTTTGTCTTCCTCAATCCAGCGGCTTTTGTTTAGATAGTTGTTGTAGTTTTTGTTTTTATTCACTCTGTCAATATCTCAAATATATATATTTCTAGAAACCGAAGCGAAAAGCTTAAGAAATGAATGAAATTTGCATATTGATTAAATTTACATTCAAATCACCCGCAAATGAGATCAGCCCATAAGGATTCCAGAGTTTCGGCTTCGGCTTCGGCGTCGGCTTTGGTTTGGTCTTCGTCTTTGTCGGCATTACAAAAGAATTATATGTGTGCTTATAGCCATTTCCATTGTCATTAGATGCCACAGTAATTAACATCGCACAGAAGGTGCGAAATAGCATCTCAACATGTTTTTATTTTGGCTACGTTTTCAATGCCGTTGCCGGCTTTGAATTGTTTCTTCATTTAATACCCTGAACAAGTGAGTGAGTAGGGTATAATGATGTTGTGAAAACTCTTGTTTAGAAAGATAGAAATTTTCGTTTCTTAAGTTATACACATTGTGATACCATCAACATGTCCCTAAGATGTTCTTTATATGTGCGCATTAGTTTATTTACCGCGGAAGTCATCAATTTTGGAATGCATATGCATGTGTGACTTCTTGTGTAAGTAGGGATATATGCAATATTTTCTAAACAGCAGCACTGCACGTGGTAAGGGGTATCTGTTAGTCAAACACACTCCAGTATAGTTTTCTAACTTGTTTTTGATAATTCTTTTGTTTTACTTCTGTTTACGCTTGGACAAATTGCTCATAATTCTACGCCTAGGCTACCTTAAGTGCGTTCGTGTCCTCCGTTTTTCACACGCTAACACAATTAGATTCCGCCTTATAATAAGCAATAATCGCCAGCTATTTATAATGCGGAACTGTCCCTTTCGTCAGTGATAAAAAAAAGAGCGTGACAATTTTCTTAAAATTATTGTAAAGCGTGTTTTCCCACACAATTTTATAGTATTAGGTATATAAATAATGAAGTGCACATAAAGCTGTTAAGTTAGTACTTTGCCTTTAATATGAGCTTTACAAGCTGAAAGCACAAGTTGGATTGGTAAATAAGCTGGTTTAATTGTATTATCTGACGAAAGTTACGAAAAGATTAAAGCGTGGCCTATTTAATTTCTTTTAAAGCTCACTTATTGGGGCCTTGACCTATAAATAAATAATAAATTAAAATAAAACCTAATGATTAAGTAGAATTTGTCAATTATTCCCGATTTTATATAAAACTTAAATATTTCAAATGGGTTTTTCTTCGGTTCACAGTGCTCAACATACTAAATAATCAAATCCACACTGAAATTAAAATTTGTAACACTTGCGAGAGGAAGGACATTGACACGTTCCAAAAAAAAAAATAAAAAAAAAAAAAAATAAATAAGGGGAAAAAACAGCTGCAGGCGAAATGCCGGTGGCAGTGGCAGTGGCAGTGGCGCTGACTTTGATTGATGAAATGAGTAAACAACAACACGACGCCGTGAAAATAAAGTAAAATATAATAGAAGTAAAACAACAGCAACAAGAGCTGAAACCGAAAGTGAATCAAAGCGCATGAACAAAACAAATAATAAATAGCTTATGACATCAGCCGCGCAGTCAATAAAGCTCATCAAATGTAAAGGGGGCGGCAAGGGGCAGTGGGTGTGGCAGTTGTGATTGGCGTGGGCGTGTTTCAGCCAATGACTGATTTTGGCTTAAAGCCAGACACGTAAACGTTTATATCCACAACTATTGGCAATTTAAGCACTTGAAAGTTCAAATGGCTGCCAAAATGCGACCAAAGTTGTTCGAAGTTCGAGGCAATTATTGATGGCCATAGGAAATACATATATTAATCATTATAGAAACAACAACTGATCACCTTTTAATAGGCTTTAAAACCTTTCACGCTTTAAGCCGCGAAGGTCTTCCAGTGCTCAAAGTAATTTCTACAGGCAATGTCATCTAGTCAAGACCCAAGAGCAGTCCCATTAGTAATTTATACACAAATGGATCGCCGGCTATTTTAGAGAGCACTTATCGAAAGAATTTCTAATTCATATTTGGACACATTTGGCCATTAGGCAGCTAATCAGATTATTCGAAAGCAGGCGACAAATATCAAAAGTTAATCTCTTTGTTGGAGAAACCTGCACTTTGTATGCATATGAGTATATTATTTTTTGATTTGTGATTCCAGTTAAAAATAATAATCCAAACAGGGATTCTTTTAAGTAGCTGAAAAACGGTTTTTATTATTTTGTTATGCAAACAATATATTTAGAGTAAAATCTGTCATGAACGGCTTAAGTGCTGCTCATAAATAATAATAAATAATAAATGTATAATAGAAATTTTTAGTAATTTTATAAACTTTGCTTCTGCATATAGGAAATTAATATGTTAAGACTATATTTAATTTGTTTTCTGTGGCAGTAAAAATATTCTAAGGAGAAAGTCAATATCATGAAATAAAGTAGTTAAATTCATTTAAAGCTTGTCCTTGAACATTTCATATTTGCATTATATGTGTATATATCATAAGATTCGTTATTAAGTAAGGGTTATGTGTTATTCTATCTCTGTCTTCAATTGAAACTTCTGATCGAAACTTAATAGTGGAAATAAAAAAATCAAAAAAAAAAAACAAGTAAAAAAAACAGAGCAACGTATTTTATTAGTTTTATAATATTTAATACTGAGAGCAACTCATTACAAAACTAAGAAGAAAAACAGTGAATATCCACAGATACTTGTTTCGATCTCTATCAATTAATAATAGTCGATAACAGCTATCGATTTAATATTTAATTGACAGTTAGGTGGTCATTAATATTACCTAAAAGTAACATTAACATAACTATTACATTAAACAAAGTCGTGACCTTCTTCGCCTTAAAACTGAAACTAATTCACATCAAATAAAATGAAATGTTCACTCCTTAAAATTGTTCAACTTTATCTTAATGAGATAAAATCGATAACCAAAAATCAATCAATTTAAAGTGTTTCAATCACAGCTCAGACAACTCAATCTGTGAGGGTATTTGTACTGATCGTTTTGTCCAATGCCATAGGAAGAATTAAAACACATTCTTTTAACAACAACAATAACAACAATTACCGTAGGTATTATGCGGGTGTGGGAAGCAGCAGTTGGTAGTTGGCAACTGGCAATTGGCAATTGGGCATTGGGAGTTAGCCAAACGGAAACGACGAAAAGCCAATGCACAGTGACATGTGGCAAAGACTGCATGCTGTGCGGCAATGTGTGTGGCTGTTGGCCACATGTGGCTGGCACCATCAGCTAGCCAAGCTAACCAAGCGAGCATTACCGTCACTAAGTTTTGTTTATTATGCGTAAATAATGAGCGACATTAAAACCAAATGCGTTGCGTTTCGTTTCGTTTCGAGCATCGCTCATACGCCCCATTGGTCGCTGGCGGTCAGCAACATAAAGTTGATCACTTTACTCGTACAAGAAACGTGGCCAAATTGGCGTATGTGTAGAACATTTTGGACAAAATAACATCCACTAATTAACAAGGCCCCCAATCAAGGACATGGGCGGTGTTTATGTCGTCGAAAATGTTCAAAATTCGTTTGAATATGTGAATTCTTGAGCTGTTGTTTACGCTGTTTGTGACTAATTTGCATTGATGCGACTTGAAAACTAATAGATCAGTTTCCTATCAATCAAGTATTATGATTGTTGAGCACTGAACTGGTTTTGAGCACACAGCTTAAGTGGAAAAAAAAAACTTGTTTCGGCTCGAGACACAACTAAAATATAATTTGTAAAAAATAAAAAACCAAAGTGTCAAATAAACATTTTTGAAAAATTCATTTGGCGCCAGTTCGAAAAGTGGCGCCAGCTGCGGCCCAAACATTTCCAACTACTTTGAATGCGGGCATTCGAGTTCATAAAAATCCATTTTAAATTATCATATTAAAGAACTTCAACAGTGTGGCAAGCCATATTGGCTAATAGACGATATAATGGCTACTGTGTCGAACTTTGAACTTTGCGTAATTCAATTGACTAAAAGGAAAAATTTACGAGCGACACATGCTGACAGCCCACAATAACTACAACTTAAATAAACGAGGAAAAAAGTAGTTTTTATTCAGATACAATGTAAAACTTTCAGCTTATTTAATATATTTGGTCGAGCTAAAAGATTAAGTTAGCTTGGATTAAATCTTGTATATTTGCTTAATATTAATTGTTTAAAAATCATTTTTACTTGGCTAATAGAAAGCTAAAAATTGTTAACTGTTTTTTTTTTCCATCCAATTTTAATAAATTAAAATTTATTAAAGTGTTTCAATACAGAGCTTCAATGAGCTTTTAAATGTTAGTTTATATATTTTGTAAATTATTTAAATTGAATTTCCCCTCAAGTTAATACCTCGTAAATTGAAATGCATTTCTACTCGAAGCCCTACGAAATTTGTAATTCCCTTTGGCACAAGCTGCAGCTTATTTAAAGCTCTTTCGAAGTCCTTTTGTGGCAGTGCAGCTGCTTTTATTGGTTTTATTGGTTTTATTGGAATGCAATAAAGCGATCGAAAATGAATTGCTCTGAATAATTGTGTGCCGCATGAGGGTCAATTTGTTGATAGGCATCGCATCGGGTTTGTGTCTTGCAACATGCAACATGCACATTGGCGTGACAAAATAATTCACTTGATGCACAATCCCGTTCCAGACTTGAGACAAAAGCGTGCGTTGCCTTCTCGAACGACCTCAACTTGGGTTTTACTTTTTGCTTTGTTTTTTTTTTTGTTGAAGTGAAACGACCCGGTCAAGTGTTGGTCGAAAGCAACGTGTGGCTGTGCTTCACTGTGCTTCACTGTGGTTGTCTGTGGTTGAAGTTGGTCTCGCGGTGGCTCAACGAACTGACGTCTGCTGATGACGCCGCTGCTGTTAAATGTGATCCACGGACCCCGCTGGCTGGTTGGCTGAGTGGCGCTCAAGTTGCTGTTCATGTCACGTCTGACCTTGACACCTTCTTCCTACAGCAACAACAAACACAATAACAAGTTGACTAAATAAACAAAAAGTGAAATGAAGCAAAAGCCAAGAATATTATCGGACAGCAAAATAAAGCCATAAGCAGTGCAAACCATCCAATCCACTGAAGGAATGCCACAGATCTCTGATCCCTGACGTCAGACAAGGTGCCAGCATATTCACACTTGGCTTTATTCTGACTCAATATCCGGCAGCTTCATATATGTATATATACATATATATAAATAATTATAAATTACGAGCCACTAAAAAAAAACTAATCCAAATACACACCCAGCTATCATAATTTTTAATTGCAAACTTAAGCTTAGATTTTATGATCTAATTAAAGCACATAAAAAGAGATCTGAAAAATTGCTATGGATGAGCTAATTGAATTGAATGCTAAATACAAAACAAAAATAAGTGAAGGCGTTGAAGTCGGCCGTAACCGACTTCATGAGACGCTGTTTTAGTTTAAGGGGAGCTTATTCTTTACTATTTTGAAACCTATTAAAATTGGGTAATCGAGGTATAATGTTTTTGTAAAGTATATATAAAGAATACATACAGTATATACATACATATATTTTTTTCAGCATATAAATAAATATATTTAACTCCTTGATGCAGAGTCCCCAATTTTGGACAATTTTCTATACAGCGCCACTGTACGGGGTTCAGGGTATCTCTTAGTCGAGTACACTCGAATAGATATTTTTTAATAGTTTCCTTTTTTTGGGAAGAGCTCTAATCTTAAAAAATTCTCAACTGTCCTTCGCCTGTCGTCGCTGCATGCCAATTAGAAATGTCTTTATGGCTTGCGATCTCAAGCCAAGAGCAAGAGAGAAGGAAGAGAGACAGAGACAGAAAGACGTGATGTCAAACGGATATATCATAAATCCATATGATTTCAGTTATTTGGAAACAGTTGCCCAACCAAACGACAACGAACTGTCGACCGCTTCCGATAAACAAAACTGCAAAAGCCAAATGTGAACCGACGGCTCTCTAAGATCCAAAATATCTCTGTTCCGTAACTCAAGAGCTAGGAGCTAAAAAAAAACTCTAAAAATAAAATAAGCGTTATAAATAGAATAATAAAGTTGTTTCAGGCTTTAATAATAATCTTAAATAAAATAAAAAAAAATAATAAAAAAAATAATAAAAATTAGTTAAATATATTTGTGAACCACTGTACAGCCAAAAACTGTGCATAGAAAAATTGCAATGTCTGAGGCGCGTTAAACAAAGCGCTTCCGTTCAGAATGGCTTAAACCTCTTTCGGCCGGGGCGCATCGCATCGAAACTGGGCCAACATATAAACCATGGACCAAGATAACAAAACAACAAAGAGCCCAAAAACAAATTGTTGTTGACTTGGGCCCGGGCTCAAGTTTATTTCAACGGCTGGTTGGGCAGCGATCGCAGACCTTCTACCAACAAAAGAAATACTGCACAAACTATAAAGCAACTACAACTACAACTACAACTACAACATCAACAACATTAACAACAACAACACATCAGCAACTCGTCACATGGTCTCAAATTTATTTGTTCATCTTGATCTATGAAAGCATAAAATTTAATGGAGCATTATGAAAGAGTTTCTTCTTTGACGTAGAACAAAAGACGAGACAGCTTACAGCTTAGGAGTTGCCGTTTACCAAGATCCCAATCCGCATGAGCCTCAATGCTGCTGCTGCTGCTGCTGCTGCTGCTGCTGCTGCTGCTGCGGCTGCTTGACAGGCACTGACAGACGTGGACAGAGACGACCCCAACAGACAGCTGGAAGTCAATGGACGTCAGCCCGGCTTAAGCATCATCAACAGCGGAGTTTGGACAGCCTTTGCACATTGCACGCATTGTACGACGGTGTTAATTGCACATGCAAAATGGCAAATGGCCAGGTGGGCACCGCCATTCTCTTTCCACCCGCCTCCCTTCGGTATCCACCACTCCAAGCTCACCCGCTGGCTTAGACAGTTTAAATGATATTCGGCTGTTTGATAATTACAGGCAGTCAGCCAGCGGTTGCAGCTGTATTGCTTTAATGACTCCCCCTGGCCTCGCCCCATCCCCACCCCGTGCCCACTTTAAATGGCGCCTGCGCAACCACAGCCGGGCCCGCAGGCAGTGGATGGGCACAATGATGGTCCAATGGGGCGTAGCCTGTGCGTACAAACTCATCAGAAAATCGCTGAAGAGATCACAAAGCCAATAACTGATTATACCCATAGCCTTAGTACTTAATGAGATTTACCTGAAGTTAAGATATAAAAGAGAAGATAAGTATAGGGCTTAATTAGTTAACTTGCCGCAATTTCGTAAATCCACAACCCATACCACCAGGTAGGGGCAATGATACTTATTTATTGTGACTTTGATTATCACTGGCAGCTCACTGCCGATCTGTAGTATTTTGCATTTCGTATTCGATTCTGCTGATTCATACGAACATAATAGGATACTTAAAGGGATATTTACTGATATTAAGAAATTGGAAATGTTCTAGAATAAATGTTCAATTTCAAGACGATAGCTGTTAAGGTGTTCGAGATCGACGTGCTTATACCCCCAGTAGACAAATAGGTGGGCGCTACTTCTGAACTTTAAACAGTTATAATTCGGTCAGTTATAGTCCGAATTTGAAAAATGATACCATTTCGGACTCTGCAAATTTGGTAGAATGAAATGGAATCAACAATAATTGCTTTTAGAAATAAGCCCATTTTGACAGAAAATGCAGTGCCCCACCTTGAAATTTTTTCAAAAATCGCAAAATTTTAGGTTTTTAAATTTTGAGTGTCAATCGATTCTGCTGATTTATACAAGCTTAAAACAATATAGCTTTTGAAAATCGCATATAATTTGCCCAAGTTACGAACAGTAAAGTCTTGAAAATGGGGTAGTAGAGGCTGTTTTAATTGATATAAGGAAAATTTAAGAATATATTAAGAAATAATTTTCAACATACTTTGCGTATCCTTTGCTTAAATTTATGTTTAAAATTTGAAGTCTCTAGCTCTAGTAGTTTTCGAGATAGACGTGTTAATACAAGCAGACGGTAGACGAATAGAGCTTTTTTTATCAACTTCAAACAGTTATAACTCGGTTAATTATAGTCTGATTTTGGAAACTTATACCATTTCGAACTCAGCAAACTTGGTAGAATGAAATAGAATGAACATTTATTGCTTTTAGAAATAAGCCCATTTTGACAAAAATTATGATGACCCCCCTTGAAATTTTTTCAAAAATCTCAAAATTTTAGATTTTCAAATTTTGAATGTCAATCGATTCTGCTGATTCATACGAGCCTAAAAATATATACCTTTTAAAAATTGAGTATAATTTGACCAAGTTACAGCCAAGCGAGATACGAAAACAGGGTATTTAAGGGTATTTTTCTTGTTGTTCATTATTCTCTCCGTCAAGGACCCGGGTTCGAATTCCAGGCTAGTGTGTGGTTGTTGTGTTGCCCCCCAACTATCGCCTTATAGTCAATACTGTTAGAGAAATGGGTTAATAGTTTTTAAGTATATCCAATTCAGTTCAGTTTGAACTAAATTTCGACAGCATCTACGAGGCTCAAACACTCCAAACTCGATTCCAAATCAGAAATTCCCCCCGACTCATAAATGCTCCAAATTCATTCAGATGAGACTTAAATGCTCAGCTTTATTTGTAGTTCAACTCGATTCGGATCCGAGATTTGCGGCCTGACAACGCGCTTCTGTAGGCGGATGTGAATTTCGGGTTTTTACCAGCAACAACAAAAACCAACAAAAACCAACAAAAACAATAGCAACATCAGCGAACAACACAATAAATGTGGCTAGAAAACTTGTTGCTGCGATGGTTATAACTTAAAACTAGAATTTATGAGCGATTCTGTGGGGGTTTTCGTTGGTCGATGTAAATTGTCTGTGACTGAGTGACTAAATGTGAAGGGAGAGCAGAAGCAACTGAAATGCTTTTTAGCTAATATCGTGCTAATTCGAGTGACTTTGCCAGTTTAATTTATTATTAACGAAATGTGATTTGAACCAAGACAAAGTCGGATCGAATGTACAAAGAAGGTCAATATGAATCACAGTCGCACACACATTCACACACACAAACGCAGCCTACACACAATACACTCGATAGACAGTTTTGTCGGTTGATTGAAGTCATCATCAGTTCTTGATGTTTATTGTAAGCAAGAGGCAGATGCATACATTAAACAACTACAACGGACTGATGACTCGCCACAGACCCAACACACAATGGCTAACACTAATAAATACATAAACATCTATATAGATATATACAATATATGTATATACATATATATGTATCAGCATAACAAAAGATACAAAACGCATTGAAACGCAGCATTCATTAATTTCCACTTAACTGTCAGCATATTAGTTTTATGTTCGGTAATCACGGCATATATCATACTATAATAGTTCATGGCATATGCTCTTCTTCTATCGTATTTCATTGCTGCACTTTTTGAGGCGTTCTCTTGTTCGTCTAGCCCTGTACAATATTTGTGTGTAATTAATATTTGGTATTGAAGGTCGCTTTATTTGTAAATGTGCAGGTAGGAGGGTTTGTTTTCTATTTTGAAGATTCTCTCATTGGATCGACACATGAAAATTTGGTTTGTTAACAATTGTAATGCTTTAATTGAGCAGGTTTCTATTATACGCAATGCAAACATATTATTATAGGTTATTATTATAGATCAAAATGTGAGCTGATATTGTGTAAGATTTATTCTTATTGTCTCTCAAGGAACTTACCTTAAGTCTTTATTAGGGAAATAATCAGGGTTAGGATGATAAATATACATATTAATAAAGAGAGAGAGAGAGAGAGAGAGAGAGACAGCTAAATATATATATGTAGGTCAAATATATATAAAAATATACTGATATTGTGGTTGAAAAACAAAAATGAAGGAAGAGTTTAAGAGTTACAATATCAAATATATATTGAGAGGGGATTATGTATTTGATATTGGAGATTAAAAAAAAAATAATAATAAAAATAATAAGAATAATAAATAAGCTAAAAATGAGATGCAATTATTCATCCAGCTTCTGAAAATTATAATACTATATTCACTATATTTTAAGTATAAGGAACTGCCCCTCAGATACTTATTTAAATACCCCTATAGAAAAAATTGTGCTATATAGGGAATATCCCACTGTGGCATAACCGTTAACAGCATAATTAATTTACACAGCATATGGTAACCGTTTTGTATACCTCTTGAATATGCATGAGAGGTAGGCTCCATTGTTAAGGCACAACAAAATAAAATTGAATGAAAAATAAAGAAGAAATATACAAAATGTAAAAATAAAATACGCCCACATAAATTAACGAGCATTTTATTTACAACCAATCGACACTTTTACCGCATTGCTCTCTTTTTGTCATATTGTGCATTATTTTGTTTTTCGTATCGTTATTTTTGCTGATTTTTATTTTTATTGGCGTATAAATTTTAATGCCATTTTAATTTGTTCGGCACCTTACGCCCCATTTGCATAACTTTTTGCAACAATGAGTTAATTTGCTCCTTTTTAGTCGCAGCGGTTGCCGCCGTTTCGACCCGTGCTACGTTTTAAATTTAACGTTCAATTAAATTTTATTGTTTCGTACATAATGAAGAAATAAAATACGCCGCCGGCCAACAGCAGCAGCAGCAGCAGCAACAGCAGCAGCGGTAGCAACAACAATAACAACAGAGGCTGCTGCATGTCCAATCAAGCGACGCCACCAAATTGTTGCATGCCACTGCGTCGACCTTCGAATTTGGTTTTGACCGCGTTCGAGTGCTGCATTTAATTTTTCAATTTCGGTTTTTGGATAATACCTGGTCCACATTTCTCAAAGCGGGAATATTACAATGACACTGCATAGAAGTTTTGGTTATCGAGAAACAGATTGTAATAGTGTGAAGTCTAAGAAAATAAATCAAATTTAATTCATTGCTTAAATCGATCTTGACTTGACGCACAATGAAGTGTTAATTATATATATTGAACAAACATTTAATCACAACAACTGCAATCAGTAATTATAATTGTACGGTAATTTAGTTTTACATATAATTTGTATTTATAATTAATGTTTCATTAATAAACAGAAATGTAATGTGAATATTTTAATTGGTAACTGTAATATTTTAATTTAAATTCAAATTAAACAATCTAAACGTTGTTTTAACATTAAAGTCTTAAGCCACCAACTAATTGTTTTTATTTTTTTTTTTTTTGCAAGGTCTTCTTAGGTTATATTTCGATCGCTTTCAGGCTATAAACCCGGCTTACACAAAGGTCACGACCTGACCTATTATGATCAGCTGAAATCTACTTGGCAACATTTTCAATTGGAAACTGAAAAGAAAACGTTTTTCACACGCTAAGTTTCTAACAAGTTATCATCCATCATTATACTAAATAAACATATTATGCTGTCAGATTATAGATCGTGTTTCTGCTTGTACATATATTTAGCGAATTATTGACAGTCCATCCAAACCCAATTGATATCGATTAGCAGACTTATTGAATTCTCAACTTCTGTTCTATATTTTTTTTAAAATAGATTCAATACGATCTTTTGGATCTCGCTGCAGTATTTCATGTCTACATATTCTGACGATTTATTGCAATTTTTCCTAAATGGAACAAGTGGAGGGTGCATGACTAGAAGATACCCTCAGAATTTCTCCTACTCGTCACACCTACAAACACAACAAACTTGTAATTTTAATTAGAAAATTCAAGAAAATCAAAATCTAGAAGGCAGATGTATACACAGTAGGATGTTAAATTTTTTTCCCGGAATAGTAAGCAAACTTATTTTTCACTCTTGGGTTAGGAGAAAAGTCAGTCGGACAAAGGAAAAATACAGCAATTGGCCGGGCAAAACTTTCTTAAACCAGAAAGAAGGCTTATTTCTTATTATATATACTGGACACATTGTTCAGGGTATCTTCTAGTCAGGCACAAGCCGTGTAGAGCATTCATACTTGTTTCTTGTTGAGATTTTGCAATTTCGTCGAGTTTGTTTGTGGCATTTGCCTTGTGTCTGGCTCTCTGGCTAGCAGGTGGGTAACGCCCCAATCCAGAGTATCATTTGTTAATTATGCGTATTATTTGCAACATATTTTTTGTGTATCTGCCTCAATCAGAGATTGAGCATGTAATTTAAAATGGGAAATTCACCTTTTTTATACAGAAATATATATAGTTAGTAGTAAACCAGCTTGAATTGGCCTTTTTAAGCTAATGGATAAGAGACCTAAATAAAAGTCGCCGAAGGCAAGTAAAATATTTCTATAAGATTGCGCATACGCCGTGTGTGTGTGTGTGTGTGTGTGTTTGTGTGTGCCCTTTAACTACATCTGTATTTATTGTGAGGGAGCTCATAATTATATCGACATAGTTGATGATATCAACAAATTTACTCAATTTTCATAAGTTTTATTTCTTGCCTACAATTTCCGGCTGCAGAGCCCACGAAGCGCACGCATTTCAATGATAATATTTTGTTTTATTTTTGTTTTTTCTTATTCGGCCGGCTTTGGTTTGATTTCTTGACTTAATTGCGTTTCAGTTGTGGTTTAATGAACTTGGCCAAAATGGCAAGGACATGCACAGCACGTTTGTATGTGCCGTCGACGGTTGGTGGTTTCGGTGGCTCAGTGGCGCCAAATTATCGATTAACATGCACCGCTTCGGTTGTCAGTAATCAATTAAAACAGCAGCACCACCACCACCACCAGCGACAGCAGCGGCAGCAGCAGCTGTTGTTTTAGCCACGTTAAGCAAATGCGTCAACATGTGGCTGCTAAATTAATGATAGCTTTTGCTCAGCCTCATCTTACAATCCATAATATTTCTTCACAATTTGGCAATACGCCCACAGCTATAATTCCGCATAACAAAACAATGACAATTGCACGTTACGCATTGTTTTCTAATTACTTAATTTAAACCTGGCGTTAATCAAGTGTTTATTTCAATATTTGTTTATAATTGGTAATTGTATTATACCCATTCATAAAGCCTGACCTTTTACGTTCTTAAGACTCTCAATCACCAGCTCTCAACTACCCAGCGACTGCCTCAAAGGCCGAGCAATTAACAACTCGCCAATGTTAAGTGCAAGTCTTTGGACTTCTTCTATTTATACCCTGAACCCATTAAGAATTGGTAATGGGTAATGGGTAATGGGTAATGGGTAAACAGGGTATAATGTTTTTGTGGAAATGTATGTGCGCAACAATTGCACAACGATAAGTCAACAATTTTGGCATGCATGTACATGCGTAGGTTCATGAGTAGGTTCCTATGTAATCAACATTTCCTTAATTAGGATATCAGGGTATCTCCTATTCGATCACTCTCTAGTAGAGTTTTTTACTTGTATTTGTTTTACTGCTCATCTTTTTCTTTTAGTCTTTATTTGCAAAAAGGTACATTAAGTTTTGGCCATCAAATGATACAAAGTCATATAAATAATCTCAATGATAATGATCTTGCTAACAATCTTGTCATAAACATATACCCAACATTTTAGCAATACATATCTTAATACGTGGTTTAGATTAATAAAGGATTCGGTCTTAAATTATAATTGAAATTCGAATCGTTTCAAATATAAGTACTGAGTATCTTCAAGTCTGATCTAGCCCAAAAAATGTTGCAAGCTTATAAAATTTCTTTTTCACCAAGTTTATAAATATTCAAGATATACTTAAGTTAAACAGATTCAATATATAATTAATTAGAATGGCGTTATACAAATTTGGATATCCTAATGATTATCTTCCTAATGTTTATTACAGGGTATTGTCATTCCAGCTTAGCATCTACAGTCAGTAATTCTTATTAATTTGATATAATTGTTATTCCAATGGTTTTTTGTTATCCAAAAATACAATTAAAACCGATTACACTTTTTACACAAAAATATCTTTAAGATGCGCAAATTGCTTTAAATTGAGCTGTTTAAATACTCGGCAAGTATAAGTATAGATCTGATGCCAGGAACAGAAAACCCCCAGCACATGCTGAATGGAGAGTTTGTTTAGCTAATGAATGTGCCGGAGGGCATGAAATTTCAAATGCAAATATCAATTCTCTGGAATGCCAATAATGTAAACACCTTCCAGCTACAGGTTAAGGTGCAAATTGTTTAGTTTTAATTTTAATTTTTGCATGGGCTGGTTAAGTCACACGATTTCATTTATATTTGGCCATTTACAATGTACCATATACATCAATCTACAAATATCATCCATAATCAACAATGAATATTTATGGAATCAAAGCACAAATTCGCCGACTGCTTAATTTATAGTGAAAGTGTTTTTTTCTTTTTTTTGTTTCATATATCTACGACGCGGCTACATCATGTTTATGTAACATTAGTATATTTTTATTGAATTAATTTAAATGTGTTTGTGTCCACAAATTAATTTAGATAAACAGCCGACGATTAGCGCATACCCAAAAAAAAAAAAATATAATAAAAAATAAACCGAGCAAATTAGTCAAAGACTTCACAAACTGTTAGTAAATATTTAAATGACACTTGATGAAAGCGGACATTATACACAGCTAGTTCTACGAATAAATAAACGAATGTAATATTTATTTGACTGCTTATAAATAAGTTCTGATGAGAGTTATCAAAATTGAAATGTCATTCAAAACTAAAGGGAGAATCTTCGCTGTAATTTTCCCCACTTTCAGCTCGTGTCATTGTGGCTTGTGCAAACAGCCGAACACTAGCCAAATTACTTTGAACAGTACGAAACACCAAAAATAAAAAATAGAAATCGAGTTGACTTCTAGGGCTCTTGAGAATGCCAAAAATAGATAGTTCCCTTTAAACGTAAGTACATAGTATTTCTTGCTCGGGCTTAAAACTCATCAACATTCTTGTTGCGGCATACTTCCGATTGCCTATTTAAAAGAATAACAAAAGAACTATTTGGCCTGAGATAAATCTCAGTGTCAGGCTTAACAAGTGCGCAGCTCGCAAGCAGAAGATCATGAGACCCATGCGAAACAGGAACCAAAATACACCAAACATATGACATAAGAAATATGTGTTCGTACATATATATATACATAAATATATATAGGTAGTACACTTGTCCCATTGTAATGAGGCCCGTTGGCGGGCACGACTTGACCTCTGCGTGTTAATTGCTCTTTACCAGGCCGGGGTATACCAACTGTTAATCTCTGCCCAAATGCGTACAGCCAGAGGGCGGTTCGTAGCTGGCGGCTAATGTTAATGTTAATCTTAATGTTAATTGTGGTTGCATGTGTTTGTTGTCCGGTGCTTCGCCCTTTTCTTGTCTTTGTTACGATGCTACCAATTGCGCGTAAAATTGACCTCGCATTTATCTGCGTCCACTTGAACAGTTTTCTTTCAAGCTTTTGTGGCCCAAACGTGAATTTCCCTAGCGGAAATTGGATTTCAACTATTTTTTGTTGTTGTTACACAATGTTGCAACTATAATTGAACTACGCACTTTAATGTTTTCATTTTTTGAGGCTCTGCCCACAAGTTGAGGCAGCTAATGGGAGCACCGTCTCAGCAATTATTTATATTAATATTTGATTATTTGTTCAAATTGAATGGCTGTCTTTAAACATTATTTATTTCATCACTCATATTAACTTGCTTTAGATGGCTTACTTAAAGGAGTTTCGAAGTATGTCATTTAGTTTTAATACTATTTATTTTTATGCAAACAATTTATTTTCTTTTAATCCCTTAACCCATTAAATTGGTTAAACAGCGTGTTTTTGTGAAAACGTGTGTAACAGGCATAATAAGGGTATTTCAAAGTCGACTTCTTGCTTTTAAGCACTTAAGATAAACAGCTGTAAGTTCTCTTAATGCAACAGCTGAAGCTGTAGCATACTCTAAGGCTCTGAGTAAAAGTCTTTATTTTCTTATTTTACATCCTAAAAGTATGCAATATTTTTCGTAACTTTATTTCATTTTTGGTGCATTTGGTATATTTTGAAAATCAAATGTGTAAACATACCCTGTTTTTGTGGACATTCTTGTAACAAGCAGAAGGAGAAGATATTTCTATATTCCTTATCAGGATTAACAGACGATGTAAATGTATGCGTAATATAATAAAGCAATCCTTTTCAAACATATGTATATATGTAATTCGCAGAGGTCACACTTTAAGATTCTTAAGATCAAAATCAATAAAATAAATTTACTAACGTGTCAAAAATTCATTCAGTATTACTTCAAATATAAAAACAATATTTGTCCAGATGACAACAAAGATGACTTGGGCATCAATTGACAATCGTGTCGGGTTAACTGCCAATAAGCAACAGCAACAGCAACAATTGCGAGACATCTGTCAAAATGCCGAAAGACAACTCTGAACTGAAACCAGGACTCATAAATAAGTTGCAGCAGCAAGAGCAGCAGCAGCAGCAGCAGCAGCAGCAGCCATATGTCAGCTGGAATATGCACAATGTAAGTGGCTCTTTTTCTTCTTCTTCTTCTTCTTGTAAGTATGTAGTTATGAATTTGAGGTCCGGCTCCTTGAAGTGAGCATCTGCCGCTTGGCATACAATTTCTGAACAAGACGCTGGCTTGAAAATAAATAAACAAAAGCCACAGGGCTGCGATCACACACACATACACACACGCACATCTCTCATTGGCACACTTTCCGAGTGCTGTCCATATGCGGCTTAAGTGCTGCCTGCTGCCTCTCGATGGCAGCGAGGGCGTGGCAGAGGAGGCATGCTTAAGGATACCAAAGCCAGCGGCAGAGCGCGCCACATGGCTGCCAGAGATGTTGCGAAAATGGGAAACATGTAAACAGCAAAGCTAAGAGGCCAGAGGGGGGATGGCTTTGGATTATGTTTACAGGGAGGCAAGCGGTAATGCGCTAACACATTCATAAACATCAGAATTGAAGCAATCGAAATGCCAGTGGCACATGCGACTATTGACAAATCATTAAGGTATGACCCAAGTCTGTAGGTCGTCGGCTACACGGCTACACCCCTCCTCCCACACACTCCCTCCCCTTCAGTCATTACCACCACCAACGAAAGTGTTTGCACAAATATTTGTGTTACTTTTTGCAAAGCATTTCAAGTACTATTTCGAGTAGAAACTCAACCGTGTAAATGCAGAGCAACAAAGGGGGAGCACAATCACAAATGGGGTGACTATTGTTTGTATTACTCTTTTTTATACCCTGCCATGTGTAATGCGGAGGTATGTGTAGCTTTCCCATAAACGTGATATGAACTGAATTACATTCCTTTTACCAAATATCTTATATTTTTTCACTTTTCTTTTCAACATTAAAGTGTACAAAGTATTCGATTCACGATGGATTTTTTCTCTTCCATTTACTTTTACTTTTTCGCCTTCTTTTTCAGCTTTGTGTAACGTACATTTTTATTGCGAATGGGTGGGTTATTGACCATCTCTGCTAGACGAATTTCACGTATGAAGAAAAAAAGTGAAATATGCGAATAAGAGTTATTATTTCCTCCCAGGAAACAAGTAAAAAAAACTCTAGCAGCTTGCGCTCGACTGGGCGATACTCTAACCATCGAGCAATTTATTTGTTTAAAAAACAGCTTACATATGCACATGCATGCCAAAATTTGTGATTCAACTGAATCACACTTACATACATACACATACGAACACACACACAGTTTTTCCCCAATGTTTCTTCAATAAATAATATTAATTTTTAAATGTTTGTGGATAAATTTTCACATTAGGACTTAATTTTGAATTTAACAAATAGGAACCTTCAACAAATAGGAAGCTCGACGACTGATTTATGCATTTTAATTAGAAAAGCTGTCAGCGAAAGGCAGTTTTCCCTAAGCATTTTCGTAGTGATATGAATTTTGTCATAAATCTGTTGACAAACTGTGAAGCTGCATTTGAAAACAATGTCCGCTTTTGAATTATAAACCTCTTTTGGCCTTCGACTTTGAACCGAGTTTTACAATTTCCGGCAAAAAAAGAGAGGAATTACATATAGAATAGACCGCACAAAGCGGCAGTTGAAGGGAATTGCTTGCCTGCTCTCGGCATCTAATTATGCCGAAAACCCAAAAATTTCCGGCTACAGTTACCTGCTACCTGACTTTAAAACACTTAAAATTCTGACCAACTTTTGTTGATCATAGTTTATGGCTGATATACAACGGAGAGTGAGCGAAAGACTGGCCAAGTAAATGACTTTTTTATGATTCAGTTTCTGCTGCCGCCGCACACAGAAAGTTTCTCAGAAAGTACGCCGCTGCTATTTGCATGAACTCTGACCCCGGCAACAACGGCAACAAATGCTCATTAGTGGGCCACGTGCCGCGGCGCCACCTTATCAGTCGCTTTGGTTTTGTGTGGGTGTTAACAGCCTGCGCCTTTAACAAACACAAATGATGCCCAATGGGGCAGACATGGAATAGCATACATACATATGCATATATGCATATACATATTTACTGTTATGCATATACAACTAGCCCAAAACCCACCCAGCAGCAATATAGCTAACGATTCCAATCAACAGCAACGTTTGCCTCATAATCAAGGGGAAACTCTTGGCTTATGGATGGGAGCAAATCGAGTGTACGATTCAATTAATTTATCAAAAGGAAGTGCTGTCAGCCTTTGAGGTTTCTTAGTTACAGATTTTCAGCTGCCGAGTTGGCGAATGCACGTTGCACAGCAGGAGATACAAACTGTGACTCTCAGATACAGATACGCATAGAAACACACCCATTCAGCATTTATCTACAATACACCTGCCTTATACATTTATCACTGTGTGCGTGTATGTGTGGGTTAGTCCAAAGCACAATAGAGTTCAAAATCAATTTTCCCTCAATTTTCACCAAGCCATCAACGCAGGTCAATTGTTCTTATTTGGCATTATGTTTGCCAGCCAAACAGTTCAGGTGACTTATATGAAACAAGTAAGAGCCCTACAGTTGAATACGTTCGACTGCGAGATACTCTTTAGCAAATGTTAAGTACATGTTTACAGGCACATGCATGCCAAAATTGGGAACTCAGCTTTGATTCCATAATGAATAATGCTATTTAGTAAAGCCTCCGATTAATTTTAAGGAATAATCTAGTTTCGATTGGTTCAGCTGACGTAAAGTGAGGAGTTAAACAAGTAAATTCTATTATGATCTATTTACAGGGTATGTGTTAGTGCATTATTCTCAGACAGTGCACTGTTTTTTGCATTGTTCTCTACTTTGCAGTGTCATTTTTTATGTCGCCCAATGAAAATAACATTTTAAATTCTCTTTGAAAATTTAATTGATATAAAAATATCTTCAGATCCCTTTTGATTCCCATTTGGTTGGCCACTTGCCTGCTCGGAGCGAAGCAATTTATATTCGTTTATCGTTTATCGCCTTTTTGTCGGTGCTATTTTTAGTGGGAAACAGGAGAAGCGCACCCAAAGGAACGCCCGCGCTAGAGAAGATAACACAATAAATTAGCCGAAATGTCTGGCAAGGCAGCGTTTGGGGAATACCCCCCAACCCCCAACGCAAGGCGGCAACAGAGACAATCACCAGACAGAGACAAAAAGCTCCCGCCAGCACTTGAGTGTGATAAAAGGAAAAACCACGACTCCGTCCAGCTATTGATTTAAAGTATATCAGTTTAAAGACAACACTTTAAGAGCGGCGACAAGGCGTGGTCGCAGGACACTAAGAGGGAGGAGGCACTGGATTCTAATAGAGGAAACCAAATCCGTCGCCGCCGTCGCATCCTGTCTGGCAGTCTGGCAGTCTGGCAGTCTGGTAGACTTCGTTGTAAATATTGGAGCCGAGCGTTAAACGAAACTCAATTCAATTTGTTACGGCTTAGAATGGCAGCCTTTGGAAAATTAATAGCCAAATCACATTAGCACACGGCGACGGCCTATTATACGGGCCACCCCTAATAAAGCCAGAAAAGGGGGTAGCAAAAAAATAAACAACATCAATATACAGCAGAAAAAATCACAAATGCGAAATTTCCCTTGCCTTTGTCGTTGTTGTGGCAAATTGTTAAGTGCGTTGCATAAAAAATGCGGAAAATGGCAAAATGAGAACACCAAATTGTTTAATACTCTATAGAAAATTCCTCAATTAATATTATTTATTTATTTATACTTAAGCTGATTTATCAAGTGGATATTTCATATTACTTTAATTCCGATTAAGGACATTTCTCTATTTCATATCTCAATTAAGAGAAAATTGAGAGACCGACAATTTTCCTTTTCCCTGAAAATTACATTAGTTTGCATGAGTCTGTCAATATGCCTGACTATAGGGTATTCAAAGAGTCAAGCACGCGTGACAGTCTCAACCCTCGATGACTTTTTTTCTAGTCGACAACTGTTGAAAATTGCAAATTGATTCTCAAATTTTATTGACTCGACATTGATTTAAGCCGCATCAACTTTTTGCATCAGCAAGTTTTAACTAACTTTGCAGATGTTTGATCGAATTTTAAAGTTAGTTCTAGGCTTAAAAGCCAGTTGCAGACAAAACAATTGAGTCTGCAGCCCAGCCACAAAATTTGATTCCGGTCTAATTGATATGAAGTACAAAATTTCGCTTTTAGCCATTAGACACTCCGCTGATGGGTTGAGAGGATGATTCGCGCTTGGATGGTTTTAATGGTGATTTTTAATGCTGCATGGGGAGATGCGTCTCTCTATAGACAAGAGCACATCATAATAATGCAATAAATGACAACATGTGCGTGTATATATGTATATATATTGTTAATCCAAATGTGTACATATGTGTGTGTGTGTGGGATTTGCTTTTATCAATACACATGAAAAATAATGGCAAGAACTATTCAGCCCGCATCCCTTAGTGTGGACAAACAATGAGGATACACACAGACACACTCATGTTCATCACATCGATACAAATAGACACACAGTTGGTCGTTGGTATATGGTCAATAGAATCACTCCTTGGGGTCTGGTCTATTCTGCATTAACACCAATGAAATCGATTTTTGCCCCACAGGACATCGCAATATGAGCTGCAAATTCATTTGGCACCATGGACAATGCGCATATTAGGATTGAGCACGGATTTTTGTTTCGGATTGAGTTCGAATTCGAGTTGAGTTTGAGGCAACATGAGACCAAAAGGTGTCCCTTTTGCAGCTGCCCAGTTGCGGTTATTCTGGCCGAGGAGTTTCGTCTACCACATTTGAAATGCGTCAAGAATTTCAGCTTCAGCTCATGAAACCTTGCGGTTGTGCTCGTGTGTGTGCATGCAACAGGGCTGTCATCTTCAAATGGGGTCACATTATTAATTGCACTTCACTAGTGAATAGTGCTAGATAATTTGATATCGTACTTATTTTAATATATATTTAATTACTTATGTAGAGGTCAAAGTGCAACAACAAACAAAAGCTCTTATACAATATGAAAGGACAAGAGATGCATACAAAGAAGTAGGGATACACTCTCTTACTCCAGAGAATCAACTCAGAAACTTCCCCAGGGTCATTTTTATATGCACCCTTTTTATAGACTGTGCGCTTAAGTCCTGTGGGAACTTTAGCTGTTATATAAATATCTGAAATCAAACCTTAAGCTAACCAAAATTTTGAGTATACTTGAATTTTCAACAGTACTTATTGCTAGACTAAAGGGTACCATCTATAAGTCAAGTTTAAAAGTAAAACGATGTGTGAAAAAAATAAATAAATGAATAAAAATGAGAGAAAATCAAGTTTTTTATTTAAAAGTTCAATATGTAAAAAGAGAATGAAACACATGTTAAATTTGTTGTAGGTTGAATTGATAATATGAGTGATTTTTTCGTTGTCTCGTCTGTTTAAGCCAAACAAATACAAAATGAAAATCATTATAATATATGAAAGGGAACCAAAGGGAACATATCATTGCCAACTTTAAGAAAGCAACTGCGCAGCCTCTTTTCCTACTTCAATTACGAAGCACTTTCAATAGCTTCATTACATGAAAAGCAACGAACAGAAGATTTGCATGCAAAAGGGGATGATATAAGCATAATAACATTTTTCACACACTCCCACGAAAGTCCTCTCTCCCCCTCCCTGGACAGCCACATAGTTCGAGCCAAGTCTAATGCAATATCTTCAATAAAATTTATTGAAGTGAACGGCAGTACGGGGGTTCAGTCTCCCCTGACGCGATAAATCGTGACAAATTCGAAGCTGTGCGGATTAGTAGAGAGATGGAAAGCACTGAAGAACTGGCAAAGAAGAAGAAGAAGAAGAAGAAGAAGCCGAAACGGTACCCAGCTGCGTTGACTCGCCGTCATTTTAAATTCATTTAAAAATGCATTTCCATTAGATGGAATTTGTTAAGCGATTTGAACTCCCCATTCCTATCGCGATGGCCAGACCCCGAATGCACTTGAACTTGTGCCTTATCGGAAACCAACACACACACATACATTCACAACTAACAACTGTTCGGATTTGTGTGCAATTGTTCGTGGCTGAGTTGAATTTCCCGAGTTTTTCATTTTTCGTATGCCTGAAGAGTCGCTCAATTAATTATGCGCGTTTTCCAACGCTTCGTTGGCTAAATGATAACATAACCGGGCATTAGCTGAAAACGCTGTATCGAAGTGTGAATACCCTTTCCATCATATACAATATACAGAAATTTCCACATTGTACATTAGAAGTTATAAATTATGAAATGAATAACAAATACGCCAAGAATAGATAAACAATAGCAAACAAACGAAAAGAGCTATCGACTTTTTGAAGCAAACTATATCTGCGCATGATATAGGAGAATCTACATTTAAAATTTCAAGTCCCTAGCTCTTACACATTTTGAGATCGATGCCTTCATACATACGGACAGATAGATCTACACGTAGATAGACGTGGATCAATCGACTTGACTGTTGTTGCTGCGCCTCCTTCTGCCCGTTACATACATTTTCACAATATCGTTATACTCTGTTTACCGACTTTCAATGGGTGCAGGGTACAAAAAGACACCCAACACACACGCACACACAAGTGTTTTATGCTTCGCTTATGGCCGTTTCATGTTCGATCTGAACGTGGGACGACTTTTACCCACCCAGGGTCCTACCGCACTTATGGTTGCCGCTTCGGTGCTGATAACTTAACGGCATCAAGTACTTGAAATATACGCCTGTACATGTCTCTTTCTTAGTCTGTGTGTAAATGTGTGTGTGTGTGTGTGTGTCTCGGCATTTCCTGCTTTTTTCATGACCAAGGCTGGAAAATTGATTTCGTTTTAATTGTTTTTCGTTGCACTCGAATGCATTTTGCAGTTCGTGCATGAAGTGAACAAAAATGTGAGTATTCGAAATGGACTCGAAGACTATTTAAAACAGAAGTATCGAGCACTGATTTCAGAGGGTATTTCCCCGACTGTCAGCCAAATGAATTCATTAAACATTTTTGTCTTTTCATGAAAAGATTCCAAGAATTTCTCTTTGATAGGCAATTTTGACACAATATTTATTGATTTTCAGAGTTCGCTTTTATGTAACTTAGTTTCGTTCTGTGTGCCACATTTAAGAAAACACCCCCGAAATTGTTGTTTGGCATGGAATACCGCCCCCGGTGAAGACTATGCCCGACTCTCGTTCTCTCTTTCAACTCAACAGAACTCTCGGGGTTTTGGCAATTTATTTGGCTTGAGTTTTGGGATGCTCAACAATAAAGTCCTTTAAATCTTTTTTTGGTCAAATTGCATTTGGGTTTCGTTGAGCAGGAATTAATGGGATATGCGTGGCCCCTTCTCAGCGTTTGGGGGTTGCAATTCGGCATTTGATTTGCGCAGACAATGTCAACAAGCGTACCAACTGGCCCATCAATATCTATAAGTTGCCGCCATCCGTTCTTTATAATCTAAGCCCCGTGCAAACAAAAGCCGCATTTCAATTGCGGCCACAATATATCGAACATAATCTTGTAAAGATCCCCGCCATATACCATCAAAACACGCCTAATTGTTGGCCTGATGTAAGGCTGAAGGAGTCTACAATGAAAACCAAATGAAAATTGTAAACTTCAATCCAACAAAGAGGAAACTCTTTTTATTGCAGCCTTAACAAGCTAGAGATGTGTGCGAATCGTGCGTGACTTACTTATATATCAATGATAAACGAAAAAAATATTATAAAGGTTCACATTTAGATATATAAACAAATACAAACACTTAAACAGATTTAACAGATTCTTATACAAATTAAAGATATAAATAGTGATTAAGATACATATAGATACAGTAAGAGATACACCTAACAATATTTATACAACTATTATTATTAGTATAAGTATTCCTGCTTTCATAATATACCTTTAGCTACATAGTATACCTTCAGATAGTTACCAATAAATATATATTTTTATGAATATAAATAAAACTCTTCCCAAAATGTATTTTATCTGTATTGATATGATGTAGATACAAAAACAGATACATTTTGCAAACAAATAAGAAAATATTTCAACTAAGATACAATTGCAATACGAAACTAAGACTTTTGTAAATATATCTCAAATTTTGCTTAAGAGGATTAAAACGGATTATTTTGTATCTGCAGCTCCTTCGTGTTTTGCTGCGACGCACATTGTGTTAGTCACGAACTCTTCCCATCTCTAAAAAAAAAACGCACGCAACGGACAAGAAACCGCTCAACGGCCTAAATAGGACGCAGATAAATCTGCAATTCTGTACAAAATCAAATGTTTTCAGTTCAACGAATTTCAAATGAGCCAAATAAACAAGCCCTGCCTCAGGACAGGGCAGCAGCTATACAAATGTATCTTTAAGATACAGCAATCCGAAAACCAAAAATAACTCATTGTTTTGTTGGATTTGCATCTACTTATTTGGACTTCGTGCGCCGGGGCAACATGTTTTGCTTGCGGATTACTTTTGCCATAGATTATGTGCGTGCGATAAGAAAAACAAGTATATTTTAATGCCGTGTATTGTTCTTAGATATTGTATTTCAAAACTCAGCTGAGCTGCTATGTCTGTATTTGTGTGTGTGTGTGTGTGTGAGTGTTGTGTAAAAACGCCCTCAAAGTTCTCGGTTTACTTTCATGTTTTCATAGTTCATTATTCGAGTTTAACACATTTGAGGCACACGTGTTGCACACGTTTGAGGGATTAAACACAGCCGGAATTTGGTGGCACATTGAATTTGCAACTAACGCTAAAGTATTGGATACGTTCAATCCAAAAGAGATGGATAAGTGGGAGCTGATATTTAGCGTACCATTTCAAATTAATTAAAGGCTGCACTTCTCAGCTGTTTTATCTACCCATCTCTACGGCTAACTAAGTGCGGCTCTCACACACATATGGCAGCTGTTGAATGGCCGCATTCACATCCTGTCGCATCCTTTTTAGGACCGCATCGACATGCCATGACTTGCGGTTTCATGTTTCACTTTAAAAGGCAATCAATGGGCCCTATTACTTTTTGCTTCTTCTTTTTTTTTCTACCCCGATTTCTACATCAACGAAAAAAAAACTATAAAGAACGGTAATTTTATACTTTGATTTCAACAACTTTGAGTTTTTATGAATGTAAACAAGTTGGCTCAAAATAAATAACGTAAATATATAAATATTTAATGGAGCTGGCAGGCTAAGCAGCTGCTGGGTAATGAGGCGTATACACAATGCGTTTGTTTGATCTCTAGTCTTAAAAGCAACATCGCCTCTTATGATTTTTAATATGTGACGTAATGACAAACATATTTACAAATCAAGTATAGATGTAAAAAAATCAAGACCTCATACCATCTGATCTTTTTTCATAAAACAAACTTGAATAAAAAATTAGAATTTAAGGAAAATACATCTATTAGTAGTTAGTAGTATTAAAATTGTAAAGAAGCATTTCTTATTAAAAGTATAAAAAAAGTAATGTTTTTATCCACTTCTACTTTTGACTTGAAATCTCCTTACCATCAAATTTATATAGTCTGCTTCATTTGGGGGTAACGAAAGAACAACCCTTAAGCGACCGATTCAATTAGAAGTCTAATTCAAAACAATTTTAGACTAGAAGATACCCTGAAAAGTTCTACTTATATCTTTGCACGCTATCACCAGATCTCACACATGCACATGCTTGCCAAAATTGGTGACCCCAGCGTTAAACTAAATCACACACACATTGGCATAAATTGAATTCGATGGTCAGCCACTTCTTTCAGCCTGTTACAAACATTTTTACAGAACCATTATACCCTATATACACCTTGTAAATGTAATCAAGAAACAAGACCATAAAACCATAAAAAAAAAAAAAAAAACACTAATGTCGACGAACGGTACAAATTATTTGAATTTTAATCCTACAAAAATATTCATTTGGCTGCTTTCGTTCACAAATTATGACTAATCGCCGTTTCAGGGTGACCATATGGGACATTCCTGACGCACACGTTTGCCGCGTAAGTCAATTAAATCTAACTAATTGGTATTCACCCCTAGAACGAAAACTAGATATGGAATAGGCGAACCCTTGAGAGAAGGAAATGAAAGTAGCTGCGTTTAATTAAAGCCAATGACTAATGCGAAAATTCATTTACCTGCGTCATGATAATTTTCTAAAATTTCTCTATTAGCTGCCCTTGTCTCTCCTCAGAGTGTGAGTCCAGGTAAACAATTAGCCTTGGGCCACACAGGAAATTATTTATAGTCCATCCATCAAAAATGAAACACAAAGGCGCCGAAATGGCAAAATAAGAGAACATATGGCCAAATATTCACCAGAGAGCGAAACACATGAGGGTAAGCAAATGCACATTCCACAATGATGTTGGCAAAATGTGAGATGGTCTGAAAAACTGGATGATTGAAATGTGAACAACTGATCTACGGCCGTGGATTAGCATTTGAAAAGCTGAAGAGCTGAAATGGGTAAGATGTCTGAATAGGTATTGTTAATTGTCACACCTGAATCGAAACTTACTACGATCATAAGCAAATTGAAAAAATAATCGCTTATGTAAATCAATTTCCATCTGGAAAACCTGTAGGTTAAATTTCATGTCTCTAACTCTCATATCTTCCGAGATCAACGCGTTTGTGCACACACACAGACAAATAATCGGTTGTAATTGCTGATCAGGAATATATAAGCAACAGTGAGACAACCAAATTGTGTTTGTGTTGTCTGCAAGAGTTGACAAATTTCACACGCTCTCGCAAATGCCATAAAAACTATTGGAAATTGGGCTGAGCAATCGGTTTTAGGGGAAGGTTACGTCAGTTAAACAGAAGAAACAAAAGCGAAATTCATACAATAGACGAAGCATTTGTCATAGATACTACATTGTAGTATATCATAGATAGTCTGTGAGGGGCGACAACCCTGGCGGCTACTGCTTGGGGTTTGCATCTTTCACACGCAGCGATGGCAAAAACAGAAAAAAAGAAATGTTATGTAATTAATACAAACGTATTGTGGAAATTGAATTGGGAAAATTTTCGTAAAGTTGAGATTCGACTGTTATTTACACGGAAATGTGTCGCATGTTTGACAACAGTCTGACAGGATGTGGAGCGAGTCCTGGTTGATGAAATTCAATAACAAATACACAAGCTTTCTGCGCGGCAACACTGGCGAAAGGCAAACATTTGCTTTAGCCAAGCGAAAGACTTGTGCAAACAAATGCTTAACGGGCTGCCAGCTACTTTGTTTTGTTTAATGAGGCAAAATGGGCGAAGAGATGCCGAAAAGATCCGCAGGCAGACAATTAGAAGCAGGCTGACAGACGAACAGACGAACAGACAAACAGACGGACAGACGGACAAGGACCTAAAACAGGACTCGACCAGCCGTGGCATACGCTGCATCTCAAACTAAGTGGAAGACTGCAAGACAGCTAAAATCAAATTGCCCGACGTCGTGCCCAGACCCAGACGCTAATAACAAATTTCAGAAATTTCTGTAGGAAATTTTGTGATCACTTTTTGGCCATATACATAAATAAGGACTGTAAGACTGCTTTGGCAATGGTTTAAGCAAACTAAATAAAATACAAATAAAATATAAAATACTTTTCCTTTTTTATTTTATTATATGTGTATAAGTACAAGTAATATATATATAAATATAGTCAAAATAAGGGCTTATATTATTATATTGAAAAAAAAAACACTAATTTAGGTCTTATTAATAAGTAGAAGCAAGTACATAAAGTCTGATTGATCTGAACTGATTTTTGTCATGCATATTTCAGGCAATATTTAGATACGAATATAAAAACATAATTTTTATTTAATGCTTGTCAGGCATATAGCAAGCTTTCCCTTGTAAAGATAATTATATCACTCTTATATCATAGGCAAATAAAATGAACTACACAAAGCCTGCCCTGCTTCCAATACTGAGCACATTTCTGGCCTACAACATTTCCTACTGGGTCAGCTGAGCATCGGGTCCAGTTTTACGTGCCGTCATCTTGTTGCCTGTGTAAACAACAGTTGCCTGGCCGCTAAATCAGGCGTGTACAATTTCAATGTGCTGCATTTTATGCCACACATTTTGTTAATGTTCTTCTTCTTCAACTTCCACTTCATCTTGCAAAGACTCCCTCTTCTCTTCTCTTCTCTTCTCTTCTCTCTCTCTCACTCTGTTTCTCTCTCTCTCTCTCTGTCTGATCTCGGGGCTCTCTCCCTTCTTCTTTTTTTTTTTGGGATGAAATGTTTGAAATGTTTGGCAGCAGATGTTTTTTCCATTTTCATTTAGTCGAAAATCGGCTTTTATCTTTAACCATTTCGTGCACTCAAAGGCTGGCGCTGATGCGATCTCTGTTCCATATGAGTATCTTCTGCTCCTTGCCTTGTTCACCAAAAATTATTATAATGATAATGCATATTGTGTACCTCCTCGTAGCGATGCGCCTTTGTCTGAGATATCCTTTTTGTGCCTCGCAGTCCTTTTCACACCACGAAACTTGCCTAATGAGCTGCCAGGAGCTGCCGATGCCAAGTCTTTGATAAGGCACTGGACCAGGGCAAATGCTGGGCGCGTCTGATTTGTCATACAAATTATAGAGCAGCCGTTGGGAATATAATGGAAATAGTCGCACTGCAGCGGAGGAGAATGCACTCATAATATTTGAAGCAACGGAATAATTGAGAAAGTTGACTGTCGGGTGTATGCGACGGCATAATACTTGCTCATTTGTTACAGCAGCTTGAACAAGACTATTAACCTAATTTATTAACAAAGATAAAGATCTCTTAGATCCGATCCGATTGGGTTATACACAATTAAATATAACACAAGTTATTACTGAGTTCATATGGAAGTACCTTAAATTATCTAATAGAAGCTAATACACTCTTTATGAATTCTTGAACGGGTTTTAGCCAGACGATCTTATCTGACACCCGCATACACAAAAATATATTCAAATATTTAAGTCTCTGTATCTGAACAAGTATTTAAATTTTAAGACTTTATCTATAAGCCTAGCGATTGTTCTAAGTGCAGCATTCAAACATTTACACACCGCAATTAGGCTAAACAAATTCAAAGAGTGATTGAGTGAATGCAGCTGAAAATAGAAAGGGAAATGTAACGCATTGCAGTTCCGGTTGAGAGAGCGGAAGGAAACGCGTGCCGTACGCGTGTGAGACGAACCGGATCAATGGAAAAATAAGCCAATGTCGATGTGTGTGTGTGATACATAGCAGCTGATAAATTAAAGGCCTATATCACATATGAAAGGACCAGCTGCAATGAAATTTGAGTCCCGTTCGCAAAAAAATAGAGCGAAACAGCTGTGTCCTGCATTTGCATGCAAAATGCAGCTGAGCTAATTTCATTTGCTTTACTTAACATTCTTTTTCATTAACTTTTTTTTTAGATTTTATTTCGGAATTTTTCAGCTGGAAATTTGGCGAGTTTTTGTTGACACTTCCGCTTCCTGATGCAATTTAGCTGTAACCCAATTGCTGACAATGTCCTTACAAACATCCTTGTTAGCCGTGGGTGTTCCTATATATATCTCTGTATCTCCTCTCTCTCTCTCTATCTCTCTCCATTTGAGGACTGTGTCTGGCAATTATTGGCATGCCCCTTAGCTATGGTCATGTCAACGCGGCCCACCCGCCTGGCAGACATCCTTTGCCTCCTGGCGGCATATTGAAATTTGTTCAAGGTAAATTTAATTTAAACGGACTGCTGTTAATTGTGACAAAAGGCGTCGCCGTCTGTTTACTTAAATGTGCAAATACTGTACTGTAAAGTAGCATGACAAATTCCGCCTCCAAATACACAATACACAATACACAATACACAAATATGTACACGGGCAAGACCGACTTTGTATCTATAAATCTATGTGCCATATGTATCTTAAGTTGAAATTCAACAGCAAGAATGCAATTCCAGATTTTCCATATGGCATTTGATAAGCATGGATCGTGCTTCATGCAGTCGACCCAAAAGAATGCTTCTGCAATTAACAGACTTAACAAAGATTCCGAACTATTTCAGATACAAAAGTATATTAGATTAAGGTGTGTGACATATGAAACTTAGTTTAGAAGTACAAAGAGGTGTTCTTTAACAATGTACGAATCCAAAATGGGAGCATTGTAATTACTATAATTGTAACGAATAGAAAAAAAACGACATGAAAATAATACGTAAATTATTTCAGCGGAATTTCCAAAAGTTGCGCATTCAATGTTTATACAAAACATTGCGGAAAACTTATTGCAGAACAAATGTACTATTTGATTTTTATTTATGTTTGGAAAATGGAAAAATTAAAAAAAGAAGAAAAAACAATGAATATTCCACTTTGCGGCTGTTATTCTAGAGTAAATGCTCAAAATTTCAAGTTCGTAGCTGGAGGTTATTTATCAATTTTAAACCTCAACAACTTCGTTCAATATAGTCCGATTTGTGAAAGTAATACAATTTCGGACTCAGCAAACTCGGCAGACTGACGTGGAATCATCAATTCTTGATGTTAGAACAAAGTCCATTTTGATAAAAAATGTAAGGGGTACCCCTTGCAATTTTTTCAAAAATGGTCAAAATTTTATTTTTTCAAAACTTAGATATTTTGAATGCCAATTGATTCTACTGATTCATAGAAGCTTAAAACAGTATAGCTTCTGAAAATCGAATAGGATTTGGCTAAGTTAAGGTGGAGAAAACTACGAAAAAGTGGAATTTATGAGGATTTTAATTGATATAAGGAAAATGTAAGAATATGGCGTAGAACAAAGATTATCTCTTTCAACAAAATTTCGAATTGCTAGAATATTAAGTTCGTTTGATCAGCGAAAACATTCTAACAGCTAATGAATCAATCAAGCACATGTGCAAAGTATCTCAGAAATTATGCACTGTAATTAACTTTTAATCATAGACATTAATAACATTGACCTTGCACACACTCACACACACACACACACACACACACACACACACTTTTCAATGCCTCAATAAAAAACAAGTTCATTAAGACCTGCCCTTAGCTATCAATGGGCTCTAATCTAATATGTAATATGTTACCCACACACAAATAAGCATCTTGTCGAATAAAATACCAACAAAAAAAAAAAACCAATAAAATTTAATTCCCAATCCGGCGTACGCTGTGCACAGTTTGCGGCAACTTCGGCTCCAAAAAAAGTATCGAACTTGATTTTTGATGACTTTAAGACTTTAAGATACGCAGCCCCACCAGCACACTCACAAGATACAGATACATCCACAGCTAGAGCTTGGTACAAGCCGCTAGCCCGGCACAAGCTAATGAAAAGTCAATTTGATGCTAATGCAATGCAATCGGGGGCGGGGGCGGAGGCGGGAGGCGTTAGCGTTTGTTTCTCTCGTTTTTTTATTGTTATATTTTTTTCTATGTTGAGAAGATCCAACAGATACGACAACTGTGCAAGATCAAAAGGTATCACAACAACAAGAGAAAAGTTTTTAACATTTTTAGCAGCATCATAAAAATGTACATAGTTTTGTTTTTGTTGTTGTTATTTTAGGTTTGCCCAAATAGGTGGAGTGGCCCTTTTCCTATCCACACACACACACACACACACACACACACACACACACACACACACACATTTACGTGTTGTGCCTCGCAGCAATAAACAAACAAATGGCAACAAAATAAACAAATTGACTCACAATTGCTCCCGAGCCAACTCTTTGACGCGATGGCCAAGCCATGAAGATAAACAAATCGCATGATAGATGCACATACATATGCATAAACATTTAACATATATAAATACATATATAGGCAAATAAAAAGTTGAAAAGATTCTCGATTTTAACACAAATGTTGACCACTGGACGGCAAATGCGTTGCAATTGAGAAAGGCAGAGAATGGAAACCAGTCAAAGAGGCCTTCGAAAATGCTTAATTTAGAGAGTTAGCCAAGTAAAAATTATAAAAAAAAAAATATGTAAGAAAACAGCTTATACCCTGATCTCTAGTTATATACTTACTCTCTATTCGGTCATAAGAACTCACGCATGCACATACGTCCGAAATCGCGTACTCAGCATACAAAGGAACGCTTCTTTTTAGGTGCGAATGAAAGCAGATAAGGAGAATGGAGAAAATATTCAATTTTCAATATATATTGTATATAAGTCAGGAAAATATATCTATATATATATCTATATATATATTAAGTTTGATAACTCTAACATAAAGGTGTTATCGATTTTATGTTAATAGCTTATTCATAGAATTCCAGATAGAAAAACTTGTACAACTAATAAAATTAAATTTTTCTTAGATGCAAAGTGTTTGTATGTTACATAACTCAAGTGTTTTAGATGGGTTTTTGTTCGTTGTGTTCATGCTAAAACTAATCCAGCCTTCGTTTTACCAACATATTCCAGGGTATAACTACACTATGTTAATGACTGCCGCAGCTACTCGTCTTGGATATTGGCTAATCAAGCAGCTAATAATACGATTTGTGCCAATTACAGAAAGAGGCGACGCATTGATTGTTGCCTTTGTTCACGATTTTCATAACTTTGCATTTGAATTTCAAATCTTCGACTGCATGAAAAAACACGCCACGGAAATGCAAATTCGACAATTCATTTAAGTCTCGGTTAGATAAGTTTTTTTTTTGACACTAGCGGAAACATTTGAACCGGAAATTGTAGAACATTTGATAACAAGTTTGAGCAAACGATAAACAAATACAAAAAAGAAGAAAAAAAAGAAACAAAAACAAAACCAACTCGACAAAAGTTGCTCAAATTTCCGCTATAAATATAAAATGTTTGTGGTTTGGCTCGAAATGCGATAAGTATAAATGCCAATTCATGTGGAAGCCACATAATGTGATAGACAGGTACAACTTATCCCAGGCCAAGTGTTGCATGCAACGTGACCACAAAAAAAAATAACAACAACAAGAAAAACAACATATAAAAAAATGCCATGAGACAGCAACTTAAGTACTACATGCAACGGGAGAGGGCTTAGTGATAAGGAGTCTGGCCAACAAGCAAACAGCCAAACAAACCAACCAACCAGCTAACCATCCATCAACTTGGCCATGGTCGAAAACGTGTTGAGCGCTGGCCGCAGCGAAAAATTGAAAAGCATCTAATTGGTAATTATGAGAGAAGCGCGTGCTTGTCCAAAAAACGATGAAGAAGAGAAAAACAGAACATAACATGCAGACAACATACATGAACAAAAATTTCATAAAAAATTTAAGGCAAACAAAAAAGCCTCGACTAAGACATACTACACATATTCTCTTCATTGATCCAAACTATGTATTTAATTATTTATATGATTTGGTGTAATCCAAAATCTGTTTAAGCACAGTTATTTATTATTTTTCTTCTTTTTTCGTATCCAACCATAGAACTTTAATACATAAAGTCGTATTATTTTGCTTGTTGCATCTTTTCCCAATTTGCAGAAATTCCTTTTCGCCTGTTTGCAGGGTATTCAAAAGGGTCGCTTTTAAAGGAAAGGGTCAGACCGTAGCAACTGGCGACTTGGCTTAAAGTCGCGGCTAATTTGCGCAAGCGTATTGTATCTTATGATTAGGCCACATTTTGTCTGCAGGGCTATAACAAACAAAAAAAAGGAAGAATGATACGAGGAATATAATTTGAAATTATATGGCAGACATATGCATGTCTGAACAGATTGGTAATTGTCCAAAATGTGCAGACGTCGTGTCTTTAATATTGCCTGCAAATTTGCTTTTACTTTTTGAGTTTAAGTGGCGCTCAGCTGCCAAGTGTTATTAGCCTAATGGCTATTAAGCTAATAAGCCTCAATCGTCTCAGTCTTATATCAACATTTCAAAGTTCTGGGTTGGAGTGTTTGTGAACTCCTGGCAACCTCCATCAGGATGAAGACTAAAATAATGGCAAATATTTGCGCTATTCCCTTTTGTGAAGTGCCACTCGCATTGCAACAAAATTCACAACAAGTTGAAGCCATCATAAAAATAACTTAATTTTGTTGTTCTATGTTGCATTTTAATAAATGGCTGAAAAGGCAGCTCACAAATCCGAAAGATACAATTGCATAGAGATGAGAAATAATATTCTTTTATAAAGAGCAGATTTTATTCAAGCTGTCCAGCAGTAGAAAAACAATATTTCACCCTCGCCTATTCAACAGAAAAATGTTTTGTGTGTGTATCTTGTATATTGCAGATAGATTTTCATTGCACACTGGGATTTTGTGGTGTTTATTTGGAGAGCCGTGCTGTCCCTTCTTGGCCACAGGTTTTGTTTGGCTTCATATATTATGTTTTCTTCTTTTCGTTCAAAATGAATTTCCAACGCAGAGAAGCATAGATGCGGGCCCAAACAGGGGCGCTCCAACATGTTGTTTATGTATAAGTGTTCATATAGTAAAAGAGATGAGCACAGGTCCGCAGCCCAGCGAAATTGACGAAGAGTGAATGCGCCCAAAGTGTAAATGCGCTCCTGGCCGACAGCTCTGCAGAGAGAGCGACGTAAATAACAACCAACTATGACAACGAAAGAGAGAGAGAAAGAGAGAGCAGAGAAGCAAAACACACAAGTTTATTAGCTCAAAAACTCGTCGAACATCTTTGCAGTGTGAGCGATAGCGAGGGTGTTTCTTGCTAATGTTGGTGAGAGCGCACGAAGCGCTGGCGTTGTTATTGTTGTTCAGAGTGCAGCAGCAGTAGCAGCAGCATTAGTGACGTCGTCAATGAGATGCATTGCACGAACTTGAAGACACAGTTTTGAATTTTTGGTGGTTGTTATTGTCGGAGAGCTGTTTACGACGAGAGAGCGTGAGCGTACGGCAGAGAGTTTTAAGTTGAACAAGCAGAAGACTTAAGCACAACAAACGCATCAACAATACAAATCAGTTTTTGGCGGTACGCGCACCGAGACGGTTCATTCTCGCAGCGAAAAGGCGAAAAGGCGAAAAGGTTAGCCACGTTAATACGAAAAATTAGCTAAGTGCTGCAAAACTCGTGTGCGTAAAAATTTGGCGCGTACAGGCGAAAGTCGAGCTCCATTAATAACAACAACAAGAAATCCATTAAAAGTTTTTTGTGCGAGTAAAAAAATAAAATGAATTAAGTGGCGGCCCAGACACAGTTAGGAACCCAATAAAATATATAATAATAATTAATAGTGCTTGACAGCTGAAGGAGTTAAGTGTGCTTGTGCGTGTGCTTGTGCGTGTGCTTGTGCTTGTTGAGTGATGGCTGCCACGCCTACAATTGTGTTTGAGAACGGCACCATGCTGGGCGCCATGAGCGAGCAGAGGAAACTGCAGCCGCCTCCAATTTCCACATTTGTCATACCGGAAATTGTGATTAGCGCCAGCCACAGCAGCAACAGTCTCCACCGCAGTCGTCGTGACATTGATGCAGCTTATCCGAATGGAAATGGAAGTGGAAATGGAAATGAGGAAACGTCTGCCGAGTGCACTGCGCTGTTGGAGTATCAACAACAACAACAACAACAACAGTTGCAACATCAGCAGCAGCAGCAGCAGGTCGGGCTTTCTGCGGAGGAGGACAACGAATTTGAGCAGTTCATCTTGAACCGCACCACATCCGAGAGCAACATGCTCGAGTCGAGTGTCTATAGTGAACTGCAGTTCACCTCCACGGCCACTGGAGCCGTTGCACCACCGCCCGCAATGCTCAACAGTAGCGCCTGCTCTCGATCTGAATCCCTTCGCAGCAAGCGCACGCGCCGCAAGTCCCACAACAACAACAGCAACAAAAGCCACAAAAGCAAATGCAACAACAGTGCAGCAGTTGCTGTTGCAGTTGGCGGCGCCGGCGGCACAGTTGCAGCCAACGGGGCGCCACCTGTTGGCAGCTATCCGCCACAATATACGGCCATCTATTTGGACCATCATCTCTCGCAGCACCATCACACGGCGGCGGCGGCGGCGGCGGCGGCCAATGCCATGGCCAATGCGGCCGCCAGTTCCCCGTTCCTGAACGCGAATCCGGAGCTGCAATACCATCAATATTATCAGCAGCGGACGCTGGGCATGGCTCATCCGCACAGTCATCAACATCATCTGCGCAGGTAACTTTTCAGCCAATGTGCCATAAAAATAAAAAGCGCTGCACATAAAAACAGACGTTAAAATGACAGCCAGTAGCCAAAGGGCAGACAGCCGCACAAATCGTTCAGGAAGTGGCCATTAAAAATGGCTACTGTCTGGCCTGGTCAGACGCTGCCACAGTAGCCACTCGCAGTGCAGTCTCGCCGAAACCGAAAGTTTGACAGACGCATTTAAAATTATAATTGGCATGCCGCCGCGGGGACTTCTGCTCCTCCTCCTCAGTCTCCTCGAGCTGCTCCAGAAATAAAACTTTATCATTCAACAAAAATCATGTCACGCACAAAGAAATTTTCTGCCCCCTATTCAGAAATAAAACTGGAGCAGAGATTTGCTGCTGCTTGGCGAGTCTTTAAAGGGCAGCCACACTCATCATCGGCACTCTAGCCTCTCCGCTTTATGCCTCATTGGGCAGATTAACTGACATTGATATGCACACGAGAGGAATTCCATAAAGCTAAAGATACGAACAGAGGCTTGTACTTGCCTCTGCCTCCAGAGGGGGCGCAACGGTTGCTGTTGTTGCTGCTGCTGTTTAACATGTCACATGTAAGGCCTCGGCGATTATCACGAAAGATGTGTGTGCATATACCCTGTAATAGTGCCAGCACTAGGGTATATTAGCTTAGCGTGCAGTGTGGCACATATCTTCTACATAAATACTTCAAGACTTTAAAGAGTTGGTAAAATTAGTTAAACGAGTTACTAATTTCAATTATTGATAAATAAAAATATGCAATAACTAAATATACCCTAGAATTCTACACAAAAATCATAAATTCGTGTCTAGCAAAGCACACTCCCATTTGCAGTTAAATTCTGCAATACAGGGTATACCAATAGTCAACCACATCCACACCTAACTCATCAATTCGTGGAATTCCTGGCTAGCTGCATAAAAATTAATAGTGGCGCATAAATTTTGTCAGCCAAACAGAACATGGAACATGTCCAAAAAGTGCCTTTGATTAATTGTCATAGTTACATGCCCAAATGTATTTTTAGCCCAGTTTAAACCAAAATAGAAACAAAAATAATATGCATTAAAATAAGCTACATGATTAATGAACAAATGAAATTCTTGTTCTCTTCGTAAGTTTCACAATTAGCTTTGCTCGATCCAACAACAACAAAAACAACTTTGATGGACAACTGCCTTAAGCCCATTCCAATGGGTCAAGGAAGCCGTAACAAATTTAATTCAAAACTAGGAAAATAAAAAAAAAACACAATTGCCACGCGACATTACAAAAAAAAAAAAAAAAAAAAACAACTATAGACAGCAAATTAGAAGCACTTCCAAGATCCAAAAGCAAGCCAGCTATGGAAATAATATTCCCTAGAGACTCTTAAGAACATAATGAAGAAAAATGATGACATCAAAAAAAAAAACCCTACAAAATGGGGGTGAACGACTAGAAAAAAAGAAATTGAAGCGAAAACATATATAACTAATAAACAAATAATATGATAGAATATTCATACATTCTAGGCGATGTCAAATTTAAAATAGAATATATAGATGCGTTTATTTAACATGTATTTCTCGCTAAATCAAACACATGCGTTAAAGTTTTAATGTTTACAGGGTATACAAAAAAAGAAGAAAAAAACAACACTAAATAGCACTTGAGAGTTAATTGAAACAATTGTTTGCTGTTCATATCAGAAAATTTCAATTTTCAATATGAAACAACGCTGAAACAAGTTTCAAGCCAAACAAAATTCGTAGGAAAAAGAGGAAAAAAAAAGACTTTTTAGTGCCTAAACAAATCAAAAGAGCGTACAACATAATTTGACAATCTATTTGAGAATGTAATGTGTCTGTACGTATTGTAGTTGTGTGTGTGAGTGTGTGTGTGTGTGTTGTTTGTGTGTTTGTATGTGTTGTGCACATAAAATCGATACGCTGTAACGCTTGAGTGCACAGTCAAAGAATTGGGCCTAGAGTTCGAATCGAATTTTTACTGCCGAGGCACAAATTCTGTCCATCAAATTGGTTCCTTGAACTTACCTTTCAGTGCTGTCATTTGACACCACAGTGAAAGACAGAAAAGGAGAGGGAGAGAGAGAGAAAGAGCGACTGAGAGGGAGCTAGAGAGGAAGTCGCATCAATAGTCACCTTGAATTTTAGTTTTTTTTTTTTGTGGTCGTCGCTCGTCACGGCGGTCTCTTAATTAGCTCGACCTCGACTGCAGGCTTGCGTTTATAATATGATGTCCTCGCATATCCTGAATGAGCGAATGCCGATCCATTCACAAGTCCCTGGCCGGAGTATCATATGACAGCGGCCTTAATCTGTGCCACGCACACACACACTACAAAACTCATCTACCCATAAAATACTCATTACTCTTGTTGAGTCTTCTTCTTCTGCCTCTTTTTTTGAAGATGATTTTTAGAACTCTCCCCTTTTGGAAAATAGCCTTTGGTGTTTATTGATAATAAATGCTGTTACCTTAGAGCGTTTTCTCAGCAACCCCAAATCTAATCCGGAATGGACCCAATCCTCAACCCCTCGCTGACTTTTCAGCAAAATTCAATTTTTGGTTGGCATATTTTATCAGACAGACGCAGACATGAAAGCCAGCAAAAAAAAATTGACTTTGAAATTTATTTGCACTGCTGAATATTGAATACCCTTTCCAACATACAAGAAGGGAGTTTCTCATAAAACTTCCTTCTAGAATCCTGATTAGAAAATTCTATGATTTTATTTAGTTTATATCTAGCTTAAGTTTGTGAATAATGCAAGTTAAGAGATAATGCTGTATTTAATAGAAAAAAAAAAAATTTTTTGTATATGATAAATCGTAGCGCATAATAGATAGATGGATTAAAGATCTTATTACTTATTAAGAATACAAATTTAAATACCAGAACTCAATTTCTAGCTGGTTTAAAGACTAACAATAATAACAGATCCATGTATGTATATAAAATTCCTTATACGCCGTATTCCTCGGTCCCACATATGAGAACATATTGATACCCTACACAAAGATTACCGTTAGCCACCGGGCTGGAGTCTATGACTGATAATATTTCTCAAGTGCTCGCACTTAAGGGTTGCTAAACAAATTTTCGAATATTTAAGAGTCTGCCAAGCCAAACGGACAGCCGACGGCCGTTCAACAGCTTTTCGAAATGTTTAATGATATTTTGATATATCTCAAAATCCATTAGTTGCAGTACAGTTACGGCTCAAGCTGGGCTAAAGTGCAGCTTAATGTGGCCCTTCATTAAGGAAAGACAGGGGGGAGGGGGGAGGGTAGAGGGAGACGAAAAGAACCGCTGGCTTTAAAAATGTATAGATAGAAGAGCGTCTGCACTGTTTAATGATAGGCTGGGCAGCTTAGACGGCATCAGGCTCATAATCATTTCTCTTCTTCTTCTCGTCGGACACGTGAGCTTGAAGAGGGGGAGGGGGGAGTCGGTAAACAGTAGCCTCCACACAAGCTATTTGGACCCGTGCTCGATATGGCAGCCCGTAGGCCCAGTTAAGCTGTAAACAATAGTTGGTCGATTTATGGCCTAAGCCGCTTAACCTACGTTTTCTTTTTTCCTTTTTTTTTTTAAGAAGCGTATACTGGGCATCTCTAAGCTCTAAATTTATGCCTAATAATTCTAATTGACTTTTAATCATACTTTGTGCAGGGTATGTGAAATGAAGTTGACGCCTTTCTCACATACACTGGCGGCCAATATCAAAAAAACCAAGTTTTTAATTTCAAAGTGTATATTAAGTACATTTATATATATATATATATGTATATATGTACATATATGTACGTGTCATGACTTTTTTTTTTACTTCCGACGGATTCGTAAGCTTATTTTTTGTTGGTTTTTTTTGTTTTACGTTTTTTTTGACACCCAATTACGGTTTCTATTGTCTTTTCTTGACGGCTTTTACCCTAATGGCATTCTTAATTATGCCTCTGTCTCTCCCCCGTCTTTTGGACCGGTTAAGAGCTACTTGGTCAAGTGCTGCAGTCCTAAGTTCGGGCTACGCATGTGCAATGTAAATGTTTTAACTGTACGCTCAAAAACCTGGCCAAAAGCAGAAAACGCTATTAGGGAAGTAATTACGCCTAATGACAGCGAACTGTTGCTTCAGCTAGCCCAAAATTGGGTCAGCAACTGGCTTAATGTGATCGTACAATGTGGTTAATGACGCGGCAAAGAAAGCCGAGTTTCGTGTCTCGGGTCTTAGGCCAGACAATAGGGCTGGTAAATTGCAACGGAAGTTACAGCCAAGATTATGGTACGCAATCGAAATGTAAATACTCCATATAATACCCTCTAACATAGGCCTAAAAAGGGGAAGAGATATCCAGATAATAACTTTATTTAGCTCACTCAGAGATTTAATATACAAATTAAATCTTTAAATTTGATGGCTTGAAATAAAGTTTGTCGATAAATTCGATATGCCATAAAGTTGATCAAGAGAATTCAATATCTATTTGTAGTTCGAACGCATTCTCCGCATTTCACATTTATATCTATTTTATGTATATCACCTACGTTTAAGAAGAGGCACATGCACCGTCTTCCCCATGTTGCACGTTGCACGTTGCAGTATCTGTGGCTGCATCCACGCTCGCAGCCGCTGCTCCATTTCAAGTTCAATGCGTGCTGATTGAGCTGCAGAGTCGAAACAGAAACAGAAACAGAAACCGAAACCGAAACCGAGGCGAGAAATGTTTACGACCCGCCGGAGAGTGCGGCAAACATATTCGAATAACAATAAATGTTGTTCCCACTAAAGCTCATAAATAAGTCGACTTGGCGAGTGCGTCTCTGCATATGTATGTGTGTTTGGCTGAAAGGTGCCATTCAAAATGGTGGCACAAGCTCCTAATTTACACGTCCTTTAGAAAATCGGGCAAACAAATAAGTATCTTTTTCTGTACAAATATATACATATATATTTGTATCTTTTAGTCCGCTTCCCACCTTAACTATCTAACTGACAAACGTTCGAACTTTTATTTCAAACGGTTTGCAAACATTCATTAAAGCTAAATGCTGCCTGCATTGCAGTTGAAGACAAAGTATCTGTGAGATACAAACTGCCAGTGAAACATTTTGAATTGGGAGAACTGCTTAATATTTCGTGTACGTGTTGCAATTTATAAATGAAGCTTTCGAGTGAATTATGCGCTTTACAGGTTAATAAAATTTATGATATGTCCAGCGCGATGTATGTCCATCATTTCTGATGTATGACGGACAGTGTACATCAGGGTTTTTGACAACCAGCAAATGTCGTAAATAAATGTGGCAATACGCGCAGCAAATAATATTTACAACACAAATATACGAATATACATACATATATTTATAATCATATTGAAAATGCGTAAACGGGGTATATTGTAGGTATATATATTCACTATCACAGTCGAGTCAATTGTCTCCGTCTGTCTGTCCGTATGAATCCGTCGAACTCAGAAGGTATGAGACTTGAAATTTAATGTGTAGATTCAGTTATAGGTATCTCCTAGTCGGGCACACTCAACACCAGTATTTTTTCGGTTTTTTATTAATAAATGGCTTTTAATAATTTCACATATTCGGTCAGTGGGGAAAAAAAGGGCTGCGCTTTGATATTATATCAAATTGATGGCACTCTTCACGCCCCAATTACAAGTTTAATTCCGTCTGTCAGCTTTTTTTATAGGGGATTCTATTACATTGTTTGTACCCTAATATAGTATATTTTTACTTTGTAACAACATTTGTAATGCCTCCTCAGTTAAATATTAAATTTGAGCTTGAGCTGTACTTACGCTAATAATACGCTAGTATTATGTATAACATCTATAAGAATTAAAAAATGAGTTGATGTAAAATATCACATAGCTGATGTATCTAAAGCATATTGTAGGGCAGCCCAAATTCTGGACTGCCTAATTAATGTTAGACTATTCTTTTGATTCATTTTCTGTGGGTTCTACTCTATTTCTTTTAGATTTCAGATGACAAATTGCAGACAATTGAGTGTGACGCGTTTGTATCAGAATTTGTCTGGGGAGTCGATCTTTAATACTCGACACCCGCAGCTGTTGGGCGTTCGTAATTAACTGAAATCTCGAGCGTTTGGCCCCACTCGTCTATTTTTCACTCTTCTCTACTTTTTTAAGGGCTTCCCTTTAAGTATTCGATTTATTGTCTTATGCTTACTTTTCTTGGGGTTTGATTTATGCGCATATTTTGGTTCGTTTTACGAGCCAACTAAAATATCTTTTCACACCTTAAGCCTGCAGGTTTTATAGGGCTTTATAGAGTTTTAATGTACCGGGAAGGCCGATATCAATTAAAATATAAACATTTGAGAGTTAGTTTATGCTTTGATTTATACCAATGAATAAATATATATATTGACCTTTGCTTAACAGACAGCAAAAAGTAACCCAACGAGATACAAAGGAATAAGAAAAAAGATACAAAGCAAAGGCAGAGAGAAACCCGCAGTAGGCAGCAAATCAAATGAGAAACAGCTGCAACGTAGTTCTGATTCTAAAAATCAAATGGGATGCGCACAGCGAGGGGTTTAGGTTTAGGATGCCAGGATCTGAGAGCCTGTCAGTGCAGGCAGGTGCAATATATCGGGGCAAAGAAATTTATGCAGGCACAAACTGGACAACAAATGTGAGAATGTGCAATTGTGTGTGTGTTTGTGTGTGCGTGTGTGTTCTAAATCATAGATTTGATAGCCAGACAAAGGGCAGGCAGTGACAGTGACAGTGAAGAAGGAAGCAGAGGGGCGGAGAGAAGTGCGTTTAGTTCGGGGATAATAAGTTAACA